>JAYXIM010020037.1:0-451259 GCA_037575425.1 Anastrepha fraterculus | reverse complement strand
TCCGAATTTAACCTTCCTTACATGTTTAGTAACCGTTTTAGGTCGACTGATCGTTGATTTGAGTATATTGTATAAAAATTTCAAGTGATTCTAATCAAAAATTTCTGAAATATCGTATAATTAATGCGGAGCGGAGCTCTATAAAGCCTCCAAGTCGGAAATCCTAAGTTCTTCTCGATAACAATGTTAAAGGAATCGATACATTAAGTCATTCAGGAATTGTTCAATGAATTTAACTGAAACTTATAGAATTTATTGAAAACCTAAAGAGGCAGTAACTATTTTTTCTTTTTCCCTTGCATAACTTCACTTCAGTTTTAAGTAATACAGCAAAATATAGTACTATATAAGTAATGGGTGTTTTTTTTAGTATACAGTATCGTAGTAAAAAGCCTGCGGAAACGTACTCTTCTCGGAAAATACCCTTCAAAAAATAAAATATAGCGCAGAGGCTTTTTGAAATATTTTTACTTTTTATTTGCTTCCAATTAATCGTATTAATTTGATGATGAAAATATAGTTTATGCTCCTAAGAAAACCATATAAAACGCAAGCTCCAAACTCTGTGCAAATTAAAATAAAACGCATCAAATTTCATTCAAAAAGGTTAACTTCTTAATCTGATTTAAGACAATACTTGAGGATATAATGTTCAGCCCTTTGTATAATAAAGTACAAGTATCAAATGGCTCAAAAAGCGTTGAGTTTTGACAACATTTTTTTTAAATATTTACTCGTAGGCGTAAAAGCTTTGAAAATTATCTTATGAATTTATAATGGAGAAATGAACTTTTCTGTAAATTTTACATAAAAGGTTTACAGATCAAGTTATTATTCAATCGTTTTTCTTAATTTCCCTTCACAAATGTGGAAAAAATGAGAGACACCTTGCCAGAATTCAAGACTGAATTATTTAGAAATTTGTCCCACCTTAATCCTTTCAAAAAAAATAAATTCAATATGCAAATTTGTAAATAACGGCTCAACCCCTCAGTGGTGGAAGCATTCTTACAAGTGCATATCGCATAAAACCTCTAATTGAATATTTTTCAACTAGTCTAACTCTTGTCACTCTCGAACTAGTTCATGAACTGAAAATTTTGCTGAGTAATTAGTATTTCACTGCAGGGTGGTTGGTGCTTGTAGGTATGCAATTCATTGTAGAATTTAGGTCAATTTTGGCACCTTTCGAACGTGTTTTCGCTTGTCACGTTCATCAATAGATTTTAGGTGGAAATACATGTACATACATATATTTTTTATTCATCTGTGCTCGTGCAGATGTTCATACATTTCAAGGTCATATACAAATACATTTTATTTATAAATATTTATTCTATTAATGGTTGTGTTTACGAAATAGGCCAATAGGCCAAAGCACACTGTTTATGATTTTGTGTGTGTTTTTTTTTTTTTTGTATAAAAAAACTTAAAAGCGTGCCTGCATTGGAAAACAACTCATTTCATTTGTTACGTATGGTTGTTTTGGGCATATTACATTTTCTATCTGAGAGACTTCGGAACCAGCTGATAAAGTAATACAATGCTTTTAATATCTAATCTAATATTATGACGGAAAGACTGGCATATATGTATATACCAAATTCATATCCTATTGAAAATTTACCTGGCGGCTTCAATGAATTCTTATATTGTCGACTCAGGCAAACAATTTGAGAACCTTATTATTCTTGTTCCTCATTAATAATTTTTGTTTTATGATTGAGACTTAAAGGAGTAATACACAATCCAAAAGAAGATTGATCCCGTAATATGTGCCAATTATCTTCCTAATATTGTGTGTAGAGTTTCGAAATGAAATTTGCGTGAAAGGCAAAACCCAACCGTCCGTAGGCTGATTAAAGATGTCCAATCCAAATTCGCTTAACGCATATCAGGGCCGCAACCAAAATGCAACCATCAACTCTATGGCAACCCCAGCTTATAATTAACATTTTAGCAAAGTATCGAAGTTACGCAAAGTTATGTCTTTCATAAACTTGATAAGTGAAAGTCACTTAACTGTGTATTGATAAGTAAAATATACTCGTATACTTAGGTATTCTTCCGTGGCCTGATAAATTCAATTTATTGCTAGTTTGCTGGAAAAAGGCCATAATTTAAAAAATTAAAACTTCGAAAAAAAAAGCGACGTCAAATTGTTCCAGACCTTCATAAATAAAAGTAAACATGCGTTTTCATTTCATGAGAAAATATTAACTTTTCGGCGCCGTTAGGGTCAAAGGCCTTTTTAATATTGGGTGTACAACTAATTAATTTCTTATTTGTTACTAACTTCATATCTATTTACTACTGTTGGCAAAAAGTAAGGCGAATTTATTTGTCAAACTTCGCGGGATTAAAATTTCGCTTCAGTTATTTTTTTCATGAGTTGGCAGCACGTTAATAACATCTGGGCCAACTTTCATGTGATTGTCATTATCAGTAACACATTTACGCTTGTGTTTACCAAACGACCTAGAGTGCATTTTTCGATTTTTACAATGTCTGATTTGATTGAGCAGAAAAGTGCCATCAAATTTTGTTTGCGGAATGAAATTTCGGCTGCGGAAACTTTTAGCATGTTACAGAAGGAATTGGTGATTCGACTATGTCGCAGAAAAATGTTTATAAGTGGTACAAAGACTTCAAAGAGGGTCGAGAACGTGTTGATGACTTGGAGCGCTCCGGACGACCATCGACGTCAACAGATGACCAACACGTCAATAAAGTGAGGGAGTTAGTGCTCAAAAATCGTCGGTTGACTGTTAAAGACTTTACTGATATGATCGGAATATCAGAAGGATCTGTGAAAACCATTTGGGCCTACGAAAAGTCAAATCTCGTTTGGTACCGAAAACTCCCAATTTCTAGGAAAAAAGTCGTCGCGTTGATGTATGGGAAACAATGCTTTCAGACTATCAGGACAAGCTCTAATGCATCATAACGGGAGATGAGACTTGGATTTATGCTTACGACCCTGAAACAACCGACTAATCAAGCGAATGTCGTGCTAAAGGCGAGGCAAGACCGAAAAGAGCACGTCAAAGTCGTTCAAAAATAAAGGTCATGATGACAGTTTTTTTCGATTTTCGTGGTGTGGTGCACTATGAATTCCTTCCACCTGGCCAAACTGTTAATAAGGAAAAATATTTGAGACCAGAATTATGGACCAACGACTCTTGGTTTTTGCATCACGACAATGTCCCGTCTCACACTGCACTCGTTCTTCGTGACCATTTTGCCAAAAATTCCACGCAAATCGTTCCGCAACCACCGTATTCCCCTGATTTGGCTCCGTGTGACTTCTGGCTATTCCCAAAGCTCAAGAGACCTCTGCGAGGAACGCGTTTCGAGTCGATTGAGGAGATAAAAGCTGAATTGAAGAAGGTGCTGATGGCTATACCGGAAATGGACTATTTGGCATGTTTCGGGGTTGGAAAAATCGTTGGCATAAGTGTATTTCATCGAGAGGGTATTATTTTGAAGGGGATGAAATTGATTTACAAAAATAAATAAAGATTTTTCATTTTACAACTAAACTCCCCTTATTTTTTTCCTAGTTAATATTTTGGCGGTGACAACTATTCTATGTTAAAGCACGCCGAAAAATCAAGTAAAATCACTTTTTTATTACGAAACAGCATATGCGGGGAGGTTTGCTTTTGTTCTTCAATTTAAAGAAAAGTGCAACAGAAGCACATTGTTTACTATCAGAAACTTATCCTAAATATGCTCAAGAGGTTAGAGTATGTCAGCAGTGGATTGTACGATTTAAAAGTGGTAATTTTGACACAGAAGACAAAGATCGATCAGATCCATCAAAAAAGTTTGAAGACGAAGAATTGGAGGCATTACTCGATCAAGATACATGTCAAACTCAAGAAGAACTTCGAAAAATATTGAAAGTCACTCAACAAGCCATTTCTAAACGTTTAAAAGCAGCCGGATACATTCACAAACAAGGAAATTGGGTGCCACACGAATTGAAGCCGAGAGACGTTGAGAGACGATTTTGCATGTTTGAAATGTCACTGGCAATTAAAAACGGATTCATTACGACAACCCAAAGCGTAAAAGATCATATGTGAAGCCAGGCCAACCAGCCAAATCGACACCAAAGCCGAATATTCATGGTTTGAAGGTAATGCTCTGTATTTAGTGGGTTCAGAAGGGTGTGCTGTACTATGAACTGTTCAAATCGGGAGAGACGAGCACGGGATGTATAGCTCTGCCAACAATTGATACGTTTGAAGCAAACAATAGCCGAAAAATGGCCAGAATGGGCGACCAGACACGAGAAATGAATTTTCTATCATGAAAATGCTCGGCCACATGTTGCAGTACCGGTCAAAAATTATTTGGAAAATGCCGGATGGGAAATTCTACCTCACTCGCCTTATAGCCCAGACATAGCTCCTTCTGACTACCACTTGTTTCGGTCGATGCAGAATCACCTTTCTGGAATACGGTTCACCAATGTTGATGGTATTAAAAAATGGCTTGATGACATTCTCGGCGTAAAAGGTGAGAAGTTTTTTTGTGATGGAACTCATAAGTTGCCTGAAAGATGGGAAATAGTTGCCGCTTTCGATGGACAATATTTTGGAAAAAATTTTTTCTCACTTTTATACTTAAATAAATGGTTTTTTTTTAACAACAAAAATACGAAATTAATTAGGTGTACAGCCAATATAAAATGAACTGCATCTTGCATGTAAATTAACTTTATTAAAATATAATTTTACCATACCATAAATACTATGACTTTACATATAAATAAATAAAAATTGGTTTTCCTTCAAATAGAAAGTTTTCGAAAACTTGCATATTCTACCACTAGAGTCATCCCATGACCAACAGTAAGCTCAGCGTGGTACATTCTGTCAAAAAAATATCGGGAATTGGTCATTTAAAAAGCGCGCGTGCTCTGAGATTTTCACTAGGGACAAAAATATCGAACAAAGAATTTGTCTAAAATTTTGTGTTTTGAACGGGATTTCCTGTGCCAAATCGTCGAAAATTTTGCAGAAAGCCTATGGCGAGTGTGCTTTATCAACGCATCTACGAGTGGTATAAGGTTTTTGCAGAAGGCCGAGAAGTCGTGGAAGATTTGCACCGATCTGGTCGCCCATCAACGTCTCCACCATATGGAAACCTTGACAAAGGAAGTCAAGGTGCTGGAAAACCATCATTTAAGTTTGAGGGAGGTAGAAAAAAAAAAATACATATAATTCCAGGGAAAACTCAAACTACCCCACAGGTCGGCCTTTGCACCTTTATTCGAGTAGCACTTTTGGCACCAATTTGCCCTCTTAACTACTTTGAAAATGTTCTTAATTATTTTCCTTAATTCTGAGGTGACAATTGAAAATTAATTGAGACATGTCCCATATTAGCTGGCTATTCACACAGATGAATAAGCAGGTTCGTTTTTTATGAAATCAGCATAAACTTGACATCAGCCTGAATATTCATTTAATTGCAGAGGATTTAGCCTTCTAGAGAGCAACGTCTTTAAATGACGAATTTACATTTGACATAACTAGCAAAAAATCTTACCCATTTCCCTCAGTTCTTGTATTACATCCATGATTTTTTAATTAGATATTATTTTTAGCCCACACGAGATTTAGTTGTAGTTTATATACCCGAATTTTATCACCAACACCAAAATAATTCGACCTTTACATTTTTTTCTTTCATAAATTTTTTTATATATTTTTCATATAATTTTTTTAATTTAAATGTTTTTTTTTTTATTTGCTAAACGGATTTGAAAAATCTTCTCTTGCTTTTTTTTTTTTTGCGTTTTGTAATTGAGGATTTACGCCGATCACATATGAATTAGCACCGCCCACGCACGCGGACAGTTCATCACGTCAACCGAGCATTTATAAGTGTGTGTGTAGGTAGATGTAAATACACTAATACATATGGAATCGTCGAGCCTTACAAAAATAGTTTCTGTATGTGTGAACAAAATTTACGCTGGCATGCAGTTGCATATAAAACCATGCAAATTTTGACATATCTACGTGCCCATATGTTTGTTTGTATGTGTTGCAATTATGGACAGAAAATCTTTTTATTGCTTATTTTGCTAAACACAAAAGTTGTTTACTAATTAGTATTTCAACAAACAAATTTAATGACGCTAAGGAAAACAAATTAAACTGCACAGTTCGAGAGCGAGCTCAGTCTTCCCAATTGGACCGAATGATGGAAGTGTTGAACAGTAACTGAAATTTAGTTAATGCCGCATGAGATTTAGTCCCGGAAAGTAAAGAGTTCAAGTGCCACTACAACACTTTTTTATTTGTTATTTTTAATTGAATTTTTTTTTTTTTTTTTTTTTGATTTTCATTAGCATATGCGTTTTTCGACAGTATTGTTTAATTTTCCTTGTTAAAGTGTTGTACTTTTAGGAAGCAAAATAAAAAAATATTTACACCTGTTCTGTTTATCTTCGATTTAGTAGCAAATTTTCACGGGAAAAGACAATAAACAAAGTATTGCAATGATCACAATTACTAACGATATTTGCTTAAAAAAGTTCAAGCAATAATATGAACAGACAAAGAGTTATAGAGCGCAATAAAAGCTATCAAACGAATTGTAGGTGTAAACAAACTTTGAACGCCCCATAAAACTCAAAAAAGTATTTCTTTCTGTTTTATTTTACAAAAAAGTTTAAGCATTTTTTTTTTTTTAATTTTAGGTGCAAACTCGTAAAAGTTAGCGGAAGCAAGGCCAAATGGCTAGGAAAAACTACCAATACATTAAATTATACTTTTTACTGCTTTTACTTAAAATTGAAGGCACTAAATTTCTGTACAAATCCGGTGCTAATCGGAATTCACATAAATTTATAAAAATATTAGTAAACACTTTTGGATCATTGCAAATCTCAGTTTCGCCAAAAAAAGACTTAAACTTTTTTTTCAAATTGAAGGCACTAAATTTCTATACAAATCCTGTACTAATCGGAATTCACATAAATTTACAAAAATATTAATAAACACTTTCTGGCCATTGTAAATATCAGTTTTGCCAAAAACAACCGATTTAAACCGCGTACAAGGGCAGGTTGTTGTCCATCAACATTTGCACTTGACATTTCTTCAGTGGCAAGCGAAAAAAAAATCACAAATTCAATGGCACATTACAAAATTAACAAATACGCTATTTTGTTTTCTTGTTTTTTTTTTTAAATCAACATCGCAACAATCACGCATAACAGCTGATTAACAACAAAGCACTTTATGAAGCACGAAAATTTCACTTTCAATATAGATTTGCGACCACTTGTTACGGCTCGTAAAATTTATATTATTTCTTTTTGTTTTTTTATTCTTGTTTTTCCTTTACTTTGTTGTCATTTTTTATTTGTTGTTTTTTTTCTTTCCTTTTTTCCAACAACGTACATATGGTGGAAGAACGCGCCCGTTTGCAACATACTTGTTTCGCGGGCAGTCACATACAAATGGCGAAACAAAAGCTATTTCAACATTTTTCCCCAACACGAAATGACACAGTTTGACAGTCAATGTATTTTTTTTCCAAAACTTAGTACGCCAAATTGGTTGCGCGTCCAATTGAAAGCGCTTGCCAAACTGTTTCGAATTGTTTGAAATTTAAGAGAGAAATTTTTCCAATAAATTATTTTATTTCTCTTTGCTGATTTGGGTGAAGAGAGTTGCGATATTTTCCACAAGAACTTGAATCTATGCGAGAATTGCAACTAATTTAGATTAATAGTTAAAAGAGCAAAATATAACGAAGAATTCCAAATAAATGCATTTGGGTTTCCATGTATTTAGGAGCGAGTAGAAAGAATCAACACCACTGATTGTCTTACAGCATTTTCTGTTTTTGATTTCTGATAAATGCTCGCTCTTTTATTAACCTGTCTTTCTAAACTATACAACAAAATCCGACTTATTTAATAATAATGAAATTCCGCGTACTTACATCTGATTTCGTGCCGTTTACTCGTTCATAGGAAGAGCAAATGTGGCAATGAAATCAGCTTTTCGAGAAAAACGCGTTTAAAGTTTCATAACTTTTTAACATTACATTTGAGTTTAAACAAAATGAAGTGGTATTTTTTTTTTCATAGAAAACAGAAAGTGCTGCAAAAGCCTATAGAAAAACGAAAATTCGCTAGGTATGCAGTTTTGCAATGCATTCAATTTTAGTCTTTTAAATTTAACTTTAAAGTCGCTGAAAACCGCCTTGATTTTTGGCATTTTTTTTTTTCATAAGATGTAGAGAATTTTCTCCATACAAAGCACATTTTCGGAAGCTTTTTATACGCTTTACACGTCTTACTTTTGGTTTGACTTCTAAAATTTTTATTATAAAGGATCTTTCAAAACGCGCGTCTAGACGTTGTTTGAAAATATGTAAAAATTTACTTTCAGGTTTTACTATTTTTGCTCCAAAAACGGCTCTTTAAAATTATATGTGAAAAATTATTAAGTACGCAACTAAATTCTCACTGTTTTTTTTGATGAAAATACAACTTTATTCTGAAAATATGGTTACAAGTGAATCATTGAAAGTATTGCGCATCGCTGGCTACCACTTTTTACCATCTATCCAGTAGATCTCGTATACCGTCATGGTAAAACTATTCATCTTTTGAGGCTATCCGTGGATCAAGCCCTTTTTTGATGACTTCATATGAATGGAACTGCTGGTCAGCTAGACCATGTGCCATGGATGGGAACAGATGTTAATCGGACGGCGAAATATCTGGGGAATATGGCGGGAGGGGTAGGATTTTCCATTTCAGTGTTTCCAGGTAGGTTTTAACGGGTTTGGCAACGTGAGGCCGAGCGTTGTCATGCTGCAGAATCACTTTTTCACGCCTCTTCGCGTATTGCGGTCGCTTTTCGCGCAGTGCTCGGCTCAATCGCATGAATTGAAGTCGCTACCGATCCGTAGTGATGGTTTCGCTTGGTTTTAACAGTTCATAATAAATAACACCAACTTGGTCCCACCAAATACATGGCATACCCTTCGCAGCGTGAATATTCGGCCGAGGAGACGACGTAGAAGCATGACCGGGTAGTCCCTATGACTCTCTTGTTTTTGGATTGATGTAATGAATACATTTTTCATCACCCGTCACGATGCGATGCAGAAACCTCTTCCTTTTTTGCCGCTGGAGCAGTTGTTCACAGGCGAAAAAACGACGTTCAACATCCTTTGGTTTTAACTCATAAGGAACCCAAGTCTCCTTTCCTGAATCATTCACAAAGCATGAAATCGCTTGAAAATGGATTGGCGGGTAACTTCTAATACTGAAGCAAGCTCTTCTTGCGTTTGACGCGGATCCTCATTGAGTAATGCCTCCAATTCAGCGTCTTCGAGGGTTTTTAGCCTTCCTTCACGCGGACGGTCGTCAACTTTTAAATCACCGTCTTTAAAAAGTCAGAACCAATTTCCGCACGTAGTTTCACTTAAAGCAGCATCTTCATAAACTTTTTGTAGCTCTCGATGCGCTTCAGCTGCCGTTTTTTCGAATGAAAGAGGAAAATCAACTCCTACCTCAAATGACATTATTCGGCACAAAATCAGGCATTTTCACAAAACCAAAAGTATATGAAACCAAAACAAAATCACTAATGTGTCGAAGCAGTTTGCTTACCATATGTCTAGGCTTGGTTTATGATGCGTAGGTTATGTAAAAATCGACTAGCACACACTGCTGGCGGCATCTATTGACAAACCCGCTGTTAGTTGCGCGCCTAATACATCATTTAAATGTCCACTATGAGCACGTCTAAAGATTAAAATCCGCCAAGCAGTCAATTCATAAATAAATAATTGTTAAGAACGTCGAGAGATCGATGTTGAAGGTTGGTCAGTAACACATTGCTCTGCAGCAGAAATGTTCTGAAACAGAACGTCCAGTTTTGATTCCCAGTCATCTGGTTTTTTCTATCCTCGGCAGAACTATTTTTTTCAAAATTTTTCACAAAGCTTTGCATTGACGACTGTTTCCATAAAAAAAATCGTGAATCTAAGGATATGTTGTGATTTGAAATAGGAATCTTATTAGCCCACATTTCATTCTCAAGTCTTGGTTAAAATAATATTAATGATTTTTATTAATTCACCCTTGAACTACAATAAAATTAAAATAAAAGTGGACATACTAGCAAAAAAAATGTCTTTTATAATCTTTATAATAAAATATCTTGGTAAGATTCATGTTCTGGACATCTTGTCACATAACCAAATTGATAAAATATTACAGAAATAATAATGTTCTTAGCTAAGCATGAATTAATGTTCTTAAAGACGAATTTAGCGACAACACTATTACGTAAAGATAAAGGAAATTTTTGTCGGAATATTTAGAAAAAGCTTCTTTATTTGACTGCAAAGAAACAAGAAAAAAGGAAATGTTACGACCTATAGCGGGTGGCTCAACCAGCCTTTGGAGTTGGAGCCGCAAAATTTATTTGACTTTGACTCCTAAAATTGTTCCGTTATATATGGAAATATGTAAAAAACCGCCGTTACAGTCGGGTTTTACCGTGCAACGGTGACGTCATCTAGCCGCTTAGAGCCTGCTATTTGACTCCATTCGATTAAGCTCGTTTACAGAAAAAAAAACAATACCAATCTGACTTATGTGAAATCGGTCAAAGAGTCTACAAATCCACATCATTTTTTTTGCCATATACATAGTTTTCGAAATATCGCCAAATAACGGATTAAGGGAAAAAGGTGGATCATTAAACGTATTTGGATTTTTGAGCTCAGCGAGCCATTTTACAACGGAGTTGGATCTGATTATTTAGTAAAAGAATTATGAATTGTTTGGAAACCAATATTATGAGGCACTGATAAGGATAAATGAGACGATTTAGGAGTCGAAATACATTCATAAATATCACATATGGATTCGAAGATGTTATTGGCGGTATGAATGACAAGACTTACGAATATGTATTGAAAAATTAGGTTCACGGTATGAGTTTATGCTAATTCAGTCTCGAAATGCCACGTTTGCCAACTTAAATGCCACTTTGCCGCTTTCTCTGTTCAACTAAAAAAACACCGATTGAAAATATAAAGGCGAAACGAGGCGTCGCTCGTTTCATTTCAGTTTTCTTTTCTTTTCGTAAGAGTTATAATTTATAAGTAACCATTTTACTAAATTTAACAAGAGCACTGGCCACTAACACCAGCTATTTATAATCGAATTAAATTAAATTCCAAGCGCTGGTTGGCTCACCCTGTACTTTATTAAGTTTTTTATTTATTTTGATGCAGTTGGAATATTAATGACTGTAGCCGGAAATTTTGAGAAACATTACAAGCACATACATATCTACACATACTAAAGATATCAATCCCGGGATCCCGATCTTTTTTGTCAACATTCCTGAGATTTTCGAGATGTGTAAGTTTTATAATATGACACGCTAAAATATTACTAAACGCAAGGAAATTGATAAGATCAGTAGACAGACTCTTGCTGATCTTGTTGGTGCTTATTTATAGAATAGAAAACAAAAAGTCAAAATCTAGTGCACGTAGGGAACATAGGTCGACTCTCACAAGGTTCAATCCTTAGCCCTTTAGCGGGTGTTTTTTTAGCTGAATTAGAACTATTGATATCGATAACTATCGTATGATAGCTGAGTAAAGCTGCAGGTACGATGAATGATGAGCACTGAATTTTTGTTTCTAAAAATTAATCAGCTAAACATCGGCGTCATTTGGTTTCAAATAGATGGTGCAAGTTGCCACATATACTAAACAGCTAAACATCGGCGTCATTTGGTTTCAAATAGATGGTGCAAGTTGCCACATATACATATATATGGCGCGTACATTATTTTTGGGTGTTTGACCGAGCTCCTCCTCCTATTTGTGGTGTGCGTGTTGATGTTGTTCCACAAATGGAGGGACCTACAGTTTCAAGCCGACTCCGAACGGCAAATATTTTATGTGGAGCTTTTTGATGGCAGAAATACACTCGGAGGTTTGCCATTGCCTGCCGAGTGGCGACCGCTATTAGATAAATGTTTTTTCTTAATTTTGGTGTTACACCAAGATTCGAACCGACGTTCTCTCTCTGAATTCCGAATGGTAGTCACGCACCAACCCATTCGACTATGGCGGTCGGCAAGTTGCCATACAACGCGCAAATTACCACCGCTTGTAACATTGTAGATGAATAACATTAAGAAAATATTCAAGGCAAATTCTCGCCAACATTCAGTTGAATCTAAAAATTCTTCATCTATGACATTCTTAATTTTTTAAAAAATTTAAACAATATTTTTTTTAAATATCTGGTTATATACAAAGCCACTATTCTATTAAATACCTACTATTTGAGGACCAAATTACAAACTTTGGATCCCGTTCCAGACGTTAAGAGAACACATTTCTCAAAAATAGGCCCCTTCCATAGGTAGGTAGGTAAAATGGTTGAAGTCCCAATCTGGCACTCCTCAAGTAGCACTAAAGCGCCGTTTTGATACCATGATGAGACCTCCAATAGGCAGATATCTACAGCCAGCCAGAGCTATTGATATAATGGAGGAGATAGATTGGGTTTATGTTGGCACACCACCCCAGGCTGTCAAAGAAAAGAGCGCCCAGTGACCTTAGTAGTCACGCATTTCCCCTTCAACAACTATTAGGGGGATGCCGATGACCGGGTAGGAGTTCAATTTCATATCGCCTTATGTTCCTATGTCCTGAAACACGATCAGAGCAGGTAACATGCACACGGCGAAATCAATCTCCTTTAACCTGATTGCACTTTGAGCTGAAATGGAAATAATGGAAAAGTCGATGGGAAGCGACTCCCAGTCCCTTAAGTGTCCACTTAAGAGAAAGTACGAGTAAGTATTTCATATTTATTATATCGTTGAAAGCTTCTCAAGCAATATTGATGCAATTTTTTTGAAACTGAGTTGTTGCAAAATAATGAATAACTAAATAGCGAAACGGGTCCCGGCATCCCGAGAATGCAATAACGGGATCCCGAAAATCCCGGGATTAAAAAAATCTATCAAAATTCACAACCCTAATGCACACATACATGCCCGCTTTACTAAATACACCAAAGGTTTTATGTGCTCATGGATAAGTGTATTTACCCAAATGCAGTCCACCAGCCTACACTGTTTTGATGAATTCTCACAAACATACGCGTTCATGTGCACATACACACAAGCGCATGCTTTCAGACTACCGCAGAATATTGGCTAAAATATTATTAAATTTATAACTTCCTTGTTTAATATCGTGTAAATTTTCAATACCTTTTTCCATCATATAACAAAAAACCGAAAATGCTAAAATTTTCCAAACAAAACGCCACAACAACAACTATTGTTTAAACAATCCGCCGCCAAAGCTAAATATAGTCTCTGGTAATTGCCGCATACACCACCAGCTTCAGCTAATAGGCCAACAAACTCACTGTTCCATGGAGAGCTGTAAATTTTAAAATAGAATTTATCACTTTCTATCAGTTCAATGAGCTTTTGTTTTTGTTTTTGTTTACCTTGCATTGCATTCGTCCCAATTGTTATTCACTTACATACATGCCACAATTTGTTGGATTAACATATCTTAGATATTTCAAAGGAGATTACCACCATAAATTCCAGCATATTTATGAACGAATATTTAAATTTAGTGATTAGTGAAAGTGTACGTACTGAAGTGTGAAAAATGAAATTATGTTTGTTTCGAATTTATGCACTCAATGCCAAGAAAATATTTCAAATGGGCAAAATCAAAGGTGGAAATTAAATGTTTTCTCAAACCAGTGATTATAGCCTTCAGTGCTTACTACTCTTGACAGGAATGAGGTTGCAGAAAATTTACAACAACATTAATTAAACTAATTGACAAGGTTTTTGCCACACGATTATGTATTCTCATTATAATTAAAACAGGCTTTTTTTCTGTCACCCTCAGCTTCTTTTTTCACACCTGCTTATAAATTTACTGTATTTTAAGCTAATCTTACTGTGCATTAAAGGGTCCACAAATGCTGTAATATAAAATTTTTTCGCTACACGCCCATTTTCGATGTATTGGGGATGAAAAATAAGATGGTTAAAAAATGTGTGCAACTGTAGTGAGAAAAAGTCAAGCGATTTTGACTTACAGTCCAAAAATTTACCAAAAAATCTGTGTTTTTGTTTTTGGAAATACTTTCAATGATTTACTTGTAACCTTGCAGAATAAAGTTTTATTATCATCAAAAAAACAACGATAACCTAGTTGCGCACCTATATTTTGAAAACATCTACCCTCAGATTTGTTTCTTCTTTATTTTATTAATAGCTGAGACTATGTCGAAAAATAAGAAGCCGTAGCCAAACATAGAACTATAGGCCCTTCCATTTGTGGAACAACATCTAGACGCACACAACATATGGGAAGAAGAGCTCGGCCAAGCACGCAGTTTAGGTTAAGTTAAGGTTATAAGTGCCATATATATTTATATACAATGCCATATCTAATTGTCCTTATAACATTTATTTAGGAGATGTTGATCTTTAAATCAAAGCCTTAATTTTAGTAAATTTTCGACCTTCAAGTTAAATTCCTACAACAGATGTCCAGATTTTTTTCAGTTTTTTTTTTTTTTTTTTTTTTTTGTCGGAACAGACTAGCAAGTACGGCACTCAGACACATTATGTCCATTGTACTGCACTCGGGTTCCTTTTTTAATTTTTTAATTTTACAGATCTTACTACTCATCCTGTAGCCACACGAAAATGCACGAGGAGCCAAAAAACACTCCGCAACACCTCCATATATGCCATCAGCGCTATACTGTACATAGGCTGGAATTGCATCATTGCACTTATGAATTCAGCACACAAAAACTAATAGTTGCTGATTTCTCGATATGAAAAGGAAGTGTTTCAATTATCCTATCAGTTTTTACAGCGTATATGGGGGACTGACTTTCAAAAGTCAGTGGCGAAATTTCACTTAACTAGTGAGGCAGTGTTATTGCGATTATTTTGGTTTCTCTACCGCTTACTATGTAGAAAGATGCTGTACGCGTTGCCAAGGCTATGCAAAGGGAACGCCATACTTTGCTTTCAGAAAGTCTATTATTTGGTCAGAGCCTGTAGACCAAATATCTGATTGCTATTTTTGCTTGACTGCGACATTTAAATAAAGTGAATATTACATCAATACATAATTCGACCACTTCCTCACAGTGTTGATTTACCTACATGCATGAATACCTGCAGTGCCCAATCAGACACTGCCTCACCAAATGAAGTAGAGCGTGAGTGGAGAGCTCGAAAACTTAGGGTATTTTCAGGCATTTTTTTTGACATGAAAAACGACATTTAAATTTTATGAGGCTTTTTATTTGAAAAAAATACTAAATGAAAAAAAAAAATTTAATTTTAATAATTTTAAAAATGGCGCTGAAGTTGACCATCCCGAAAATTGGACCTGCACAGTGTTATCCATTTTGGCTCTTCTCATGAAAACCAAAAACAATTATTAATCAGTATGACAGTAGCTATGTCCCGCTACTAGAATAAAACAAAATTGACACAATGACGCGGTTTGGCACTCAGCTTTTTATAATAATAAAAAAATACGAAATAATTGAAATAATAACATGATTTTAGGACGAGCGATAGCCATTGATATTGTGAACAACATATTAAAATTTCAGATTATTCGGTTGAATAGTTTTTTTTTTTTTTTGGACAACACCAGGCCGAAAAAAGTCGTTTCGAGATAAATTAGTTTAAGGCTTGAGGTACCGGAGCGTGCGAACCGGTCTCTACCCAGTTAATGGGCTGTAGAAGCTATGATATTGAGAATTCCCACATTAAAATTTCACAGCATATTCTCAAGATACAATAACCAATTAGTTAAACTCCGCTACCAAATAATTTCTATAGCGTAAAGCTGAATACGAAAAACTTAAAGTTGTTCTGCAATTTTCATTCTTTGACTTATTTTGCTGTACTTACAATTTCTTTTTCCGTTAATTTTGATTTTAAAATTTTTTTAAACTCAGTGAGTTATCTTCCAATAAAAGGGCATATATACATAAAATGCTTCACATTTTGTTCTTCGTTCAGATTGCAGAAGCTTCACAGTTTTGACACGTTTTGGAAATTATTTATTTAATATTTTCAAGCTGTACTCAGATTTTGTTCATGTTTTTTTAATTTTTAATTTTTCTACACCAGTTTTTACATTAGGGAAAGAATATAAGTAAGAAATAATAAAAAGGTGCTTGCGACATTTAATAGTTTGCCAGATCCGCTTGACGTCTATCTCAGCAACACAGACTAATACGACAAAAAAGTTACAATCAACGGATAGTGCTACTTAGGCATAACGCCTTTTCGATTCGCCAAACATTAGCAAGTGGCGAATAAGCGAAGCAATTGATGTAAATAAACATATGTTGGTAGCACTGGAAAAGAATTGCCAAAAATTGATTTTGTTTGAAAGCACTTAAAGAGTATTAGTAAGACCGCGCTTATACAGGGAAACAATTGTTGCTTCAACTCACTACTTTTGATGCTCGAGTTCTGTCAACACTCTTTGTGTTCGTTCTTTTTCAATGTTGTTGACTATTGACCAAACACTTAACAGTTGCAGGCAAAGGAGGGAGCGTCAGAAATGAATTCGCAAAGTTGAAGCAACAAAATTTGCTATGTATAAATGCGGTCTAATAAAACTTGTCTCATATCAAAAAAGAGCGATTTGCTAGCAATAGTGACAATAGTGAGTTATAGAGGTTTTATGAGGTATCCACAATTGCGGCAAATATTGCTCAATTACTTTGTTGTTACTTTCACAAGCAAATTTTTTATCAAGCGAGCAGAGCCCCAACATAGCGAGCAGAGAATCTGAGATTCAAAGGCGCCTATATTAAATAATTTTGTAGAGTTATGTTATGTTATGTTGATAATCCCGAAACGATTCAGGACTATCAGAACCTTGTGCAAATGGCTTGGCATCATAGCATTTTCAAATTGGTGTTGCATGTTCTTGTTAAACAGTAGCTAAATTGACATATATCGACAACTACCAAATATATCCTCCCTCTTTTTCACAAGTTTTGCTACTGTATACTAAAACATCTTCATTAAAATCGAAGCAATAATGTTTTTCCCCCTTTATAAATTACACAAATTTTTAAAACTAGCTGAAGAATGATGTTCAGAATCTCAAAATTCTCTGGGTATAGATTAGTATTTTTTTTTTTTTGACATTTATTAAGTTTCAACTCTGCAAACTATTCTGCAAAATAATTCTAAAATTGTATATATGTCCAACTTTTGCACCAGAAAGCACAAATGCCTTTTTTCATTGGAAATTATTTGCACTCAGTATTTTTACGACCCCTTGTTAATGCAATTTTGTCAACTGGTTAAAATTCCTGAGTCTTTCTGCATTAAATTTTTACAAGTGTTGTTGTTCCTATTTCTATGTTTTATTGAAGACTATATATTCATTCAAAATGAGCAAACCGATTTACAAACAAACACCCGACATATTTTTGGAACATTGCCAGCTTTCCATACAATGCACTATTTTTATATTTAGATTTATACCCAATGCAAAAAATTCAATGGAGTGGTCCTGCGAAGCTTCGAAGTCATATAATCCGAGGACGAAATTTCGCTGCATCATTAAAACATGGCATCTATATGTATAGAAGGTGCTATCTATTCCTCAACTTAACTGAACCTCGGAGTTTCTCCAGATACCTGGCCAGCGTTGTGGCGTGGCTGTCAGCCGTGGAAGGTACAGCGAAAGGCGTACAGGCTCTATTCGTCAGTTTAGACTGTCACTAAATGAAGAGACCTCTTAGACTAACCAAACGAGATTTAAAAGTTTTAAGGCTATTTAGACAACCAATCACTTACATAGACATAGGTAGATACATATCTGTATGTCTTATCAAATAGAGGCATAAAATATGTAAGCGGAAATACGATTAGGTATATTACTATGCACAGAATGCTCCGATTTGAATAGAATTTTTTTTTGCATTTTCAAACTAGCATCTCCTGGAAGGACAAAAATTTCCTTGAGCCAAAATGGGTTACAAAGTCATAAAATTAATTTTCAAACTGTAACAAATCACAAATTACTCAACCGATTGCAATACTTTTTTTTCTCGCTCCGTGTCCTTGAAATGTTGACTCTCTCTGTCTCTGCTTAAATGAAATATTTCAATTATTTCCTACCACTATTAAAATTTTGCAACCAAAAAAACATTTTTCAAATAATTCTTATTGCACCAGTATTTTCGCTGAGCGCTAAACTTCACTAAACGGAAGAAGCAGGCAAAGCCGAGATGAAAAATATTCTTTGATTTCTAAACCTATTGATTTTTTACTGAGTTGCATACAACTTTCTTTTGTACTTTACATTAGCAGCAGAGTAGCGCATGCCGGATATTTGGTATTACTTCATAAAGACAAGTTAAGTTAGGCTTCTTAACAGGTCCTTCTTTTAAAAAGAAAGAGTTCACTACCATGGCCATAGAGGTTTATTGTAGTAGAAAGTAAAGATTTTTCGATAACCCATTTCATTGTGTTCCTAATTACACAGATCTTTAGATGAGATGGTTTCCAAATTGTTAGTATCCGATGAAGTGGGCTGGCAACGTGCTAGAGTCCTGCTTCTACGCGATTGCAACTTAATAAGCAATACGAGGTGAATTCCCTATTGCTGTAGAGATCGTTGATAAAACTCTGAGACAAATTCCTCAAAGTGATTGAACCATGAGTGGTATTATTGTACCCTTTTGTTGATATCCCAGCCAAATGTTTCCACTTATACCACAAGACACCAAGTACGCAGACTCTGAAGGTTCCAACAATGAAGAGCAATCTTAAGAAAAAATGTTTGTACACACTCAATCCTCTTTATAGCATCTGATTATACATCCTCCAACTAAAATCCGCATACTCAGAACTTAACCGAATGAAAATGAAGCATACGGTAACTTCGATATTTTCGGATCGAAAAATATTGATGCATTACTTTTCACAACCCCTTTCACAGAGAACTTTACATAGCTAATATGAATATTGAAATATACGTCATACATCAATCACATACTTCAAATCATTAGTCGGTATGCAATAACTAGTCGGCAGAGAGTTTTGACGAAGGTGTGGAGTGGAAAAGCAAGACCACTGATGAGGTGGGAATTCATTACTTTTAAGCAAACTTCCTACACTTTTTATGAATATTAGAATTGCGTAGAGGGAAATGGAATGTCTATTCTCACTTCATCCGACTCAAAAATTTAGTTCTACTTCATGCGAAAGCCGGGCAGCGGCAGAGAAAATGCTTTATACTAGCTTCATTCTTGAATCCGGCTGTACACAGTAAATGTTGATGCCTATGGTGACCATGTGTCACCAACAACAATTCTAGCCTATAATTAGTCCTATCAGGGCTCATAGTTTACTTTTCATCGGGAACTTTGCAACCCACACATCACGAAGCCCTTTGTTGTTTTGAAGAGGTCAGTACAGTACCAAAAGTTCTTATGAGACTTATTACTGAGAGCTTTAACATACCCAATTGTTGCCGCCATACTTGGTCCTAAAATTGGCACCGGTCAAATTGGATTCTCGTTGAAAACGCAATTTGCCAACTCATCAGCCAATTCGTTGCTTTAAACACCTCCTCGCAACACAGTTTAGTATCTATTTACATTCCTGAACTTTTTTTGAAGAAGTTCGAGCGGTTTCTAAGGCCTTTAGACCTGCTTAGCTCTCACTACAAACTCAGATTTAAATTCGTCACCATTTTTCGCCAATTATCCATTCTGCTATTTTAAGTACTGCAAAAACTTCCGATTAAGAAATCCTAAAGAAAAAAAGCATCTACTGTCAAATGTCATCCCATTTCAGTTTCAGTTTCTATTTACATTCCTCAACTATTTTTGAAAAAGTGCGAGCGGTTTCTAAGAAAAGCAGTAAAGCAGCAGTTACTGACCATCATCCCGTTTCAGTGCAATTTTCAGTCTTGCTGCAGTCTATGTGAAAAGTTCATTCCACGCTTCCCAAGTGAGCCTTTAAAATTGCTCTCCAAATGTCTTCCCGCTCCAGTAGCGTTTTCAATCTTAGATCAGTCGATGTAGAAAATTCTTACTGTGCTTCCCAAGTAAGTGCCCGGATATCTCCATTGCTCGCTTGCAGGTAAATTAAAGACATATTTTCTTCTAATGTATCAGTTTGCCGTTAGGTGCCAAAAATAGAGAGCGCTGCTCTGGCAACCTTTTAAACAACTGGCTGTGTCCAAAGCTCCTACCGTCGAGCCATAATAATGCCGTGGAATAAGAACGCAGTCGGCCACATCGCTGTCATTTATAATACCTTAACCAAAGTTCGGAGTTAATAAATCCCACACAAAACTAAGAGCCGATCCTGACGTTTCACTCAAGTCGGCCGTAATGCCAAGACATACCATACACTTCTTCTTTAACACAGAAATCGTGGTTTTGACCATAGATCTGCCCCATCATTCTTTATCGGAATATGTGACGATTGGTCTGACTAAAGCTATCTATATCCAGAAACTCCTGGCGGATATCAGACCCCATTTCTTACGATACTGTCCAAACAACTATCATATTTGACTTCTACGTGAGTTTCATATCTAGAGTTGCCTTTAGATATTTCATTTCCATGGAAATACTTGGGCTCCGCATCAAAGCACTAGAGGAATAAGACCTTCCAGTTTAGTTTGCCGAGTGCATAAGACTAGCGTTGTTTTATTGGAATTGATAATAAAAACTTGAATTGATTAAAAACTTGATTCAGTGGAAAGTTAAAGAAAGTTCCACCCTTAGGTACGTAATAAGGAATAAAGTTGGGTTTACGAAAAATGAATGACTGTTCGTCTCTTTATGTACTCAAACCTCTATAAACTACTTTGATTTTATAAATCCATTGGCAGAAAAAAGCGATGTCTTGGTTTTTTTTCCTACCAAACCTCAACCTTTGACTGCTTCCTAATTTGAGAATGCAATGTTTTTAGCTGATCCCAAGTAATTGTATTTATGTAAATGTAAAAGGCAGCATCATAGATCATCGCAAGAAAGAGAAAATGATATGACTCACAATAAATATGAAACCTTCTGAAACACAAAATGTTAAACATTTGGTGGCAAAATATTTATTAAAAAAATTAAAAAAGACTTTTTGCCGGAATGTGAAAGAATCCCTTTGGAATAAACTCAGCAAACGGCACTTGGTTATTAGCAAAAGTAAGCGTTGGGTATAAATTATTCTGCTCCAATATAATTTGAACTTCTTCTTTTTTTGTTTTTAATTATACTTTATTTCCTCTAAGCATTCATTAAAAATAAAATAAACATTTTTATTATATACCTGCATACAAGCAAATATATTCAAAATTACTTCGACCAAAATTTGGTCGAGGCAACAAGTGGATGAGTGGCTGAAGGCCCAAGCACTTGAGCATAAAATACTGCAGACATTCCTAGTAAAATACCTACACAAATTTCGCATCTTAAAAGCATCTCAAATAAAAAAAAATTAAACAAAAACGAAAACACTTGTGGTGGTCATTATTTTAAAATCAATCAATTCAAGTTCAAGATCAAGTTAATTACTTTGTATGCAGAGTATAGATATATATTTATATACATAGTTGTATATTTATTCTAATATTTTTTATTTATTTTATATTTATTTGTATATTTATTCTCATAAAATTATCAAATGTACACTTCGATTCATACGTACTCGTATGCAGGCAAAAAAGTAGTTTTGCAGAATTGATCAGCCATTCATTTGTATACTCGTATGCTTATATGTATGTGAGTGCGAGCCCACTCTGGCATATTTATGCGTACTTGTGCGTATGTATGAGTATTACAGTTTTGTATTCGCATTGGTGTTTCATAAGGATTAATGATTATTTAAAGTAATAAGCTGCTGAATTCATTGCAGCTGGCGCATTTAATTTTAATTATTTATGACAACGCGGTGTAAATATTTATACAGAAATTGACAGAAATGCACATATACCTATGTGCATATATATGTAGAATGGCAAAAAAAAGGGAAAAAGGGAATGGAAATAATTTACAGAAATTTTGATTTAATGATGAAACCGTAATGAGTCTTTCCTAGCTCTTTTATTTGTTTGTCTTTACTGAGAATAAATAAATTTATGAATATATGTGCATAAATATGTGTATAAGAGCTTAAAATAAATTATTTAAAGAAAGATTATGCAGTTGATCATGGGACTAGTCACGCAAAGTGAAATGAAAAAATATCTTTGTTGTGCGAATTCCTTATCATGGTAACCAAGACAATCACTCAGTGGACTGCTCATACAAAATATATCGAGGATATGTACATGGGTTATGACTTCCCATAATACCTAGTAAGCCTAGAAAATACGGTAAGAGGATTTCTCTTAAGGGGGGGGGGTAAGGGATAAAAATCGATTTTTTTTTGCATGTTATTGTAGTAAAACATTTCAAAAATACCGTGTTAAAATTTTAAGTCAATCCGAGCAAAACTTTTTAAGTTATGGAGCATAAAGCCGAGCCGAGACGCAGCAATTGCGCGCGTAGTCCGTTACAAACTTTAAACGCGGTTTTCTCGAACCTTTTTTTTTAAAGTGCGTAGTCATTGGCATTTGAAAACTACTCAACCGATCCTTTTGAAATTTTGCACACATATTTTACATATAAAAAACCTCCCCCCAACGTTTTGGTGGTTTTACACCTACAAAATGGCGGCATTTTTTCGTCAAATCACTTTTTACTTCAAACGACTACCAAATGGCTGAAAATGAAAATAAATCGTCAAAATAAACGTTGGGGGAAGTTTAACTCATACTTTAACTAAATTATTCGATTTTTTTGATTTCAGATGATTCTACGCTGAGATATGCTGACTACTGCAAAATGTATTTTTGAAAGACGTCTACGTAAATGTGCTCTCATTCGCTCATTTTGCAATATTTTTACATGAAAATTTGATCAAATATTCTTGAAATGTTACTTTATAATATGCAACAACTTTTAATAAACAGACTTGAACCGTTTCGCTACAATAAATTCATGAAAAAAGTGTTTTTTTTAGCATTTATCCCTTACCCCCCCTTAAGATAAGAAGTAGGGTTAGGGTAGGTTTTCGTGGCAGTAGCGAAACTCACTTAGACCATGTAGGTCCATTGTGGTACCACTATGTAACACGGGAACCTTACTTTAGTATTTCTGGAGCCAGCTAGACTCTCATATGAAGCGTAGGATTAGAATTAAAAAATGAATAGTACCAAGAGGTTTGGGGCTCCTAAGACACTCAGGCTAAAAAGCCCATTATATTTTGAGCTCTGGAGAATAGAAATGGATACAATGGTAGTTAGTCTTATGGGAATTTTCCAGATTCTTTGGCAAATATGTAAATATCCTCAGTTTTAGAGAACCAATATTACTCATTCTCACGACATCGGAGCCCAAAACTCGTAGCAAAGGCAGGACATTCACAGAGAAAATGCTCAGTGCTATCCGCCTCCTCAAAGCAAGACAAGCAAATGGGGTTGTCAATCATTCCAATAGTGGTCATATGCTGACTTCATGGGTTGTGCCCTCAAATAATAGCGACCATCAATCGAACGTCTTTTCTTCCAAATTTTAGAAGAAACTCCGACAGTTTTCTGTTCGGATTTGTCACTAAACACTTTGCAGTAAATTAAATTGCATACATAATTGCTGATCCGATCCAGGATTCCTGCGGAACTGATTCCGATTATTGGCTCTGGTCCCTGTGGGGAAACCACTGATCCACGGTTGGCCAATTCATGGGCAATTTCGTTTCCTTGAACACCGGAGTGTCATGGAACCCATATAGGTATAATCCTGTCCTTGAGACAGAATTGAGCTTCTTCTTACAATCTTGAATAATCTTCTAAGTTTACTTCGCGTTCTCCAGGGCCTTCAGTGCAACTTGACTGTTACTGAAAACTCCAATCTGTTTCCCGCTCCATCTCCTCTCAATTATCCATTCGGCTACTTTCAGGATGGCATAAATTTCCATTTCCAAAACAGCTGCCATTTCCCCCAGAGCATAGTGATACTTATTACTATCGTTTAAGTACCATCCGACTCCAGATTCTATTTCATCCTTGGACCCATCCGTAAATAAAGTATCCGTCATCTTTTCCTGGTTTCAGAATAAATACTACTCTTACGCGTCGCCATTGGATGGTATATGACCAAGTGCAAGCATAAGATAGGTTTTCTCCCAACATTGGATAGTTCCGTAAGAGAGTCAAAATGGTATTTTCCCAACAACCTTGCTCTACTTCCAGCTAAGGCCGTCCAATTACAAAGGAAGTGTTCTACTCTTTCTTCGTCTTCCTCGTCTCTACAACTTCTGCGAAAATATTCCTAGTCTAGAAGAGTGCTTAACTAACAGCCAATGACAAGTGACACAAGCCACGACCTTGGAGAGGTTCTCTCTTGAGAGGTTAAGCAACTATCCTGATCTTCTCTTATATATTTGCGGCCAAATTAGCCTGGATGTAACACACATATTTTCTCCTCTCCATGACCTATTGCCCTTCTGAAGAATATTACATTTTATCCTTAATTTGCCAGTTGTCACAGGGGTTCCAATATTTCCTCTGTTTTCAAGAAGTGGAAGATTAGTACCCTTTCTGGTTAGCTCATCGGCCCTGCAATTTCCTTCAATATCTCAATATCCCGGAACCCATATCAGGATGCCTTGAAGGCAGTGCTAATAGCATTTAGAGCTGCCAGGCACTCTTGAGCAACCTGTGATCTTAGTATGGTTATGCCTCCATTGATTTTATGGTCGCCTGGCTATCCGAGAAGATATTTATCGTAGTTTTTGTTACGGCTTGTGTGTTAAAGTACACAGTTACCTCTTTTATGGCTAAAACTTCTGCCTGATATACGCTACAGTGTCCGGAAGTCGGAACGATAATTCTAATGCTAATGCTTTTGAAAAAACTCCACAGCCTACTTTATTTTCGAGTTTGGATCCATCCGTGCAGAAATTAATTTCCCCTTTTACCATTCTCTTCTTCGCGGGATGATGGGTTTGAAGAGCCTGTTGTAGATGGGTTTCGTGAAGGAGTAGTCGATTTCGGGTCTTTCATAACGTCATACTGTTAAGTCGAAGCGCTGAAGCGGCGGCCACGTGTTTTCCTACCAGGTTCAGGACAAGCAAGTTGACTAGTACCTCGAGTGCTTTATTAAGGATGGTCCTTGAAACTCCGGTGATGCATAACAATGCAGTTCTTTGGACCTTGCCCAGCAATTTCTTATAACTTTCCTTTTGAGTTGATGGCCACCACACAAGTATATGGAATACTTGTAAAATAGGCCACCGAAGTGTAAAGCCAGTGTATGATACGAGGTGCTAATCCCCATTTGATTTCGACAACTTTTTTGAATGTATGCAATGCAATGTTGGTCTTTTGAACCCTATTCTCAATATTAGATTTTCACGTAAGTTTCTTAAGTATTTAACATTCTCTTGCAAAGGAATCTCCACACTCTTGAAAATTAGAGAAGGGACTGTGGGAAGTCTATACTCCCTTGTAAAGAGAATTAGTTCAATTTTATCGGGGCTTATTCCGAGTCCCCTATTCTCTGTCCAGTTACCAAGCGTGGCCATGTTAGAGCACAGAATATCCATGAGCGTGCGGATACTTGCTTTTAACCGCGATTGACAAATCGTCAGCGTAGATAAGAAGTCTAAAGCTCGAAAAAATTTAAATTTTTCTCAATTCTTTTTACTAACGCAAACTTTCACATCTTCTTAACGACGAGCTTAGTTATACCAAACAGCCCATTGTTAGCGGTCTTCAAGTAAAGATAAGGTAAAGATAGTGTACAACGCTCTCCACCTCCTCCTTAACTCTGCTGATGCAACAAAAGAATTTATGGAGAAGCTTATTACTTATTAGACAGCAGTGCAGTGATTGTAGATTAGCGATTTACATTTTTTTTCATCAAATCTTGACCTAATCTGTTCTAGCATCCAATCGTTAATTCCCTGGCTTATCTACTATTAGCCTGTTCACTGAAAGTCAATCTACTATACCTGTACAGAGCTCACCGTCAGCAGCATGGTTCATCCCCTTGTTAGCGGCCCAATTTGAAGGGATATCTCTTTGTTCGGGAACAGTCATGCAATACTTTAAAACTAACTGATTCAAGGAGTTCTGCGCTTTATAGCTTCCTTCCAGGAGGTACTATTTATTGCAATGCAGGGTTTTTCTACTCGCCTGAATGTCTGAATAAGTTACGGTAGACTGACTTAGATTCAGTGAAAGCCCTTTAGGTCTCTCCGTCAAGCTTATCAACTTGCTTTGAGCCATCAGTTGCTCTCAAAGAATGAGTCTCACCTACTGATGGCTACAATTAGTTTACTATGTGTGACTTCAGACTCTATCGTGCCCTTTCAGTTTAACTTCCTATCAAGAAGCCATCAAGGTATTTTATATCGGTAGTGAGTTCCACCCGAATCCCGTTTAAGTAGGGTAACTGGCATGTAGGTAGTAAAAGGTACAATTATAGTTTTAGTGGGTCAATCATCATTTTATTTCCAATATGTGCCACGTAGTTGAGGGCATTCAGAAATAGCTCACCTGGAACAAGAAAATGCCTTGCGATGATATGAGTGCAATATCATCGATATATAGAGGTATATGATCGAGACGGCTTTTCTGGAACGATCTTCTAAATTTCAGTTCTATATTAGCTTCCTATCAGGAATCACATAGGGGTATTTTACTTTACTTACCATTTCTGTTTTAGTATTTTAATCATCTGAGCCCAATTTATTTAGAACATATACCCACGAGGCTGAGAATGTTCAGAAGTAGCCTGTCTGGAACCTGAAAATACTATTACCAGGTAGCTGGTACTCTGTAGGTTTAAAGATAATGTGTTAACTTTAAAGTTCCAGGATAAGGGTCCCCCTCCTTGACACATGTCTCTAGTTCCTAGTCAAGCAATGTCACCCGGCTCAAAGAAAATGCCTCTCCTCTCTAGAAAAAGCCTTATAAATTGTTCGGGTGGAACGCACTACACTCCTTTTGCATGTTTGGCCGAGCTCCTCCTTCTATTTCAGGTATGCATCTTGATGTTTTTAAGCAAAATGGGGAGGCTTATAGTTTTATGCCGGAAGATGATTTTTATAAGAAGCTTTTTCATTGCGGAAATACACTCGGAAGTTTGTCATTACCAGCCGAGGAGTGACCGTTATTAAAAAAAACTGTTTCTATTGGTACTTCGCGTTCAAGGTTTCGAACCTGTGCACTTCCGAATGGTGGTCACGAACCAACCGTTAAGCTTTATTGCATGTATTTACAACTAATATATGATATTGTTATTTTTTAGGCTAAAACATATTTTTGAAAAAAACTGTTTGTTAAAAAAATTTAATTCCTGTTTTTTTTTAACTTTTGGAATACTTTCTGAGCCGGAGCGTTTGTATCCATTCAGACGATATGGCCCAACCAACGAAGCCGCTGTATGTTTATTCGCTGCCCTATGACTATGTCGTTGTAAAGCTCATACAGCTCATCGTTCCATCGCCTGCGATATTCGCCGTCACCAACATGCAAAGGTACAAAAGTCTTCCGCAGAATCTCTCTCTCAAACACTCCAAGCGACGATTCATCGGATATTGTCATCGTCCACGCTTTTGCGCCATACGTTAGGAGAAGCATGGTGAGAGCCTTGTAAAGTGTTAGTTTTGTTCATCGAAAGAGGACTCTACTACTCATTTGCCTTCTTAGTCCAAAGTGACACTTGTTAGCAAAAGAGATTCTACGTTTGCTGACATTATTATCGGTGTTAATGCATTAGACTAAGGAATCATAAAAATGTACGGCCAAATCAATGCACACCACAACTTGAAGAAGAAGCTGGGCCTTGGAGGAATATGTACGCCAGTAGACCTACCTTCTCAAAAATAAATTAATTGCAATAAATGGATGAAATGAAATACTCAATATTCATATGATTATTTTTCAATCAACTGCAACCAGAATCCCCAGCGTTGCATAATCTATATTTTTTTCTTTATTTTCTTGTTGCAAATGCGGGTAAACATATTTGCATGCATGTGGTTTTCAGCTCATTTTTATTATTTTCTATGTAAATAAAAAGTCATACATATTTCTACCATCTGTTTGCTTTGTGGCTTATGAATGAAGAATTGATATAAAATTTTTATATATTTTTTATGTCGCAAAACATGGTTGGATGAGAAAAAATGAATATGATCAAGGTACACAGCAACACATGTACACATATAGTATATGTGTTTGTAAAAATATACTCACATTTGAATGCATGGTATGGATACACGAAAATTATATTTATTGTGCAACAACCTGCTTATGTCAGAAAATAATCTGTGGTTTGTTTTTTATATTATATGAATACAAATATGTGTATGTGCACATGTATATGTACATTGAAGCTCGCTGCTGGAAGGAATCGCATGGCGGCTGTTAAACTGGAGGTTGGACCCCCATCACAGCTCCACTGATGTGAACTGACTAATGAAGTTTTTTTTTCAATATCTGCCCGCCTTCGGTAGCGAATATTCATTCAGCCTCCGAATGAAGTTCAGCTGTTGGGGTATGATGAAGTGAGGAGTATTTATCATCTACCTTTCGCAAGCAACATAAACAGTTACCACATACATTTTTAGGGAAAAAAATTTCACGCGCGCCACATTATGAGTATTTGATCTATTACATATTATTGTATATTTGGAGTATTTGTAGATAATGTTTCAAAATCTCAAGGCCATATATTACTAATTTTATTATTACTTTTCTATTATTATAAATATATTTTCTTCCCCGTATAACAAAAATTTTATTCGCAAAAATATCATCTTAGGGCATTGTTATTTAGGTCTCTTCTGTTTGATTTGGTTTTATAACAACTTAAGCGTCTTCAAAATATTTTAAAATTAAAAAAAAAAAACATTTTTTTTTCTTGTATGATTTTTTTCTATTTTCAGGAAAATGGTATGTCAATTAATACAAATCATTAGTAGCATTTTAAGCAATGATTTTGAAAATGGCTGTTCGGTAAGGTTTTGAATTTACGATTTTGCACAAAATGTTCCCTCCTTCTAGACGTAGTGCAGCGAAGAAAGATCCAGCTTCTCCGCTAGAAACTTAAAAATAAAAGTTGAAAATACAGGGCCCGCCATCTATCGTTACGGTTTTGAACTAGGTATTATTTGAAGAATGGTAACACTTAGCTGTCATCTGATTTGACAGAAAATTAGTTGTATTCTTCCGCTGAACGAAAATGGTTGTGTATACGCTCAAAGAACGCTGAGAAGTATTGCGAGATTACTTTGAAAATCATGATAATGTTGCAGAATGTGTACGAAAATTACGTACGACACTTTTACCGAAAAATCATCTTTTCGGATGAAGCTCATTTCCATCACGGCGGGTATGTTAACAAGCAAAATTGCCGCATTTGGGGCTCAGAAAACCCGCACGCACTGGAAGAAAAGCCGATGCATTCACAACGAATCACTGTTTGGTGCGGATTTTGGTCGAGAGGCATCATTAGTCCATTTTTCTTCGAAAATGAGCGAGGAGTGGCCGTAACCGTCAATGGAGAGCGTTACCGGGCCATGTTGAACGAATTTTTGTTCCGAGGAATTGAAAAGGAGGATATTGGTGGCATTTGGTTCCAACAAGATGGCGCTACTTGCCACACAGCGAATGCTACGATCAATCTTTTGGGCACTGTCTTCGAAGATTGCATTATCAGACGAAATTCTGATATCGTTTGGCCGCCTCGGAGCTGCGATTTGACGCCGTTGGATTATTATCTTTGGGGTTTCATCAAAGACCAGTATTATGCCAACAAACCATCAACAATTGATGCACTGAAGACCAACATACGCGATGTCATAGCTGAAATACAGCCGCATACTCCTACAATCGAAAATGTGGTGAAAAATTGGACCAATCGTATGGGATGGTGCATGGCTAGCCGAGGCAGCCATATGAATGAAGTTGTATTCCATCATTAACCGGAAGGATTGTACTTCCAAATAAAAAAAAAACAGTTTGAAAAAATATTGAGTAGTTTCTTTTTTATAGCATTTTTAATTCCGTAAAGTTATATGACGGACAAAATCAATTAATATAGAATTCGAGATCTTATTTAATACACTAAATACACGTGCATATTCAGTTTCCAATTATCTTCATAAAAAGGCATAAAACTCAAAGGTTCCTCTACGGAATATTAAAATTGACCCGCTCGAATAAAAAAGTACAACCCCAAGAGCCACAAGCAACATCAAGCATATAGGACCGTGAAAGTATAGTTCTCCTAGCTTCTATGAACTTAAGCTTATTAGAAGCAAGCAATAGTTATAAAGACCGCAGGTTCGGAAATATTCCACGATCGCCAAGCTAATTTTATACACTTTCTGAATGCGCTATTAATGCAATATGGTCTCGAAACGAACGTTCCCTTTCCAACTTGGAACGTACGGAAGACGTATATTGACTTTAAGGTAAGCGAGTCAGAAAAATGCGCACAAGTCAGCTTAACATAGCCAAAAGTTGAATACAATTTTCTAACAAATGGTCAATATAACTATTAAATGTAAAGTTCGATTAAAAGATAATCCGTTTCATCAACAGTTTCAGAGTTGGAAATATTGTAAAGAGTCAACAATAGGTTATGAATTTTAGCAAAAGAGATTTTAAAGCATTTCTTAATATTCAAAACAGGATGATTTTTCGTGCATTAAAGATGCAGATTATTGACTTTTAACAGTGAAGTTTATGTTGTCGCTCAGATTTTTGTGAACAAAAAGATTTTTGAATCATCAGCATAAAGCAAAAAATTTGTAGAATAAAAATAAGACTTACATCGTTACCCCTCCGTTGAACACCTTTTTCGGATTGGCACCCGGGTCTGACCTTTTTTCGACCTGTTCGAAGACGCTTTTTAAGAGGTTATATCTATAAATCGATAGAAAATTAAATTTTAGGAAACCACCTAGAAGATCAAGTCATTAGCTATGGTAGATATATGTTAAACTGGATTCAAAAATATGTTAAAAATAAAAAAGCCAGTCTGGCCAGCCCCAGGTGTCCACCGAAGGGTTAATAAAAAAAAACTAAAAGCAATGAGCCCACAATACTTCCTTGAGAAACAGCCGAAGAAATAATAAAACAATTAAAAAAATAAAAGGAAAACTTAGACTAGGTAAGGCTAAAAATTTCAAATTCATCCTTGTGCAGACAAAAATAAAAAATTTTAAAAACTGAAATAATTTGGCCCTAATAATTCGTTTTCGACATGATCGTTCCCGTTCCTAGCACAAATTCAAATTATTTTCCATAAATTACTTTTTACTACGCTTACTGTCTGATTTCGTCAGCCAGGTCAAGTATCTTTGGTTTTAGGACATCCAAATTATCGAACGAAATCATATTGGGTAGTCGAAAAAGTCTTTTCGTATTTCTAATCAAACTTCAACTCATTTTTTTTTATATTTATAATGAACTTTGTTAAGCCAAATATGTACCATTTTGGTCGATCACCTTTTGCCATTTTTCTTCTAGAGACATTATTCCATCAGTGTAAAACTTTTTTGGTTTCTCGGCGAAAAACTGCGACAAGTAATTTTCACAGGCTTCTCTCGAAGCCAACTTTACTCCATTAAGGGAGCTCTGCATTGACCGAAGCAAATGGTAGTCCGATGGTGCAAGGTCAGGGCTATATGGTGGATGCATCAAAACTTCCCAGCCAAGCTCTCCTAGTTTAAGCCGAGTCATCAAAGATGTGTGTGGCCTAGCGTTGTCCTGATGGCTGACGACGCCCTTCTGCTGATCAGTTCTGGCCGTTTTTTTTTCGATTGCTTGCTTCAATCTCATCAGTTGTTGACAGTAAAGTGTAGAATCAATCGTTCGAGCAGGCTGGAGCAGCTCATAGGGGATGATTCCTTTCCAATCCCATCAGGCGTCAGTCCTGGCTTTGCAACCATTTGTTGAGCTTCACCACCCTTGCACCATGATCTTTTTCGCACATTATTGTCGTATTTGATCCAATTTTCGTCTCCTGTTACCACTCGCTTCAGAAATGGTTCGATTTCATTTCGTTTCAGCAAAGAATCGCAGATGTTAATTCGGTCCATTAAATTTTTCACCGACAATTCATGTGGTACCCAAACATTGAGCTGTTTTTTGTAACCAGCCTTTTTTAAATGGTTCGAAACCGTTTGATGATGAATGTTTAGTGCCTTGGCGATGTCATAGCAGCTTATGTGACGGTCCTGGTCAATCTTTTCCATAATTTCATCGACTTTTTCAACGATAGGTCGACCGGAGCGAGGTGCATCTTTCACATCGAAATTTCCAGAACTGATACAGCATCGTTTCCGTAAACTTCACAAATTTCATTGGTGGCTTGCGTGGCATTCTTCCATTTTTTATACAAAAATTTCAAAATATAGCGAATTTTTTCATTATTTTCACTCATTTTTGAACAGCTATAACTTTTTTTCAACTTCTCCGAATTAAATTTTTTTTTTATTAAATGAAGCTTAAAATGTGACACAATGTGATTGGTAGCACTGGAGATAGATGACTCCAACGACATCTATTGACAAAATACGAAAAGACTTTTTCGACTACCCAATATTATTGTATACGAAGCGTTTCATTCAATTCTCGTCGAAGTGGCTAAAACCAAACTCATCTCCTACAAACTTTTCTCATTATAATACAAATCAATGTGTTTTTTTTTAATTAGAACCATTTTAAGCCAAAATTTTATTAACACGAAATATGAACATAATTTTCATACATCATTCATTTATTTTTAAATAATACTAAATTTGATGATATTCTTGACTACACCTTTTTCTATTTTTGGCGCCAGTCGGAGCACTAGATGCGTCTAATTTCCTTATAAATAAGAAAATCGAGTTCCCTTAAAAAATTGTAAGTCGTATTACTTTACTAGAGTTATGTCTACGTAAGTTCAGTTGTAGTGAAATTAGCAGCTGTAAAATTTTGCATGCCAATCCACCATGTTAGGGGTCAATAATTCAAAGGAGATCTATGAAAAAAGGTAATTACTTCCTCGCATTTTTCGCTTCACTCAACTGATCTGGCACGATTTGGTAAACTGCATTTGGCGAAGTAAAGCATCATGCATGGGTCTCGAGTAACTATATAGCACAGTGACTTATTGTGAAGTTTTGATTATTTATGTGTCTCTTATTCATTTTTAATAATTCTTCATGAAAATTTACTTCATTCTCCTAAAGAACCAACCAACCTGGGTTTAAAATATTATGAAAATTTAAGAAAAACTCCACGAATTTCCATAAAATATTCACAATTTAAATTTTATTCAGAATTTGTAGAAGAATTTCTTTATAATTTTACTTGCTGACGGTATTCGGTGTTTTCTTTTACAAGCATACCTAGCAAATATTTACCTCCAGTAAAAAAAATTGTGGTGAAAAATCAACGCGATTTTCAGCCACTTCAAACTTCATCTTCTTTTACTAAAATTCAATGTGCTATAAAATTGCATACCCGAAATTTATGTGAAAATTTCCTGAAATTTTTGTTTGTCTTTTGTTAAATTTGCGCAGAATTTGAAACTTTAATCTGTACGGCTTTTGTAGGAGAATAAAGTAAATTTTCATAAAAAATGATTAAAATGAAATGAAAACCAAATAAATTGTCAAAACTTGCACATTAGTTCATTTGTCACAGTTTTGTAATGCAGTGCAGCTCTTTCATAACTTAAAAAAAACATGAAAGAAATATATATTTTGAAGCATACGATGAATTTACACCTGGTTGTTTCCATTGCATTCACAAAAGGCTTTCGAAACTTCTTTGGAATAGAGAATGTAAGTTTTCAATATCTAAAAATATTTTTCAATAATAATAAACGACCCCTTTTTAGAGCGCAAAATAACTGATGGCAGCCGCTATTTCCATGTGATGTTAAAAGAAACCTACCAGGTGGTCCACAATTTATATAATATATTATATTTTTGCACATTTCTAGAAACAGCAGTTCAAAATAAAATCTGAAATTACTCTCATTAATAGAAATATGAATATAAACAAATCTATTAATAAACGAAAAAACGAATTATACCCACTTACCAACAAACTTGTTCTTATGTGTAGCCGCGTACTCTGTTTGAAGCATTGAAAAATGGCTTTTCAATTAAAAATTCACTCAGCAAAAACTTCAACGCATAATTTGTATAGCACAGAAAAACAAATCGGCAAAACCACAATACAAGTATACTCAGCAGATAAACAAAAAAAAAAACAAAAAAAAAAAAGCACTTAGTTAATTGATTTTAAATTTCAACAACGAAAGCAAACTTCACAATTAGACTATCAAACGGGCGTATAGGTATCAGCCATGTGTAAATATTTGTATTCACGAACACGAACTAATGAAGAGCGGGTGTGAATCAAATTTGATTTACAACCAAATCAATGACAATGCAACAATGCAGCAATGTGCAAACAAGCCAGCAAACGCAGCGGGATGCACAAGAAAACAAAAAGGAAAAATTAAAAAAACGCACATTAATGATCCTATGAATACGTACTGTTTTTTTTAATATGGCTAGCGAACGATTTTTTTTTTTACCTTTTATTCTTTTTTTACTATTTTTCTTGTATTTACCACTCACTTTCTTAAACTCTTTTTCACTTTTTAGCAGAAAATTCGGAAATATAGGAGCTTACACAAATTATCGATATTTATTCTTATTCACATATCGATATTTGCATACACATATGTGCTCATATATAAGTAAATATATTTAATTTTAAAATTTGCAATCGCACGCACGCCCGCTCTTTACCGGTCCAAGTTGACGATTTATCCGTTTCGCTGAAACTGAAACGTGGAGAATAGAAAATAGCGCCGCTAAGACCGCGACGTCAAGCGACCGCAAACGCAAACGATGACAACAACACCGCCAATACAAAGAAAACGAAAAAAAAAACAACAATAACAGAACAGAAATATCCGCATAAATGCGGAAAATGGAAGTAGCAATGAACTAGGCCAAATGAAAGCGAAAACCTTGGAACGCCAAAAATTTGGAAAACACTTGTAAATTTCTAACCGCTCTGCTGCACTCATACGCCACGTTGTACCGGCAAATCGTAGCTAGTATATAATCTTTTTTTCTGTACTAAACTTATACAAACTCCATGCGAAAGCGACAAATATACATATAAATTCATATTTTTAAAATTTCCATTCTACTTTTTGTTAGTTTGTTTTAATTTTTTTTTTTTTTTGTTCGAGAGAAAAATATTTATATTCCGTGTTTCGTGTTTTCGGTGTTTGTTTTTATTATTTCTTTTTTTTTCGGAATTAATCACTGCGCTATTATTTCGTTTGTGACTGTGGCTGCGCCGTGCACATTGCGACTGCCGAGTATGGCCCCAAAGAAAACATAAATAGTACTTGTACGTATACGGATCGTCATCTGCATGCTTGTGTACATACTTTGCATTGCTTATGCCTGTCAGTTGCTGTTGCGACGCCACTCAGTGCAAGAAAAATAAACACTTGGCTGCAAGGCGCAAAAACTATATTCACTCAAGTCGGCCGCTGGAGCAGTGCGGTTGTTGAGCATGAACGTGAAATCAGATCGAAGGAGAGGATCAGTTAGCGAGTCAAGAAATTGCTGTGGGCATACGTGCATACATATAAACATATTTTTATTCAAAGTGTGATATTCATATGGTACTCACATCACATCACGAAAGAGTTCTCCTCAGTTGAGCTGAGTATTTATTTTGTTTTTTGACGTTTCAATGCAAACGAATTGCACTGGAGTGCTTTTGAGTGGAGTGAAATTGTTGGTTACCTACACAGGTGGATTTTCATCGCACGTGTTTAGAACTTCACTTATGATTAATAAATCTCGTCCTACTTTGCTGTGCCCTTAAGAAAATTATTTCGTGTGTATACCTATATTATGTGGCGATTTATTTTGACATTTAGCACTATACCGAATACCAGATGCCATTAAAAACATCACAAACATCTTTTGGTGGCCACACTTGAGTACATTCAACATATACATAATTGACCATGTGAATACTACCATTTCATTGATAAAACTAGATGGGTAAAGCATTGTAAACACTCGAAGTGAAAAGGCACGTGCACAAGAAGTAAAAGAGTTCTTAAAGTTGAAACACCCTCCTCTTTATTTAGGTCATTAGGAATGGTCGCTAGCATTGGTAGATTGACGTCGCTGTTTTGTATGACTATTTTTCGTCCCAATGACGATTAGATGGTTTCATACCAATAAAATACGATTCGATTTTTAGTCAGAATTTGTAGGGTATGTAGTTTCATACCCCATGAATTTTAGTATGATGAAGTGCAAGTTTGAAGGTTTTGAAAAAAGTCGTGGACTTCTTATGATTTTTTTCCTTAATGATTTTTCTTCACATATCGAATGCTCAATATTTGTTTATGTAATTATAAAAGAAAAGAACCCAACACAGTCAGCAAAAACAGTCGTCAAAAATCAGCGAGATATTTTAGACACTTCAAAATGGATTTTTGTTAAATCAAAACTCAACAGGTTATAAAACTGAGTAAATATCCTAAAAATTCTTATAAACAGTTCGAAATTGTCACGAAAATTTGCTAAATTGATTTTTTTATTTAATTTTAAACTTTGATTTATATGATTTTTGTAGAACAGCGAACTATTTTTATAAAATATAAAATTTTCCTAAAAAATATCATAAAAAAGTGATAAAATTTGATGACTATTTGTTGAATTATTTTTTGTAGTTTAATTAGAAACTTGGACTTATATGATTTTTGTAGGTGAATGAACTATATTTTCATAAAAAAAAATTATTAAAATCAAATAAAAAGCTAGTAAATTGTCAAAACTTGACAAAAGTTTCTGTATTACATAAAGCATTGTGGAATCTATCCCCACCGGATTACGGATACGATTGTTTTGACCGATTGGAGAACTGGAAACATAACTTCATCACCACCGACTAAAAATTCCTCCTATTTATGAATTTTACTTTGATAAAAACGTAAACCTTCAACGGCGTTTTCATGCTGCAAGAACACACAGATATTTAAGAATTCGCATTAATTTTCGTAAAAAATTGTGTACGAGTTTGTCGCTTTAGACCTGCAGGCAAAGTACATTGCGCGCAGTGCAGCAATAGGCCTAACCACTTTAAGTAAGTGGTCAAACACAGACTATGGCTACGGCAAAATCCTGAATGGCAAGTTGGGGCTTCCCGGACAAGTGGACTATACAGTGTATTCCGCCTATACTTGCCACTACAACGCCTATACTTGCGACTTCCCCTAGAGGGAAGAGTAGGAACGGGACGTGGTAAGACAGTGCTAGTCTTTCCATGTATACACAGATGGCTCAAACCTTGAGGTCAGGGTGGGCGGAGGTGCATATTCCGAGCATCTACTGTTACAGTGTGATGCGATACCTGGAGATGATATCCACATTTTCACTGACAGCCAGGCGGCGATAAAATCCCTCACAAAACAGTCGATAACCTCCAAAGTCATTTCACCTAATGATAACATGGGTTCCTGGCCATTGTGGCATTGAGGACAACTGCAAGGCCGATGAACTAGCGAAAATCGGTACCAAATTGACTGATGAGTACATAGAAAATTATATAGGTATACCCCTGAAACCATGTAAACTACATATCCGCGAGGAAATTGTAAGAGTATCGATTGAAAGGTAGCGTAATGAAGCCACTTGCAAAATCGCCCGACAGCTGTGACCGACTCTCAATGCTCAACGCACGGAACTTCTACTAAGAAGAGATAAGCACAGTCTTAACGCACTGATTTCAGTTAGTACGGGGCACTGCCTAATCGGTGGGCACATCCAGAGAATGGGTGTGCAAACACATGACTTCTGCAGAAGTTGTCTAGACGAGGAAGAGCCGATGCGCACCTTCTGTGTCATTGTCCTGCTCTATCCAGACATAGACTCGCCATTTTGGGTGGACAATCCTTTAACGAATTAGAAGATCTTGGCTCTGTCAAAATTAAGAATCTTACAAAGTTTTTGAAGAGCACACATTGGTTTTAGGAGAGATAAAGGCTAGCTCCGCCACGTGACATCACAATGGGCCATGAGCCTGAGTGTGTACTACAGTGGACAACCGCTTTAATCTAACCTAACCTATGTCGCTTTTGAAAACCTTGTTTATTGCAACTACTGTACATCTGTCATAGATATCATTATTTGTCAGACTTTACCCTAGTTTAATATATCTTATAAATTTCTACTATACATTTATATACCTCATATCAAATTCATAAAAGTTATACAAAATTAATTGCTTGAAACTTTAGCCTATGGCGGACTCACGAAAGTCACTGAGTATTATTTGTTTACAGCTTAAACATTTTTACTTGTCGCAGATGTAGCCCACGTAAATCCCAATTACTATTATTAATATAAGTAAATTTAAGCTTTTATTCTACAATTAAAATTCCCATAAAAATTCTATAAAATTCTCATAAATTGTGCCGCCAGAATCTTTTACACACACAACAACACACATTACTCTCGTACCTAAAGAGAATGCACGCATATGTATGTGTACTCAATTATGATAGACGGCTATTATAATATACAATTTTTTACTATAAACAAATTTATTTTTTCAAATCAACATAACCGTTTTCAAAAAGCAATTGCTGATATTAATAATATTTTCGCACTGAAATTATTGTTATCCTCTCTATGGCTCTCTTACACTTCTCTTCCCACGCTTTTCCAGATTTTTCAACGCCAACGAAAGCATTAAGCCAGTAATTAATTTTAATTTTACACTGTTCGCATAATTTATAATCACTATATGAGTTTTTCTTGCAATTAGCGAAAAAATTATCTTTGGCGCCTCCGATTTGGGTGGATTTCAGTGGATGGTTAGTCGGCTGGGTGGCGAACAACTTCAAATGTACAACTGTTGTATTTTTAGTTGAATTGGGCGAGGTGCAGCACTTGTAGATGGGCCATGGTAAACATGATCACGGATGGCTCGTAGTTGAACAGAAGGGTTGGTGCTACCTCACCACTGCAGTGCTTTCCAAGCGGAGGTAGACTTAATCAAAGAGGGAGCTAACTTATAATTGCCAACTTAGTTACATAGGGAAATAAACATTTATTGAACTCTAACAGCCAAGCGATAGTTAGGGTTCTGGGCTCGTTTATAGTACGCGTGAAATTCGTTTGAGAATGCCTGACTTCCTCTACATGACTACATACATGCGAATACTTTAACGTCACCCTCATTTCGCGAATTTGTTAACAAACACATAGTGGGAAATTGCATATGCGAGGTGTTTTCCCAGCATACTGAAAGCATTGGAGTAACGTAAAGCGATCCCGTGAGGTTTGCTCTTAGAAAGGTGGGCCTCACGTCCACTCAGCGAGTATTGCGTAAGTACTCAGCCTCAGTACTTCGAGCTTTTTCTGCAGTAATTGTCTGTAAGATGAGGTGGACTTATCCCAGTACTTTCTCCTCGGCTATCCTGCACTCGCTGGGCTGAAATTCAGATATCCTGGATGTCACTTTTTTCGTACACATGCGGATGTAGCAGGTACACCGGAAAAATTTCATCAGTGGTCTGAGGCGGTAAACACAACCGTGAGTAGTCATTGTTGGGGCATGCACTTCATCACCAAACAATCCTGATAGTTACAGATATGGAAATTAACTTAAAAAACTAATAACGAAGAGTGCTCCAAGGTATCATACTAAGGGGTGTAATAAGCTGCAAATGGCGAACAAAAATTAAGATATCTACGCTTAGAGAGAGTAAGGCCAAAAGATTGGTTCTTCAGCAAAAAGATTGGAGTAAATACGATAATAGGAAAGTGAGCTACATCTTAATCTGGGCTTTCAGTTAGCTTTTATAGTCAAAGCAGTCAATCCCTTTATAAAATAATACATATAACTTAACTTAACCAGATAATTCTAAGCTTAGAAAAGATTTTGGAGATATAAGATTTTTAGATTAAGATGTTTTTGTATTCTTATTTTGTAAGCTCAAGGCTGGATTAACAATAAAACGAAATATTAATTATTGCTACTATTTATTCCTCAATATTTCAACCTCGAGAATAAGTACTTTTCGAGAATTCTTGATTCTGCCTGGCCGAGCGAGTCGAGCACACAACACAAAAACACGAAAACTTGATATCTGCAAATCAATAAAACATTTATATCTCGACCTTAACAGAAAAATCATAGTCAACGATATGGCTTTTATCGTTGCATGGCTTCGTTTCCTGGCTTTTATCGATAAGCGTAATATCTTCTTCTTCTTCGTACTTGGCGCGATAACCGCTTACGCGATTTTGGTCAAGTTTAACAAAGCTCTCGTGCTCAGCGTCAGTTGGACTGTCAACAGTGACTTGGGTTACATATTTGGCATAGAAGCTGATGCATGCACCTTACCATCTCCTCGCCGCAATTGAGAATAGCCCAGCCGGCTTCTTTAGCCGAGTTATCGGTATTCTCACCTCGTCATGGTCGGGTAGCACAAGGACAATTCCGTCATGTGCAGCTGTCACTATTTAACAGGTGTTCCCTCCATAATTTAAGATTGATCGGGATGTCAGTCACCAAGTCGCCGTCTTTGTTCTTACAGGAAAACGTCCCGATCTAAAAACCTTCTGCAAGCCGCCAAACTTTCTGGTAGAATTTTCACGTATTTCGGTCTCTCATTTTTTCTGTCTGATAATACGTCTCTCTTCCTTTCTTAGCTCTCGGTAACGATCGCACATAGATAGTGTTGCACCCGATCGTAGGTGGCTTTATAGGTAGCATTTTTTCTTTCTGCGGCAGCATGACATTCCTTGTCGTACCAACCAATTTTCAGGCTCGCCGAAATCCAATTTCTTAATTTTATAAGCAAATGTGACTTTGTGTTGTTGATGCTCGCAGGTGTGATTGTATTATTTTTTTCGTCAATGAAATTTATCGCCCTGTATCGACCGTAAGGTCAATAAAGTTCGTCACAGTGTCAAATTGGAACACAAAAATTCTCTAGAATTGTGTGGACTTGATATCGGTGATTTGTGGACCCAATAAAATGATGCCGCATATCACGCAGCATCAATCAATGTATTGAAAAGAAATTTCATTTGTCATATCATCTCGAGAAATAACTGAAAGCGAAATGACCAACGTTCCAATCAATATCCTTAAGAGAGTGGTGGAGAATTAACTCCAACGAATCAATCGATAAAAGCTACTCGCAGTAGAGCGACTCTTCACCAAGTGATCCAAGTATTGTATTCATGGTTTTAAATTTTGTTTAAAATTGTTTTATTTCTAGGCTCGAATATAATATGATTTCAACTCCAAATATTTGGAAAAAATATTTAAAATTAAATATATATGTATTTTACGATTTTTATATATATATATTTTTTTTTTTTGTTTGAGGATGCTTTATAGAAATTTTGTTTTGGAAAAACAATTGTTTCCCATTCGTGAAAAAAGTGTACACATTGAATAAATCTCAAAATTATAATTTTTTTCAAAATTTTTTAGTTTCCTTCTTGGCTATAACCCAAGCCTTCAAATAAACCAATTTGACTAATAAGCCAATTCCTATCCGAATAATTGGAATACTTGAGATTACTAATTTGCAAAAATACTGGATCACTTTACATTAAAACATTCATTAGTCATATAAGCATAATGCGCCGAATATTGTTTTCTAAGTCACCACACAAAAAGTACAAGGTCCGGCACTCGAAGTGTGCACGGGCACCAGCTGTCTGCTAGTTGGCCGAGAGTAAACGCGAAAAAAGAAAATCAGTAATAGATTTCAAACGTAATAGTGTGATTGCATTATATTTGGCTGGAAAATCACAACCAGCGATTGTTCCTGAACTCGAGCATCTTAAAGTAAATAAACTTTTTGTTTATCGCACCATTATTCGTTACAACGATACTGGTAGCATCGCGAAAGGTCATGGAGATGGTAATCAAAAGACTGCAACACCACGAGAAATGATTCAAAAAGTGAAGAAGCGACTTGAGTGAAATGCCCGACGATTGATTGGCACAAATGGCGAGAAAACTGAAAATAACTGACGGTAGCCTCCGCCGCATACTGCAAAATGATCTTAAAGTCAAGCCTTACAAGATCCAAAAGGCGCATGATCTCACACCAAAGCAGCAAAAAATCAGACTTGAGAGAGCGAAGGAGTTGCTTCGCTTAGCCGGAAGTGGTCAATTTCCGAACATTGTGTTTTCTGACCGGAAAATGTTTCAAATTGAGCAATTCGTAAACTTCCAAAAGGACAGGGTTCATTTGACCGACCGTTCTTACGAGAATTTGAGTCATCGATTGACCACCAGGAGGCAGCACCCTCTACAGGTAGTAGTTTGGGACGCTGAAACCGTAGCACACTGTGACTTTTTATCGTTTTAGGATGCCAAAATTAAAAAAAAAAAGTTCTGCGAAAATGATTTTCTTTCGGTATATTGTGTAAAAATTACCAAATTTTACGACAGTGTACTCCAAATTTATCAAAACAATAGTTTTAAGAAAGATAACCGTTTACAGTGGGCATATCACGCCCATTTTTATTCTAAAATCAGATTTAGGTACCTGCAACCACACTGCAAAATTTGAAATGAATTGCTCTATTGGTTTGGCTGTTATTAATTTTGGCATCCTAAAAGTGAAAAAAGTCACACTGTGCGTAGATGGGTCGACTGGTTAAACGAAATATTATCGGGAAAGTATTCTAAAGGGTGATTCGAAACTGTGGGCAGACAAACATTTCGATGGTAAGCCATGGACGTATCAACAGGACTCGGCACCGTCTCCTAAAGCTCGAGTAAACCAAGAATGGTTGCTAACTTCATAACGTCCACACAATGGCTCTCAAATTCACCAGACGCGAATCCGATGGAGAACAAGGTCCGAGTAAAAAGATTCACCAGTTTCAATGCCTCGAGAAAAAATTTAATGTCCGCGAGTGGGACAAAATACCTGCAAGTCATGTTCGGACAGCTGGTGATCCGTTTCCGAACTGTCTCAAGGCCATAGTCAAGGCAAAGTTGGTCATATCGAGCAAAAGTACATTGATTCTTAATTTTGTATTATTTTGCCATTTTTGTCTTTGAATTAAATAAAGAAATTTTCCAAACTGAATGTATGGACTTTTTATACGTTACACTTCGAGTGCCGGACCCTGTAGTTTATATGGGCCAAATCGCATGACCTAGACGGTGAATTGGCTGACACTGACGATGAAAGCGAGAGACTGTTACAGCCCGCGAGAAAACTATAACACCTAGAGAGGAAGAGGTTTGAAATATTTTACTTTTTTTAGTGTTAACTGTTAGTATTTTTTATAAGGTATAGTTCATTGACTAACAAACGATATCTAAATCCAAATTTCAAATAACTACTACTTTCAATACAAACTTCATAACACAATGCCTCGATTTTTTATTAAAATTTCTAAATATAAATATTTGGTAAGCAGTTTTATAGTTCATTAGATTCTATTGTAAAAAGTGCTAATTTTAAATTGCTGCAAAAACCCGTTGATTTTTTATAATTTTTTTACCAGACGGTGTTGCAAATACCACCCAAAAGATGCACATTTTAAAAAAAAAAAAGTGAGAATTTTCAAAAATTTAATGAGCCATGAAACTGCGTACCTAAATATCTTTTAAAAAATATGGTTAAAAATTTTGAAATTTTCATGAAAATGTATCGAATTTTTATACATCATGCACAAAGTTTTTAACTGAGGTTACTATGGTGTTTGATATAAACTGAATTGTGTTTTTTATACAAAATAAATCAAGTGAAAAAATAATAGTTAAAACTTGGCAGAATATAATATTAATGTGCTATCATTTTTTCGTAGGCTGTGGGTATGGGTTTAATAATTTATTCATTTTTTGTGTACATTTTTCAGCAGATAGTGATAAAAAAATTAAATAGAATTATCCGCGTATGTAAATTGGACTTCATTACGCTTGCAAATGCATTAATTACTTTAAAGTTTATTAGCGTATGAAATTTTAATATCAGTCAAATACATTTTTATGCTTAATTTTTTTAGTGTTGAAAAATATAATATTAATTGCATCGATAACCGCAGGCAATAGTCAGCAAAATAGGCAAAATAACAATATAGGGGAATTGCACCACAGTACAGGCAAACAAATTATTAAAGACATAATTAAAATTTGCGAGCAAAACTCAAAGCGATACAATATTTCCGAAACTAACGGGATACGTTTTTACATATCGGTCATGAGATTAAATTTTTGCTGCAAAAATTGCATTAAAAGTGGTTGTTTATTTTTTTATTATAAACTTGACTAAGACTATTTTTTTTTCCAGGTCTACTCATTTAATGCAGTTGCTTTCACTTTTGTTATTGCGGTTTTTAATTGAAACTGTATTTCCCAGATATGTAAGTGGGGCATTCTTTTTCTAACCACACAGTTTTGCATCGAAAATGAAAAATGTTTCTACATGAAAAATAAGAGAAAGATGGATATATATGAAGGAGATGAATGCACTTCGTCCTCAAGGGATATTGTGTCCTCGACTTCTCACAGTATTTCAGTCAGACCCAGGTTTTTCAATCTATGATGTTACTCTGCTGAGCTGAGCATGTCATCATGCTCATTCCAGCCTTCCCACCACTCCAGCCCGAGATATTTACTTCTTCCTATCGATATGACATTCGCATCACGCAGAAACTAAAAGAGTCACAAGGCAATATTCTGAGTTAGCGAAGTGGGTTTTGCTGCCCACAGTGACCAGTCTGATAATCCAATAGTTTCTATCTATGCCCTCGCTTGAGTCTCATAGTAGCTGAATACGATTGCGCGCCTTTGGAGAGTTTAGTTGCTCGAATCACGTCAAATTTACTAAGAATTTAACCTAAAAGATTAATAAAGACTGGAACGTCGCTTGCCTATCGCTTATAATGGCAATGTGTCCATTGCAGGAGTTACTCTGCAGAAATATCCCCGCACGCAGACTGATGGACTGATGAGCATACACTTCCGTTTGGAAGATGCTAGGAAAATTTTTCGTCGGCACCGACAGCTTTGTTTTGTCGCCAAATGTCCCAGCACAGATACCTTTCCTTTGTCTTTAAGTTCATCCCTACATTCACTCAAGGTCCTCTTATGAAGATCTCTCTCAAAGACAGAGATGCGCTATGGTTCCCTTTGTTGTCTAATTCATGTGAAACTTAAATCTGTTTTCAAAAATGATGACTTTAATTATATCATTCCCAAGAATTTGGGTTAGCAGGAGCTACAAGATAATTGTTTCGATATGTTTTGGTGATGTCACTCTCGATTTACCAAAAGCTCTCTCCAATCATGACTAAAAGGGTACGTTTAGCGGACTATTTACTGAGTTGAGTAAGTGTGTTAGTTCATCTTGCCCCTTTCGTAGGTGTAGGACATATAAAAGTGTTTGGCCGAGCTCCTCCTCCTATTTGTGGCTTGCGTCTTGATGTTGATCTAACAAATGGAGGGACCTTCAGTTTCAAGCCGGCTCTGAACGACAGATATTTTTATGAGAAGCAGAGATTTCCCATTGCCTGCCGAAGGGCGACCGCTATTAGAAAAAACTTCTCTTCATTTTGATCTTTCACCGAGATTCGAACCTACGATCTCTCTGAATTCCGAATGGTAGTCACGCACTAACGCATTCGACTACGGCGGCCGCCAACATATAAGTATGATATATATTCACATATAGTAATAACTTCCTCCAACTCCGGTTGAAGCGGAGGGCCAGAAAAAAGTATTAACGTCATTTCGATTGTGAGCAAGTTGTTTTAATGAATTCCAGGTTGTATTTGAGTTTGATAAGCCCGTATCAACCATACGTCAGTAGGAGGCTTTTGGTCTTTCACGGCTGCTTACACCTTGCGGATTCCCCCATAAAGCAGCCCTGCATGCATCGCCAGCATCTTTAAACAAAATGAAGTCTATCCAGCCTGAGTTTGATGATGAGCTCGATTGGGAGTTCGTTAATGGAATTAGCAACTCCTGTTTTGAAAATACAAGGCCCCCAGATTTTGAAAATTTTGCTAAAGCAGGCATTGACGAATATTTGTAGGACTTCTGCGCATTCCTATTTCCATTTTTTATTTATTTTGTAAAATTTTGAAAATCTCAGGATTTCTGGCTTATAGACTAATTTTCAGAAATTCATAAAATCCAAGTTATTTTTATTATATATTAAAGCTAAGAACTAGCCTAAAAAATAATGATTTATATGAAAAATCAGTGCGTTTTTGATCGAAAATCGGATGAGGAGTACGATGGCTGTACTAAAATCTCTCTTCTTAAAGCTCGAATACATAGCATATAATTTGGTTATAATAATAAAAATTTGTTTATAATAATAAAATTATTTTTTTTAATAATAAAAATGTGCTTATCAAAATTTAATATAAACATTTGTTTGAAACAAAAATTCTTCTAATTAGCTTCCAAATGAAATAAAAAAGTGTGTAGCTATAATGTATCAAGTACATGAATTTCTTTAAAAGGGTATTCAATCCAAAACTTATGTGTTTGGGTCCGCTCTATTTTCTAAAATATAAAAGAAGAAATGTAAAAGACGTATCTTTATTTTACGCTATGGAACGCATAAAAAGATTTTTAATCAAATCAATCGCGTAGAAAAGTGTTCGGCTTGTGAAAGAATGCCCCGCATATATATTTATGTGCGTATATGTATGTATAATTCATAATTTAATTACTTTTTTGCCACAAAAGCCCATATTTTAATTTTCTGCGATTACCACTGGAATTTGCGCAATCAATTAAAATATTTTTTTTAGAATAATTTTAAATCCACTGGATACTTAAGTACATACATAATTTAATGTTGCTTTAATCTAAGTTAGAGTTGTGTTGTGCACATATTGTATAAAAAGCGTTTTACGTACATACATGCTACCCAAAAGGCATGGGGGGACTTGTTAACTAAACCACAAACTATGCATTGAAACTTATTAAATCACCTTCAAAGTAGGATTTATCTTATATATTTATTGTATGCCAACGAATTTCATTTTTTAAGCAAGCGGATAATCCAATCACGAATAACTCAACTACCAAATAACAGACAAATTTTTATGAGAAGGTTTTTCGCGGCAGAAATACACTCTGACCGCTATTAGAACAAAACTTTTTCTATCATTTGGTGTTTCATGAAAGAAAATTCGAACCTGTGCACTTCCCAATGTTAGTCACGCACCAACGCATTCGGCTACGGCAACCGATGGTTACTCAATAATGTGATGGCTTCTTTCGTGGTCTCAAATTAAGAATAGACTAATTCTCTACTAAAACAGCAACAAAGCCTCGGATGAGAACTTCCAACACTGATGACGACCCCTGCAAACGAAATAAGGAATACGATTTGAGGGCATGCACCTGGAATGTCCGGTCCCTTAATGGGGAAGGTGCCTCTGCCCGGCTGGTTGATGTCCTCGTGAGAGTAAAGGCTGACATCACTGCCATCCAAGAGATGCGATGGACGGGGCAAGGTAAGAAAAACATAGGACCTTGCGGCGTCTACTACAGCTGCCATGTAAAGGAGCGCAAATTCGGTGTCGGATTTGTTGTGGGAGAGAGACTTCGTCGCCAAGTACTGTCGTTCACTCCGGTGGACGAGCGTCTCGCAACAATCCGCATCAAAGCGCGATTTTTTAACATCTCGCTAATTTGCGCCCACGCCCCGACGGAAGAGAAGGACGATGCGACCAAGGATTCTTTCTATGAGCGCTTGGAACGTTCCTATGAGCGCTGCCCCCGCCACGACATAAAAATCGTGCTTGGCGACTTCAACGCCAGGGTGGGCAAGGAGGGAATTTTTGGTCCCACAGTCGGAAAATTCAGCCTACACAACGAAACATCCGGTAACGGACAGAGGCTGATCGACTTCGCCGGGGCCCGAAACATGGTAGTCTGCAGCACCAGATTCCAGCATAAAAAGATACACCAAGCTACCTGGCTGTCTCCTGATCGAAAAACGCGAAACCAGATCGATCATGTTGTGATAGATGGAAGACACGCTTCTAGTGTATTAGATGTACGTACGATCCGAGGAGCCAACATCGACTCGGATCATTACCTTGTTGCAGCCAAACTGCGCACACGCCTCTGTGCAGCAAAAAACGTACATCTACCTACGCAAAGAATGTTCGACATCGAAAAGCTGCAATCACAACAGACAGCCAGAAGATTCGCCACTCGACTCTCACTCCTGCTCTCGGAGAGCACTGCCCAACACACCGGCATGCGCGAGCAATGGAGCAACATTTCTCGTTCCCTACGTACCGCCGCCGAAGAAGAAATCGGATTCCGGCGAGCCCGAAAAAACAATTGGTACGACGAGGAATGTCATGCTGCCGCCGAAAGAAAAGATGCCGCCTATAGAGCCACGCTGCGATCGGGCGCAACGCGAGCCATGTGGGATCGCTACAGAGAGCTGAAAAAGGAAGAGAGACGTATTATCCGACAGAAGAAACGAGAGGCCGAAATACGTGAGTGCGAGGAGCTTGAGATGCTGGCCAATAGGAACAACGCCCGAAAATTTTACCAGAAAGTTCGGCGGCTTACAGAAGGTTTTAAGACCGGGGCGTTTTCCTGTAAGAACAAAGACGGCGATCTGGTGACTGACGTACAGAGCAATCTTAAATTATGGAGGGAACACTTCTCGAACCTGTTAAACGGTGACAGCTGCGCATGTCATAGAGAATGTGAAGATCCCGATACCCCAATCGTTGACGACGGAATTGTCGTTCCGTTATCCGACCATGACGAGGTGAGAATAGCAATATCACGGTTAAAGAACAACAAAGCCGCGGGCGCCGACGGACTGCCGGCTGAGCTATTCAAACATGGCGGCGAGGAGCTGGTAAGGTGCATGCATCAGCTCCTATGCAGAATATGGTCGGATGAAAGCATGCCTGCCGATTGGAATTTAAGTGTGCTCTGCCCAATCCACAAGAAGGGCGATCCTGCAATTTGTGCCAATTACCGCGGGATTAGTCTTCTAAATATCGCCTATAAGGTCCTAGCGAGCGTATTGTGTGAAAGGCTGAAGCCCACCGTCAACCAACTGATTGGACCTTATCAGTGTGGCTTCAGACCTGGAAAGTCTACCATCGACCAAATATTCACAATACGCCAAATCTTGGAAAAGGCCCATGAAAGGAGAATCGACACACACCATCTTTTCGTCGACTTCAAAGCTGCATTCGACAGTACGGAAAGGAGTTACCTGTATGCCGCTATGTCTGAGTTTGGTATCCCCGCAAAACTAATACGGCTATGTAAGATGACGTTGCTCAACACCAGCAGCGCCGTCAGAATTGGGAAGGACCTCTCCGAGCCGTTTGATACCAAACGAGGTTTCAGACAGGGTGACTCACTGTCGTGTGACTTCTTTAACCTGATGTTAGAGAGCATCATACGAGCCGCAGAACTTAATCGCTCAGGCACAATTTTTTATAAGAGCGTACAATTGCTGGCGTATGCCGATGATATTGACATCATCGGCCTTAACAACCGCGCTGTTAGTTCTGCCTTCTCCAAACTGGATAAAGAGGCAAAGCGAATGGGTTTGGTGGTGAACGAGGACAAAACGAAGTACCTCCTGTCTTCAAACAAACAGTCGGCGCACTCGCGTATCGGCACCCACGTCACTGTTGACAGTTATAATTTCGAGGTTGTAAAAGACTTCGTGTATTTAGGAACCAGCATTAACACCGATAATAATGTCAGCCTTGAAATCCAACGTAGAATCTCTCTTGCCAACAAGTGCTACTTTGGACTAAGTAGGCAATTGAGCAGTAAAGTCCTCTCTCGACGAACAAAACTAACACTCTACAAGACTCTCATCATGCCCGTCCTAACGTATGGCGCAGAAGCTTGGACGATGACAACATCCGATGAAGCGACGCTTGGAGTGTTCGAGAGAAAGATTCTGCGTAAGATTTTTGGACCTTTGCACGTTGGCAACGGCGAATATCGTAGACGATGGAACGATGAGCTGTATGAGCTTTACGACGACATAGACATAGCGCAGCGAATAAAGATCCAGCGGCGTCGTTGGCTGGGTCATGTCGTCCGAATGGATACAAACGCTCCGGCTTTGAAAGTATTCGATGCGGTACCAGCTGGTGGTAGCAGAGGAAGAGGGCGGCCTCCTCTGCGTTGGAAAGATCAGGTGGAGAAGGACTTGGCTTCACTTGGTGTGTCCAATTGGCGCCGGTTAGCACGAGAAAGAAACGACTGGCGCGCTTTGTTAATCTCGGCCAAAATCGCGTAAGCGGTTATCGCGCCAATTAAGAAGAAGAAGAATTTTCTACTTTAACTGCCAATAACGACCCAACAATTTTGAATATTTAGTTTCTATTTTTTTTTTACAATCCTATCAATTCTAAGGACTTTTCGAACACCATTTAGTGTATATTTACAGAAGATCATTCATAAAATTTGTGGTACATTTCTAGGCGCTTAAGTTGATACATCAGATCATATTTGTTGCAGTTCTTACTCACCGCAATCAAAGGTGAAGTATTAGCAACAGCGATAAATTTGAGGAAAATTTTGAGAAAAATAGTAAGTATTAAACACAGAGTGAATTTTATTTTAAACATATAATAATATTTTCGTCGAAATAAAATTTTATGTGATGCAAATTAACCAGTCAATTTTGTTTTTAAGTAATTACTTAACAAAAACAAAAAAAAATTAGTAATGGAAATCTTTATTTCGACCTTTACGCATTCCATTGCTTGTCTGTTTGTATACTGCAGCTGCTTAGTTCACAAGTGTCAAATATGATTAACGTACGACGCCATTTGCAGAAATTATAAATCTTCTGATTGGATGATTAATTTTGCGTTACCTTGTGCTAAATGTTACCAGCTGCTCCATCCACAAGGTGTTTTTTGCTCCACTCGAACCCTTCGCTGTATACTCGTTCTTCATTTTATGTCCTCCTTTTCTATTCGTTAGTCAATCTGTATTGTGGTATTGGGTAGAGTAAAAATTGTTCAACGTTTTTTCGCAACAAATGCTTCGCGAACGAAGCAATGGAATAAGCATGCTGGCGCCGGTCCAACTGCACGATTTTCATAATTTGGTCAAAATTTTTGCCGATTGGCTTACCATATCCAGATCATTGCAATCTACGCTTTGCTGTAACATTCAATATTGTTTTGGACTAATAATTTGGACAAATATTTTTGTCCGCCTGCTCTTACTTCTTATCTTGCCCGTAGTGATAGTGAAATGAGCATTAGATTTTTCTCTTCACTTACCTTTATTTTAGAACAATAGAACTCATGTCTGGCTTCACTGGTTTTAAATCACTGCAGGATATAAGCCGATTTATTTTTTTATTTTTCCGCAAGTCAAGAAAACATAATTTCAGAGCAATTCTACAGGTTAGAATTGCAGATCTCATAAAAATCTCGAAGAACAGATTCAATAGGAGCAATGCAGCCATAACTTTATTGAACTTACTTAAATAGAAACGAAGAGCGTTACAAAAAATTCTGGTCTAAAAAAACTTAATACTTTGAAGCATAAACGGGCAATGAATGCCGCGCTTAATAACATTAAGAACAAACAAGAGAGAAAGGATCGATACCTACTTTCTAAGGGTTTCAAGTTAATCAATAACAAACGTACATACCAGGATGTATAAATGCTGATCCTAGTATAACTTTCCGAGACACATTTTGTGGACGTTCGATACCGTCGATTGAAAATGTATGGTATGGCCACGAAATAAATGCGGCGTTTTCCAACCTGGAGGAGCGAACGAATACAATAAACAGCAATTTCGGGGTATATGGGTTCATAAAATTTTATCTATTCCGTCGTACCAAGCCCTATACAAAATATAATTTTGATAAGATCACATTCATGTGACTATTAAATGAAAAACGACTGTCAAAAAATACACCTAAATCATTAGATTCTTTAAGATATTGAAGTAGATTATTAGGTTAGCTATAAAAAGAACGAAAGATAATAAGAATTCTAGAAAAAGCAACATCATAGCATTTTTTGATACAAAGGGTTATCAGATGGAAGGTACTTTTTCCAAAAGGGTTTTTTGGACAGATCACAAGTAACTACTGTCAAACTAAATACATCATTTTTTCAGTATTCATTGCCATTTCATCATGGAATGACTTATACTTCCACAATGTTTACAAATCATACAATTGTATTGCGAAAATAGACTCTCTGTGCAAAGTGATCATCGCGCCCTCAGACCGTCAGTGATGAAGCCCATTTTTGGTTTTGTGGCTAAGTGAATTAGCAAAATTGCCGGGTTTGGGCTGAAGAGCAACCCGAAGCCATTCAAGAACTGCCATTACATGCATGGCGCCTTAGGGGCTGAAGGAATCATCGGCCCATACTTCTTCAAAGACGAGGCTGGCACCAACGTAACAGTGAATGGCGAACGCTATTGCGCTCTAACTTTTTGATGCAAGAAACTGAGGCCCGCGAGCTCCATTGGTTCCAACAAGACGGGGCTACTTGCCATGCAGTCTCCGCGTCGTCGTTGCGGTGAGGAATTTATCTCTCGTCTCCGAGCAATGGATTAGCCATCAACATCGTGTGATATCACAACTTTTGACACTTATTTGTGGAGGTATCTAAAGTCTAAATCACCGTTGTGAATAAACCAGCTTCGATTGCGGCAGTGTAAGCTTACATTACTAAAGTTATTCCCGAGAAACCAACCAAAGTCCTCTAGCGAGTCATTCAAAATTGGTGTTTACGGATTTACGGTGTGGTTGCGGCCAATATTTGAAAGGGATTATCTTTAGAAAATAAATGTCATAAATGGTTCTACACAAAAATAGTAAAGATTGTTCAATCAATTTGAATTTTCGTTGTTTGAATTAAATTTAAAATCCGATACCTACAAATTAATCACCTATATAAAGAGGAGATATTTGGTACCACATAACAACTGAATCTATGTCTACTTCAAATCTGCACACGCTTGTTGTTTAACTTATAACTGAAAATATTCTAAAGTAGTCAGCATGTAACAAAAAAATAGCAAATGAGAAACTATTGCTAGTGTCGTTGATGAATAACACAAAAAGTATACCGTATATGGCTCACAAAAGCAAAAAACCAATGGAAAGCATTACACATTTTTTACTTTACCTGATATTTCGACATCAGAAAGAAGTCTTATTATCCTTCCAAGTAAATATATTTTTTATAATAATAAATCATTTTTTTTTAATATATCCAATGTAAAGTAATCTCCCATATTGGGGGAATACCCTTGGATAACAAACAGATAAAAACTTTAAAAACCCTGTTTACATTTTGACTCAATACGTATAAACAATTGAGCTTTGAAATGGATTAATTAATTTCGCAGAGGGACACTTTAATGTTGTCAATATGTATAAGTGTGAAGTATAGACTAATAGGCAACAATTCAAGAAGTTTACTAAGCGACTACAAATATATTCTAAATATTACTATTTTTGATAACCTCTTTTAGTCATAGGAAATTCAGGTGGACTTAAAAAAATACGAAAAACTGATACTACATAAACAGTTATTCATACGCATCTAGATGTAAGCAAAAAAGCTTTCGTGACCTTAAGGACATTTATAAGTAAAAGTAATAGGTATATAAATTACAGCATATGATTTTTTTCTAAAAATGGTTTAAAGTTAAGCATTTTTAATAATATTTTATCGTGTCTGAGAAGCTTTCCAATTGCAAAATTTTACAATCATCTGCTCAAGGAAAAGCTCAAATTCAACAATTATTCACTACTGACATTTTTACGCATCAATGACGAAAAGGCAAAAATATGGGCAATAAGGAAATCTTAAAAATAAAAGGCTGCATGATTACGTACTACGTATCTTCGTAACCTATATAAATTTTCATTTATTAACTTTAATGCTTGACGTTAGTGGGCGGGTGGTCGATCAAGCGTATTTAAGAGGAAAACCAAATCCAAATTTAATTTCTTCAATATTTGATGGTCGTTTTTGACAAACACACACTTATGTAGATACCAACACATATTTCCAATTTCGTTTAAAGCTCTTTAGACATACGTCAAATGCATGCTTGACCAGTCGCAACGAATAATAAACTATGACGAAGAGGGACTAAAAATATAGCAATAACAATGAGGGCAAGTGCTGCCATACATATAATGGATGAGTATTTGAAAGTTGAAGGCTGCAGCAGGATAAAATTTAGGCAGCAGTTTGTTTTGAGAGCTTTGGCATTGGATGGCATGCGAATATTTGAAATGGGAAGTTAATAGTTGGTTGAGCCGCAGAAGAGATGGTGTATAAGTATATATGAATTGTCGGTGAGGAGAAGCAGGGATAATGAAATAGAGTACATTTTTTGGGAACATTAGAGCTTTCTTAGAATTTAAACTGGTATCTGAATGGTTTTGTAATTGCAACATGTCATACTCTTGTATGATGTAAGTGGGCATTTGAAACGGGCAAAGCTGTTAATCCATCATTTAACCGTGATTTAAAAATCGGCAAAGAAGGGATGTTTCTTTGACTCGAAGAAAATGTACGTAAGGATATTACAAAGAAATATTCTGTTCGTAAGTCTGGCTCAAAAAGAGTAATAAGAGTTGACTTACATATTTATATTGCTCACATAGATCAGAAACTTCATAATGCTAAAGGGTGGACAAAATTTTGTTAGAAAAAAATTTGTTAGAACAAAAATTTTAAATCCGTTATAACGAGTACTTTAAAAGAATACATTATTTTAAAAAATACTTCATTTTATTGAATACTTTTTCTTAGGTTCTTAAATTTATTTTATCTCACAAAAAGGTTGTTATTTCTTTTTATGTATTTATTTTTTTTGTTTGTTTTATTTGGTTCTCTATTTACCATTATTATATTTCATGTTAGTTTTTATATAAATATGTATTTATAACTGCCCTCACATATTTTGTTGTTAATCGAGCTCCTCTAATATTTGTGGTGTATTTTTTCATGTTATGCTTCCACCGGTCCACCCTGCGGGTCGGGGAAAAGATTACACCCGCGATGGGGCATGCCTGCCGTAAGAGGCGACAAAAATCTTATCGGAGAGGAAGGGGCCCAGCTTAAAAGGCCTCTTGTACCCTGATAATCTCAAGCGGCAGGGCTGTAAAGCTCATTAGGTTCGAGATCAGTAAGATCCTGATTATCGTACACTGGAAAATTATTCGGATTAAACAGTCTAAGGGCTGGTGAAAGTAGTAGTATATCACCTCAGTACAGAAGGGTGATACCTCCCCGAAATGGCTGATAAGCTAATGCCGCAATCGCCTCCGTGTCGCGAAAACCCTGGCAGGTCTCCAAGTACGTTCGCTGCTAAGTCACCATTAAGTTTGTTTGTACAGGCTCAGTTAAGACAACTGCTGACTTGTGTCTGATTCCGGTTCTGAACACAAACTCCCATGAGGACTCATGTCAACCCTCGGGTGGTTACCCTGCACTTGCATAGATAACAACGGAAATAACTTTGAAGGCAACAACAAACAAAATATAAACCAAAAAAGCGTAGATTAGAGAAGCGTGTCTTTTTTTTTTTGTTATTTTTTAAATTCCATAACCTTATTAATTTATTTAAGGTGGTTTAAATTTTTTTGTTATTTTATTTTATGTACTGCATCCCTTTTTTATACACCCCTGCTTACTATGTTTGATTTTATTTTATTATCTGTTTTTATTTTTTATTTTATTTAGTCTCTTTCACTTTCCATTATATGTTACTTTATTTTGCAGTAATTTGTTTTATTTTAAGTCGTCATATTTTTGAAATTTTCTTTTACTTCACTTAATTTTTTTATATTTTTTTTATAGGTAGGTAGGTAGGTTAGATGCCAAGAGTACCCCAGGTACTTTTCAAGTAACACTTACGTGCCGTTTTGATACCATAATGTGGACCACTACCTGCGAAAAAATTTAGGGAAGATAACACCATCTACAGCCATCCAGTGCTGTTGATGTAATGGACGAGAGAAAAGGGATCTAGGCTGGAGAATTTCCTCAAGCCATCCCCAAAGGGCACGCTAAGGGATCTCAAGCTCCTAGCCGCCAGAGCCGGACATTTACAAAGAAAGTGCTCAATAGTCTCATTCTCTGCAGGATCTCCATAGCTTCTGCAATAGGGGTTGTACGGAATTCCAAGCTTCTCCGTATGAGTACCGACCACCCAGTGACCAGGGAACACCGCAATGCGTTTGGAAATTGAATGGCGGCGAATTCCCATTACCTTAAGGAGGGCCTCTCATCAGTGGCCTCGAAAAAAGGTGTTTTTTCTCAATTTTTTTTTCGAGGCGAAAAAGTAACACACAGGAATAATCTTTTGCATATATTTGAAGACATGATTGAAGAGTAATAATCAATTTTTTAACATAAATAAAAAAGCAAACTGGCGGACATATGAGGGATCTCGCACAGCTTCTCGTTGCGCGCTAGTAAAACGGCGTGTAAGATTGCGGTCGTAGTTTTCACCTGAAGTACAAAAGACAAATATTGTCTTATTCAGAAGACTTTCCCGCATATAATAGACTACTCTTTTATAAAAATATGAAAAAATGAACACACAATTAATTATTGAAAAAAGTGCTTTTTTTCGCTATTTTTTTTTTTCAAAAAAGGTGTTAAATAATATAAAAAAATGAATATTATTCGTATTTTGTTAGTTAATTAGTTGCGCATTTTAATTATCTTTATATAGATTATCGGTTTGAAACGATAACTTTCGTCGTTTTTTTTAAATCTTACAGGCCATTCTCATAAACATGGTTTTGAGAAAACGTGTCACTTTGAATTCCAAAAATCACTTTGAATTCCGCTATAGAATTTTGAGGGCATACTCGTATTCTCCTACAATAAATCTATCGGTTGCAGTAAAAAAATCGATTTTTTGAAGCCGACTGATAAGAGTCCCCCATTAAGCGTTCTGTTTCTATCGTATTTTTTTATATTTTAGCAATTTTGTATATTACTTCATGTTATTAATTTTTCTACGGTATTTTGAATATTTTTGTATTTAATGTATTTTTTACATTGCATTATTTCCCACTCTGGTTCATTATGAAATGGATATGAAAAATTTTGTTTAGTTTTTTTATTTTATTGTTTATTTAGTTTTAATTTTTTTATTTAACTCTTAATTATTTGAACGTTTTACTACTATATTATATTTATTATTTATTTTAAATTATTTTATTGTATTTTAATTTATATTTATTTTATTTTATTATATTTCACTTTATTTTATTGAATTTTTTTTATTTTTTTTTAATTTTTTTCATCCTTTTTCTTTTATTATACTTTGAACTTATATTCTGTTTTACTTTATTTCATTTTTCAGTTATTTTTCCCCATGTTTGATTTTTTTATTGTTTTCATAGAGTTTTTTATTTTATTTTATTTCATTTATTATTTAAATTTTTTTCGTTTTTTCTGTTATGATTTTCAACTTTTTTTGTTTTATTAAATTATTTTTATTACATTTTATTTTATAGTATTTTATTTATAATTATTTAATTCTACAATATTTTATGTAATTTAATTTTATTATTTTTAATATATCTTTAATATATCCTTATTTTATAACAAATACAATAAATTTTTCATTTTGTTTCTTACATTATTTGATTTTGTGTACTATATTCGTTTTTTTTAATTTTCTTATTTAAATTTATTTCGTTTTATTTATTTAATTGACTTTAATTTCTATTTTTTATTGTTTTTTAGTTTATTACATTCTATTGAATTTATTTTATTGTATTTTTTTTTTTTTGACTTATTTAATGACTATTTTTTTACTGTTAACTAATTCTGTTTTTAATTTTTAGTATTTTATAATTATTTTTTGTATTTAATTTTAATTAAATTTTCCGCTGTTTGATTCTGTTATTGCATTATTTTATTAAATAGTTTTTATTTTACCTTAGTTTATTTCCTATCTATCTTTATTTTCTCTTTTTTTATTTGATTTAATATTTTTTATTATATTTTTATTTAATTTTGTTTTTACTTAGTATTATTTTATTTCATTTTAAAATTGCCCTCATATTTGCGTGAATAATCTTTCTCTTTATCCTTTAGAACAAATGCTTCGTATACGAGTATATGTGTGTGTATAAGAATGTATTTTTTGTTTTTCAATATATTCAATGGCTTTCAATGTCATTGTTGAATAAGCAGCTTGCCTTTGAAAACAACAAATCGACACTTTACCACTCAAATAATAGAACACTCAAACAATCGAACACTTGATTTATTCATCGACCTTTTCGCATGTGGGCATACGTATTTACTATGTTATGTCCTTCTGTGTCCTTTCACTGAGTACTATGTACTACTAATTTGCAATAAAATATCTTAAGTGAAATTCGAATCTGCATTTGTGTGCTAGAAAGACATGAAAATTCGATTGGGTGCGCTGAATTTAAGATTGGCATGAATATTCATAGTAGGACCATATTTACTATATATGTGCATCCACATGCACACATACACACACGCTAAAGAGACTGACATATCTATGGTTACCAAGATTGCTAAATGCACTCTTTGTCAACTACCATTCAAAGCGCCTCAAAATGCATATTTGCTCATGACAACAACACAATGAATTGTTGCTGAAAACTTGCAACAAAAAAGCAACATAGCATACCACAATAAGAGCTAGCCATCACTACGTTATTGGACAAATAAAAATGCAGTGTCCGATTTTTGCATGTAAGGCAAATTTTCTTCGCCTTTTGTATTTTTGCAATGTTTGATAGAGCAGCGGAGGGGAAAAAGAATAACAAGCCACTACATAGTTTGGCCTTCTAGCGCATTTCGAATTGCAAACACTGCGTACATACATACATACCCAAAACATGTGAAGACAAATAATGCAGGCAATTCTTGTGAGCGGTACACTGAAAGAAATGGGGGAGGGAGCGGTAGTTAACCAGGAAATGGGGGAGGGAGTGGTAGTTACACGAAATGCTATTCAGAGCCAGGCAACGAGAGTTGTAGGATATTCAGTACACAATAATGTGTGGTGTAGAAAAGGGGCGTCCAATGTGAGAAAAGGAGGAAGAAAAAGCAAAACAGGATGTAAATAGCAGTCGACATGAACATTGGAGCCAACAAAATGACACCAGCCGTTACAATGGGAACCAAGCGGAAGGGACAGTAGAGAATACGTAACTTATGCCTGCACAGCGTGCTGAAATTCGTCTGAAGGCGTGTCATCTATGCTGTGCACTATACTGCGTTGATGACAGACCGACGGTAACTGCTGTGATTGCACGTAGATTTGAAGACAGGCCGACAGGCGGAGTATTTTTCAATGGCAGCAGCCTATGAATCATGTTGAGAATACAAAGTTGTGGTTGTTTTACAGAAACAAATATTTTATATTCTATTACCTCTTACTGTTATTACTATTTGTATATCATTATTTTTAATGTAATTACATGTCACATAGAAACAGAGATAGCAAAATTAACGAGAATCATTATAAATATTATTATTATTATATGTACACAGTTTGCTTCGGCCGCCGTAGCCAGTTGATGGGTGCTTACAATTCGGAAGTGTGCAGGTTCGAATATCCGTAGATGAAATAATAAATGGCAAAAACTCTTTTTTCTAACACATTTTTTCAAACATATATCATGATTTTCTTTGGATGAAGGTCCGGCTTGGCTCCCATTTTTGGCGTATCTCCTGGAGCCACCTACTCCTTTCTTCGCTTAATATTGATGTATAGGCACCATCTCCCATCTCCTGTGACAATTCGGTTCAAAAAGCGCTGTTTATGACGGCGTATTGCTCGACGGCGGGCGAGATGTTGAGAAGCAATTTGAAGTCGACTTTCTTTATTTTATTCGTTGAGCTCAAGAGGCACCCAGACTACCATTTTTTTTACCAATTCACGACAGGTTCTCCAACACGAACGCACAGTTCGGTCGCCGCTTTTGAACTTTGCAAGCCACTTCTGTGCTGAAGACTCTGAGAAGGTGTCCTCCAGACACGTCGCAAAGGGCTGCTTCGGCAGCTTTTTGATCTCGATAAAGAGCAAAGATGAGCTGGTGTCGAAAATCTTGATTTTTCTCTCCTGGGTATTCCATTTGCAAGCCTCAAAACTAATAAAAAAGTAAATAACTCAAAAATACAATTTACATAGTTTTGCAGAGCAGAAACAATTCTGTCGAATTTGCCAAAAAGTAAGCAAATAGTTGTAAAATAAGAGAAAATTTAAAAACGCTACGAATTTATTCCCCAACCCAATAGTATGTCTCGTGACTTTCATCCAAATTTCTATTGGTCATTTGTCGTTACTAATTGCTTTCCGCTACTCTATCCACTACTCTTTACTGTACAGTCTCGGAAAAAAGGAACCGCGATTATTCATGAAGTATAAAAGAGATATGTAAACATTTTTTTTTACATGAAAGTATGTAAAAAACTACGAGTCGCAATTACTCAATAAGCCGTGTAGTCTTCATCGTCATCTTATTCATGCTTCGAACCAGCTTTTCTACGTAGCTCGTCGACAAACAGGAACAGATTTTGTGAACTTGACGCACGAGTTGCCTAAAATCGTGGACAGGCCTTCCGGCAAGATACGTTTTCATAATTCCCCACAGTTTCAATGAGACTGGCGTCTGTAGACTGGGAAGGCCAGTCTAATACTGTGACGCCATTTTCCTGTTTTGTTGTCTCTCAATGTGTTTTTCTGAGAGTAGTGGTTTTGATCCTGTGGGACGGTAGAGTACATATGTTCGCCTCCTTCAGTCGACGTTCGATGGTGTTAATACTCACATCTATTCCAATTCTAGCAAGAACTGATTGTGATTGGCGTAGTCACAAAGATGGGTCCCACTTAAACAATTGGACAATCACTTTATCCTGCTTTTTTGTCGTCAGTCACTTCAAGCTGCGCTCGGAAAAGGCATCAATATTTTTATACACCTTATACCACTGATTTCACATCACAACAAACTCTTTTGTATTTGCAATAACTTTTACAGCCGCGGTGTAAGATAGTTTCGGCCCTTTCGAATGTGTGCATAAAAATATCGCCTCAAAACGCTTCGTTTACGGAGAGTTTCGAACGACACTAACCTAAGTTTCCTTGTCATGTCGGTCTCTTTGACGCGGGGATGAGGCTTAAGTGGTGAGTTAACCCCATGCTATGGAGATTAACTTACCACGAACTAAGAGGGAAGCTCCATATAGGAATTGGGTATCCACTCATCCGCGGAAGGGCGGAAGTGGTGGCCACCTAAGTACTATGTGGAGAGTACTGTATCGACAACCTGACAGGAGGTATAAAATGCATTTTATCACAATGTGGATGCTAACAAAGGATCTCTCTGCACGAGGTAACCCACTTTCGGGAAATCTTCCCGTCACTGAAGGTGAATCGTGCATTGAAGATTTTTCAGCAATGCCGTAGAGCCTTTGGCAAAACCTGGGGTCTGAAACCTGCTGTCGTCCTATGGATATACACAGCACTTATCAGACCAATCATCACTTACGCTTTTGTGGTCTGGTGGCGACCGAGCATGGTTAAGTCCACAATCCGGGAACTTTACAGGCTGCAAAGAAGTGTATGTTTATGCATCACGGGTGCCATGAGTACAACCTCTGGTGATGCCCTAAATGCTATGCTTGATTTGCTCCCCCTGGATCTTAAGATACAACAAGAAGCAATAAAAGCAATGTGTAGACTCCATAAATATTATATGGTTTCTGGCACGAAGATGGAACTTCGGGACACAGGGAAATCTTTAAGTTGCTGTCGGAGCAGTATCCACTGTTTTTGGCACCTAAAGATGACCTGATATTGGCCAACCGTGGATCAGCGGTGCCCCCACAGGGACCAGAGCCAATAATCGGAATCAGTTTCGCAGGAATCAAGAATTGGATCAGCGATTATGTAGGCAATCTTCATAAAGAGCGATGGTCCGGTCTAGAACGCTGCAGAACTGCAAAGTGTTTTGTGACAAGTCCGAACAGAAAACTGTCAAACTTTCTACTAAAACTTAGAAGGAAAGATATTCGGTTGATGGTCGGCATCATTGCAGGACACAACCCATGGGGTCAGCATATGACCACTATTGGAATCATCGAGAACCCGGTATGCCTGTCATGCTTGGAGGAGGCGAATAGCACCGAGCACTTTCTCTGTGAGGGTCCTGCCTTTGCTAGAGCAAGGCTTCGAGTATTGGGTTCCGATGTCATGAGAATGAGTAATATTCGTTCTCTAAAACTGGAGGATATTTACAAATTTGCCAGATCTGAAAAATTCTCACAAGACTAACTATCTCTATCTCTGTCTCTATTCTTTCCTATCTCTTTCTCTGATACTTTTCTCCTTCCCTCCTTGACTATCTACTCCCTTTTCAGAGCTTTAAATACAATGAGCTCTTTAGCCTGAGTGTTTTAGGAGCCACCAAATCTCCTGGTGCTCCTTGGCTCGACCTTTTCAAATTCAACCTAAGTTAGCATTAGAGTCATAACCCTTGAATGAGACTATTATGCAGCAAAAAGCAGAACGAAATATATCATGAAGTTACAAGAAATAAACCGGTTCTTTTCTTATGACACAGACTGCATGCAAATTACTCTATATTCAATGAAATCGGTATCCGGTAATTACACAAGGCACATAGGCGTTGTCCGTCAATATTTTCATTTGTCATAAATTTTCATAGTAAATATCACTTACTGCCACAAGGAACCCTAGCAAAGTCTATCGCTCTTAAAAATATGGAGGAATCTAGGCACCGAGTTTCATAGTATAAATCTCATAGCCTACATAAATGAGGTAAAACATGCTTAGCGAACACAAAATATATTTGGGTGTAAGAGAAAAGCGCCAACTTGATTAATCATATTTGTATACATATATATATATGCTACATATGTACACATACATACGTGAATTGTAAATAAACTATAATGAAATTACAAGGTTATCTGCATTTGCATAGTAAATCTATTTGCCTCAATTTGTATTTACCGCACTTTCTGCTCCTGACTTTGATTTACCGCAGCGCTGGCATTTATTATGTATCACTGCATTTCTTACTGAACCGAAAAGTTCAATACACTTCACCACTAATGGTGACAACCAGGTCTTGGGTCATCATTGAATTAGTTCACCTGCACTCGGCTATTTGTCGGTTGACATTTGAAATTGATTGTTTTGCGACACAAGTCCACCGGGATGTGTGCTGTCGCTTCGTCTGCCTGGTGCAATCAATAAAAGGCATTGAATATTCGCCCTAGTAATGCAGCAGGGATTTGTCAGCAGCTCAGCATGCCTGCCAAGTTGTTTGTAATCTCTTGAGATGAAATTTAATACCCGTAAAGGTATTTATGCAATCAAGTTCACATTCACACATCAAGTCCACGTGGGCATGTGTGCAAGTGTGTGTTCATAATTTTCAGCAAATAAAGAACATTTGCTTTAAAAATCTTTTGATATAGTTTTTTGGCGTTAAATGTTATATTTCTTCAAGGGAATAACCGCAAATACTACGATTAACACAGTTTGATTTTGTTACAAGAGGCACTGATTGTTTGAAATTCATATTAATATTACAGTGGAGAAAGTGTATCAGTTTTTTGGGGATGTCATGGCAACTTTAAGCTGACGCCGATTTTACTACATGAACAGTTTTCTCTTATTAGTGGTAAACAACATGCATAAAATTATGATGTGTATAAGATAACGAATTTCTAGTGAAGGGAAAGGCATGAGAGACTGATAGCACCGTGCGATTAAAATCATTTTTTTTTTTCTTAGCATCAAGGCCAAATTTCATATGCACATGAATGCATTGATTTTAAGTAGTAATGCGGTATACCCAGTTTTTCATTTGCTCATCAATTTTATTTTTTAAAGTCTCGAACCCAATTCGGTAACCTTTATTTCATAGGAAGAATTTCAACTATTTTTTTATTGTAAAATATCAAGAAGAATGAAATTTAGGTATATACTGCTACATCCGTACAGCTTTGCCATATATATAATATATATATTTTTTTTTGTTCTTTGAAAAAATGTATAACAAATTTCAAGAATACTTAAAGCTACATTGATCAAAAGACATTAATATAAAATATATTTGGCCTGGCAAAAAGTTACGAAATATTTTTTTAATTGCAGATACATCTACCTTTTTTTATCTATTTCAAAATTCTAGAGTGTTTATAAGTACTTAAAACTACTTATTGAAAATTTAGTCCCTTGGAACTTGAAGGTCGAGCTGAAATCGGGAAACTATTAATAATAGGCATCGGCGACCAGTCAATAAAATTTTGAAAAAACAGTCTACAGAGAACAAGACAATATTCCTGAAACAAAAAAAAAAAACGCAAATATTAATTGATGGTATTAGTTTCTTGAAAAAAATCCGTTATTTTGTCGATAGATGGCTGTAGTGATCGGTATCTCGTAAAGTATGGATCAAAGAAATTAGAGTTCATGCTCGTTGCCAAGGTGACATTTTACACTAAAAAATTAGTTAGTTGTTTTCATGTTTATTCTATTAAGTTGTGGGTTTCAGGGTGTTAACAGTGAAAGTCAACAAATAGAAAATTCGGTACAGCTGGCAGTCAGCGGACCCATTGTTACGACCAGTTGGGTAGCGTTGTTTTGCCGCTGAACGGTGTTATTATATATATAGTAGGGCGGGTCGATTTAAAAATCGCTCAGTGCTCCGTGAAAATCGTATTCTAGGGATCAAAATAAGAAACTTTGCCGAAGGAACCATACCTCTAAAACGAATTCTGATGTCCCCCAATTTGGGTCGAACGAAAAATCCCACTTTGACCCATTTAGAGTGCTCCAATCGAGTCCAAATGTATGACCGATCCACCCATGCCAGTGGCACACCCCCTGAAACTCCCCTGGGGGGTTCCCCATACAATCATTTCAAAATATCACCATTTTTGGCCTTTACATGAGAAAAGAAACTAAAAAGTTCGACCCAAATTGGGGGACATCAGAATTCGTTGTAGAGGTATGGTTCCTTCGGCAAAGTTTCTTATTTTGATCCCTAGAATATGATTTTCACATAGCAATGGGCGATTTTTTTGCCTCCCCATAAATCGACCCGGCCTAATATATAGTAAGTTTTTTTTTTATTATTTCTTCCATAAAATATTACACCTGTCGTTAGACAATAAGTAATTTGATTTACAAAAAGATGGAATGAGAGTGATATTGAAGAGCCAATGTCCCCAAGCTCATTTAGAAGAAATATATACAATACATATTATTTAAAAACAAGTTAACCACTTGTGACATGACATATACGATTAGTTGACAATTGATTACATGGATTTTGCAAGATCTGTTGGTGTTTGACGGTTAAGCCGACTTTGGGTAGATTTTTCTTTATTTGGTAGTCTTCTCATCATAGGATTTGTGTGCGTTAATAATCTATTTATGTGTCTTCTGCTAGCGCTTTGTATTGTTTCATCAATAGTATCGATGTCTAGGTCGCGATGAATATCTGCGTTAGGTATGTACCAAGGTGCATTAGTTAAGGTCCTAAGTATTTTAGACTGGACTCGTTGAAGTATACTTAGATTACTTTTTGCAGCAGTGCCCCAAATCTCAATTCCATATTTCCAGATTGGAGCAATTATCGTTCGATAAATAAGTACTTTATTTTGCAATAATAGATTGGACTGAGGTCCAAGTAGCCAGTACAATTTCTTAAAACGATTTTTAACTTCATTTCGCTTTTTCTTTATATGTAAGTTGAGGTCGGCGCCTTTATCTAAAACAATCAAGCATCTGGCATTGTATCGTTTCTTTTGCTTGATGCCTATCCTGATTCACCTTCTGTCTTATAAAGGGTGATTTTTTAGCTATTATCTTTTTAAACAGTTGGTTTAAACAGCTGACGCACGTTTCGTGTTTTGTTTCACTTTCATACATCTTCAGTTTGGTCTATAATTTAACCATGAATCGTCTTACAAATGAACAACGCTTGCAAATCATTGAATTTTATTATAAAAATGCGTGTTCTGTTAAGAAAGTTTAAAGTCGAAAAATTGTGTTCAGCGACGAAGCTCATTTTTGGATCAATGGGTACGTAAATAAGCAGAATTATCGACTTTGGAGTGAAGATCAACCAGACGAATTGCAAGAGCTACCAATGTATCCAGAAAAGGTCACAGTTTGGTGCGGTTTATGGGCTGGAGGTATCATTGGCCCGTACTTCTTCAAAGATGCTGCGAATCGTAACGTAACTGTGAATGGTGAGCGCTACCGTGAAATCATATATCCACCTTTTTTTTTGCCCAAAATGCAAGAGCTTGACTTGCAAGACATGTGGTTTCAGCAAGACGGTATCACATGCCACACAGCACGCGTAACAATGGACTTGTTGAGAGGCGAGTTCGGTGAACATTTTTTTCACGTTCGGGACCTGTCAATTGGCCACCCAGATTGTGCGATATAACGCCTTTAGACTATTTTTTGTGAGGCTATGTTACAGTTCATGTCTATTCAGACAAGCCTACATTAAAGCATTTATATGTGAGATACCGGCCGAAACATTGGAAAGAGTATGCCAAAATTGTACTAAGCGGGTGAACCATTTTAAGCGCAGTCGCGGTCAACATTTGCATGAAATAATCTTCAAACATTAAATTATATGGATTGTACTATCGATTTAAATAAAAATTTCATGCAATTTTCTGAATTTTACGTGTGTTTTTTGAAAAACTTTCCTATAGCTCTTAACAAATCACCCTTTTTTGTACATATATTTTCAATAAATAGCATAAATCTAAATTTAAATCAGTATAATAATATTACATGTTTTCTCTGCCTATTGATTTGTTTATTTTACTGCGCTCAGTGGGAATCTCCACACTTTGCTCTATGGGGGTAACAATGGTGGAACCTCTAGGTATAGCTGGTATATTGCTAGTCAGATAGTGACAGAGGAATCGATAAGCTTTTCTTATCTTCCTATGAAAACTTTAACTCCCCTGGAGCTGATGGAATATATCCAGCAATGCTTGTTAGCAAGGTTAAAGCCGGGCTGGAAGCTGACGAGTACACAATGGGTGTGTTCGTGTTCCTGGCCACTTTCGGCTCAATATGTTTCTCTACCGAACGACATGAAATTAATCAAACCATTGTAAAATGGATACATTCTATGCTATCTGAGAGGCTGCTAACCGCTGGTGAGAGCAATGATAAACTAAATACCGTTAGGGCCAAGCAAGGTTGCTCCCAAGACGGTGATCTTTCTCCGCTACTGTGATGGTGTCAACATATGGCCACCATTGGAATCATTGTGTTTCCGATTTGCCTGTCTTGCTTAAAATAGGCGGATGGCCCTGACCATTTTCTCACTTTCAAGAGCTTTAAATACAATGGGTTTTTTAGCCTAAGTATTTTAAGAGTTACCAAATCTCTCCGTGCTGCTTGGATCGACCTTTCAAATTTCAATTTTATAAAGGTGAATGGCGTCATATTAGAGGCCTGTGATACACCAAGTTGTTATTATTAGCAATTAGAACGTCACAACACTATGATTTCTATTTTTTAATAAAAATATTTCATATTACACAAAAACCATATGATATTAAAACATTTCAAATCTACAAATATTTCCGACGTTTTAACCAGAACCTACCGAAATTTCCTGGATATGCAGTTTTATTATTATTATTATCTATGGTTCCAGAGAGGAACAGAGGGCCACAAAAATTGGCCAATAAATGAACTATTAAGACAGATTACTTAGAATTTGTAAACGAATGCAGCTATAAAACTGTATTGAATTTTAGTATAACAAAGTGCAAGAGGCTACAAAATATCGTTGATGTTTGAAAATTTTTTATTCGCTCAGCTGTCTCGCCTTTGCTTCTATACAAAATATCGAGTATGTACGATAATTAAACATGCTCGAATTTTTTTATATGCAAGAAAAAGCTTAGCATTGGCAACAAAACAATTGTCAACAGTCAACGCTATTTCGTAATCACTTAAAACTTGGACTTTGTTGCACTATAATTTAATGGCCTATAAAACTGCATTCGTATAAAAATTCAAAAAAATCAGTCCTAAAGTTCATTTATTGGCTAAAGTGAAATTTTAAATTAAACAACAAGATTTGATTCCATCCGTTGAGAATGCGTCCAGTGCTGTTTTGAATAATGGAAGATTCATATGGATCATGGTTGGTACGGAGCAGGTCTTTATATTGGAGATAATTGCAAACAAATAAGCATCAAATCCAAATAAGACATTTTTCAGCGTCTGTTTTGTTATATAGTAGTCACACCTCCTGTATCAGGGTCACTCGCATACCATGCACCAGTGAACTTGAATTCCCGAAACTGGCGCCATCTTGTGAAATACTGTAACTTATTACATACAGCTAAATTAAATTTAACCTCTTTGACCATGAATACCTCTTCCGTAATTTTTTAAGAGACCTTGTCTTTTTGCAGCTAATAAAGAGTTCCTAAAAATATTATTTCTGTGTTAACAAGATTTTCTTTAAAATTGCGCTCATCTCTGATTGCCAAATGATGCAAGTGACAAATGGAAGAGTTAAACTTATTTAAGTACACTTACTTCGAAAAGTCAGATGCCGATATAAAAAAGTGAGAAAATTTGTGCTCCCTGCATTTCTGGCCATTTGTCTGCCACATGGCCATTTCAAAGTGCAACTGATTGCAATAAACCAATTCACACTAACGAGGCTTATGGCAATTACAATGTAGAAGTGTGTCTACTTTGTAAGGGATGCACTCGCCCATACACACCGATACGAACGTGTATGTGGCATATGTGAAAGTGCAGACCAACATTTTAAGTGATTGAAAGAATTCTTTGCAATTTTTCTTCTGTTAGTGCAATTCACAAAAAATATCAAAATGACAAATTTCCAATCGTACGTGCGCTTGAGAAAATATTCACTTTGTTGATGGCTTTGCGGCTACAGGCTGGTGTGCCTTTAAGTATACTTGCACAAATCAATATAAGGGTCTATATGAAAGTATGTGAAAATAAGTATATCCACGCGCTTTTTCCATAGACATAGCCATTTCATACATATTTACATATGTCTATCCAATCGAGCATGCGCCTGTTTGTATAACGATTCGCTGACTATAAAATGGCAACGGAAGTTTGTGCAGCTGCTACAGAATTCAAAGTGGAATTCTAGATATTGAATTTTTCTTTTATAGCCAAAGATATGAGTTGGAGACCAGAGCACAGAGTTACCAAGAGAATCGTTCGAAGTACTTAACCTTTAACAGGCAAAATTGAGATCTTGAAGGGAAAGCATGGTAAATTCTTTTTAGTGAGAGAGGGACCGAAAAGCTCCGATTGCATTCCCGTCCAATTTTCAGAAAATTGACATCTGGTTGTTGTTTTACTTTTCGATGGTAGCGTGTTACTTTATCAGAAATTAAGTGCTCAAAAATACTTGAAATGTTGACAGTGGCATAGGGTGAGAGACTCTGAGTCAAGTGGCACAAGCTTTTCACAGAAGGTCGAGAAGATGTGAATGACGGCGCTTGCTCTGAACCCTCCAGCACATCAACAACCGATGAAAATGTAGAGAAAGTAAAGAAAATTGTTATGGAGAATCGTCGAATCACAGTCAGAGAAGTTGCAAAGGATGTCGGCATTTCGGAATATCGGTTGGCTCATGCCATGCAATCTTTTCGTAAATTTTGGACGTGAAGCGTTTGGCAGCGAAGTTCGTTCCAAAATTGCTGAATTTTGACTAAAAACTCAACCTTGCCTCGCTCAGGAATTGTTGAATGACGTCAACGATGATCCAGATTTTCTTAAGAGGGTCATAGTTGATGACGAATCATAGGTATATGATTATGACATCGAAACTAAAGCCCATGGTGAGATGCATCAGGAGTTCTTACTACAATTTCGTGTGGTAAATAGGGAGCATTATCTTGAAGGTATGCGCCGTTTGTTTGAAGCAATAAGAAAAAAAACGCCCGGAATTGTGGAAAAAATGCATGGCTTTTGCATCATGATAATGCACCTGCTCATTCATGTGAGAGATTATTTGGAGCGTTACCATGCCTCAGCCACCGTGTTTACCACATTTAGCCTTCTGCGTCGTCGAATCACTGAGAGTGCTCAAGGACATACCAAAAAGTGCATATCAGAACTGCTTCGAGGATTGGGAAAACGCCTGCACAAGTGTATTGTATTTGAGGGTACTACTTTGAAGGAAATAAAATAGAAATTGAAAATTCACCTTACTTTTTACACTCACCTCGTATGTTGAAAACAGATGTGTGGTACGAAATTAATTAATTATTTCTGTTGTGTGACTATAATGGAGATGGTGGAAATGTTATGTTACCAGGCCAACCCTATCTTGGAAGTCCTGCCAATCTTGTTCTACTTTTAGCCTAAACTATTTCATATTTTGTGAATCATATACTTTTCCCTGTCAATTTCTACACATCGCTACCTTTATTAGGGTCCTTGCGTGTCAGAGGTAGTAGTAGTGTAGTTTAGGCACGACACGAGCTATTCAAATTCGAAGGGTAAAAGTCCTTTGAATTAAGTCGCACTTATTACGTAGCCCGCGAAATTTGAAAATTCACCTTATATTTTGAACACATCCATCACGTATATAAATCAAATCCCTTGTTCATTGGATTCGAAAAAGTAGATCACATTCTGGTTTACCTTTTTCATTATCTTACTTTCCTGAACCAAATACTAATACCTTTTATTGGCAAAAAAATTTTTACAAGCATTTTTCTGCCAGTAACTTTCCAAATTGGGATATTGGTGTATATACAGACATGTAAATCAGCATGCCAATATACTTGTATATGGCCTCATCATCGACCTTGAACAGGTTGTTGAAATTTTCTGAGGAGGCCGCTCGACTTGCCTCTTCCCCAATAAAAGAAACTATGACCTTTTTAAAAAAATAACAGAAAATTTAATAGTGATTGGAGTATCACGCTGCTTGATGTCTGCTGCTAGATTAGAATTTCTTCGGAATGCTATTTCACCCACGTGCAATACTACATTTTGTTTTCGCCATAGTATTATGACAGCTTCAAAATCTGCAAATCACATTTATCTTATATGGAAAGGAAGTGGTCTGATTTTAGTGGAAAAATAAATACTTGCTCTTGAAAAAAGAACTGGTAGCGATATTTTTTCTGACTTCCAGGCCTGCTGGCAATAAAAACGAAATGCGAAATGAAAAAAAAATTCTTTCTGTGGAAGTTTTTCTACAAATTATTTTAAAAACTATTATGCATTTTTGGCTACCCAAATGAGTATGTTATAATATTCGAGAAAAAAATGTAAGTCCTCTTCATTTCGCCAAACGTTAGCAAGTGGCAGAGAAGTGGCCAATCGAAGAGGCTTCTAATTGAATAGACTCAGCAAATAGTTCAAGATAACAAAACACCTATCACCCTATCACTACCTGCTTAGTACATGGCATAATTGAATATAGGTAATATAACTAATAGAATTGATATTAGGCATAAGGGCGGTCATATGGACAGCGAATTATATTGAGTAAAAATGTATATTTTTTTTTTTAATAATCTTTAAAATCGAATATCCAGAAAAAGGGCATCATGTCATATTACCAAATTAATCAGAAATTACCTAAATCATAACATCCTAAAGTATCTACGACAACTTTCCTGGTACCCCTGTATATGTGAGTATATACAAGTAGCAACTTGACTTAAGCTGAATACACCGCCATTGAGCCAACTAATCAAAGAGCGCAAATTGACTTACTGAAGTTACTCGGAAAGAGAAAAAAACAATTACGCAAAAGTAGAGACCTTTCGAAATGCAGCTACTCACGAGTTCAAAGAAAACTGGAAATGTAGTAACTGTAGTTGCTGGAAAAACAGGAAATGTAGCTACAAAAGCTCATTACGCACACGTACGTATATACATACGTTTGTACAAATACAAACCAGTGAGGAATATTTATACGTTTGTATGAGTATGTGTGCTTTGACTTTTCTTGTCGTTTCCCTGACCTAGCGGTAAATGAGGTCACATGTCGTAATTTCCGCTTCCGCAATCAAGTGCTTAAAGAAGATTGAGACTTAAGGGACTAGTTTGATGTGTGAGTGGGTAAACCTAAGTGAATAACAACAACATTTGTGTTCATTTAAAAAAATATCTGACCTTTGATTTCTTGTGAATTGAGTGCACTGCTAAAAAATAGTATGGATGTACCTAATGAAGGAGTACGTAGAATAATCTACCCCGTTTTTGAATAAAAAAAGGAGTTAATTGTCTTGCCTGGTGTGTGTTGCTGTACGGTATAAGTCTATGAAAATTTTTAAAAATTTGAAAAACCTGCAAAAGTATCAAAACTTCTAATTTTTTCTACTTTTTAATTAGACTCTATAGAAAATTTCAAGAAATGAATGGGATTCTGACTCTTCATTTTCAAAATATTAAAATTAAAGTTGGGAGTCGCTCAAACTTCGCATTGGTTTTTGATAATGTGCAACATCTCAGTGGGTGGCTACAGGCGATACGCCAAAGCCGAGAGTCAAGCCGGATCTTTACCCAAGAAGATCTTGATATGTGTCTGGTGGGACTGGAAGGGCATGGTGCACCGGGAAGTACTCAAAAAGAATGCCATGGTTAACAAGGAGCTCTAGATTTCCAGCTGCACCGCTTTAATGAGGCTATTCGACTGAAGAGACCAGATCGACATGTTCAAATCATACTCCTTTACAACAACGCCAGGCCCCATGTTGCACAAGTCGTCAAAGCCGCACTGCAAGAACTCCAATGAGAAATCCTTCAGCATTCGCCGTGTTCTCCGGGCCTTGCATCGACCGACTACCATCTTCCTGTAAAACCTTATGAAGGGCGTTACCTTCGATAACAAAGATATCCTTAAAAACTGGCGCAACAACATCTTTGGCACCAGACCAGGCGAATTTTTGCGAAGCGGCATCAATTAATTGGTCAAGAGGTGGAAAGAGGTTGTGAATAGCAACGGCGAATATATAATTGATTAATTTATTGATGTAATGATTGTTTTTTTTTTTTTAAATAAGAGTCTTGGGCAAAAACGCTACGAAGCCAAGAAGAAGAGATGTTTACATATCTCAGAATATACCTCCAGAATCCCCACAGACTTGTAGTATGCCCTTATCCCACCCAGCTTTGCTGGTCGTAGTACAACTATTAAAATCTGCCTAAAATTTCAACATAAATGGATCGTAACACCATTCATGGTATAATCTCTTTGCCGAACACATCTGAAGGTTCCATTAACCACCTCTAGAATTTTTGTTTAACACATTTCATCTCCGTGATGATACGCTTAGATACATTCGGAATTTGAGCAAAAACGAACCATAAATGTATGGAAATTAGGAAACATTTTGACACGAGCACTTCCAAGCAGATCAATTTTTATCGGAAATATGTAAGTAACATATTTTCTGCATTTTGAATCAGAACGTACCAAAAAATCGACTTTTCATAATATCTCCACCCGAGCACCACTTAACATAGTTAATGTACATGGTGTACTAAGTGGCGCAAAATTAATCTCCCTATAGCAAGACTTATAACTGTTTCAATTGCTGTCAGTCATATTTGACACTTTTGAATTAGACAGTTGCAGTATACAAACAGACAAGCAATGGAATGCGTAAAAGTTAAAATAAATTTTTGAATCACTCAATTATTTATTTACAAAAGAATGGATGACTAATTTTGCGCCACCTTATATGTATTAATTATAACACAAAATGGAGCATTAATAACATTTTTATATATACTTCGAGACCAGCGACACCTAAAGAATATTTTTTCAAAATGCAGAGGTCATATTGCTTGTCAAGTAATTTGCTCATAAAGTTCCTCTATTTATCAGTGAAAGTTCCGACAAATTCGATTCATCCTTTCCGGAGATTAACGTGTTCCAACAAAAAGTTGGAAGCAAACTATTTTAAGTTTATCCTCGTGGTGGAAATGACATTTCCCACTAACAAAAATTTAGATACACCAACTCAGACTTCTTTATTTAAATTATTCTGGTTAACTAGACCCGGTTATTATGATACATCTGAATTTAGGAAATAACATCGTGCGACACAATTTGCACTATTTTATTCTCAGCTGTTAAAACTGTTTTCACGGTTGATAGAATGTTCTATGGTCACAGTTTCAACGAAGCTTTACTTGAAATGGTGGTATTATCTTCTTTATTTGTGCTAAAGGATGTATGAACAAAGAAAAACCCCCATAAATACATCGGTATTAATTCTCCCTTTTTTGCGGATTTTTATTAAGCGCATGAAGTTTTTGAAACACATAAATTAAAGAAATCCATAGAGGAATTTTTCTAAGAAAATATTTGCAGAATCTTTGAAGGAGTTAGAGAGAACTCCTCCCATAATAGCACATTTCTGGTAATTGCCAAATAAAGTGTCAAAAATGTTTGCCATGAGAAACAAAAATGGATTAAAATGTCCTACGAAAAATCTTTTTCTAAAAACTTATATCATACTCCCAAACATTATTATTAGCTCAGATTTATAATTCAAACGTTTTTTCTCATTTTTCTAAGCATCCTAGGCTCAATTTGACCACCCAAAAAAGTGGACCTCCATAACTCCATCCCATTAGTGACTTCTATCACCTTATGCCATAGCTTTGCCACCACACCTAATATATAATACAAGCCAACAATTTATCAGAGCTGCTAAAATGTATTCATGTATTTGATCCAACTATAAGCTATAATAAATTTTCTGTCAAAACTTAATAAGTCCCATAATTTATACGCTTAAGCAAATAATCTTGCATTAAAAAGTCCTTGAAATGCACAAATGCTTAAGCGCCACAATATTTAATGCTTTATAATTTTAATTCAACATTTTTCATTTACTCATTCTCCTCTGTTCACCTTACACATACGATTACACATCTTATGCTCTAACGGCTAAGCTATCACACACACGCTTACACAATTATCTGTGCACAATTGAATTTTCCACTATTCTGATTTCATTTCTTTCTTTTACTTTTCTGGCAGCTGCTTTAGTTCCCAGAAAAACCATTTCCCACCTCTTTATTTCATTTAGTTTTTACTTTTATTTGTTGCTGTTTTTTCATTTTTTATTTTTTTTTTGTTTTTGCTTATTTTTCTTACAATGTATCCTCTCTTTGCCACCTGCTCAACTAATCCTTATGCTTGGCTATTCATACACATTTATTCTAATTTTACCTTCACCAGGCGTGACAGTCGTTTATGCAAAGAAATTTTATTCAGCATTTGGCGCATCCTTGCATCCGTCTGTTCCATTTACTCATTCGTCATAATGTTGGTGGCGAGCATTTTGAATTAATGTCAAGTGACAACGACTTACAGCTGTCAAGTTGCCACACGGAAGATTGTGAGACGATGGACAAACGGCTGGGCGAGTTAGTTAGACAGAGAGCCGGATACGTGGAGAAGTGGATAAAAATTTTAAGTGAGTCTGTAGGAAATGTGAGTGAGTGAGAAGTGAGTCAGTGCAAAAGCCAGTTGCAACGTAAGTATTTCAGAAATTTTGAACATCACTATTTGTACGGTGGCGCAAAATTAACCACCCTTTGGGAAGATTTATAATTCATGCAAGTGGCGTCGTACGTCAATCATATTTGGCACTTCTGAACTAGACAGTTCCAGTATACAAACAGACAAGCAATGGAGTGCGTAAATGTCGAATTAAAGGTTTTTTATTTATAGAAAAAAAAAGTTATTTAAAAACAAAATTTGATTATTAATTTTGTGCCACTTTGTCTGAACGTCTCACCTTAATTGCCAACGGTGATATCCTAGAAAAGCTTGTATGCGAAGTTTCTAGGAGCTCATGGAATACCTAATGTTCCTTTGTTTTATGAAAGCACAGTAGATTTTATTTTCAAAATTTGACTGAAAGAGCAATGCTTGTAGTGTTGCAAGGTCAAAAGTCATAATATGCGATTTATTTTGCCAAACTGCCATTATTTCCACACTAGAAGTAAATGGCTCTAACCATCTTCTCCCTACACTTAAAGAGGTCACTACTACTCTTTGTCACTAAACACCACTCGGCCAAAACATTCGGTCATAGTCCAGGCTTTGGTATAGTATTTGGCTGTGCAGAGTTTCCTACATAACACTTACTGGAAATCTTGATTCATTGCCTTATGTGGTGATGTCTGCAACGATTCAAAAACGACTCTTTGTTCTAAAATCGGCATTGGTATAAATATTAATACTTGTGGGTCGCTCCAAAGATTATATATACGTCTAGGAGATTGAAGCAACGCGTTACCAAAAAAAGTGATCACTTCTTTCTGAGAAAAAATAAATCATATGTGACCTGGTCTACGAAAAGGTACCTTACGTGCGAAAACAAGTTGTTGAGAAAACAGCAGTTAAAGTTTAAACTTTTCAGTCTTTTTCGTATTTGTACTTTTCTTTTTTTTTACTTTTAACAAACTTTTAAACAAATTATGACTTTCTGGTTTTCACCATTTTAAAGAGCCTTTCACACACTATTCGAATCAACAAAAAAGTGAAAAATGATTTTTTGACACGTAAGGTACCTTTTCATAGACCAGGTCACATATAATGAATCAAATTATCGAATTATCATATAAAGTTTCTTCGAAATAGCCTCAGTACATCAGATTCTACATGCTGCCAAATTCGCCAAATGTTGTAAATTCAGGAAACGTATCTCGTAGGCAAATAAACATTTTTTATGTAGCAAAATGGATGTTAAAGGAAAAAGTTGTGCATTGAGTCGCTGATACGAACTTATAAAATATTCCATATAATTTTATCCTCTAATATGTTAGGAATATATCGAAAACCTGACGTGTTAGGGCTATACAAAGCTCCATATTCAGATTTAGCACGTCAAAAAACTTTGAAAATGGTTCAGAGCTATTCCACGTCAAGTGATCGTATTTTTCACCGATTCTCTTCTTCTTCTTAATTGGCGCGATAACCGCTTACGCGATTTTGGCCGAGTTTAACAAAGCGCGCCAGTCGTTTCTTTCTCGTGCTAACCGGCGCCAATTGGACACACCAAGTGAAGCCAAGTCCTTCTCCACCTGATCTTTCCAACGCAGAGGAGGCCTTCCTCTTCCTCTGCTACCACCAGCTGGTACCGCATCGAATACTTTCAAAGCCGGAGCGTTTGTATCCATTCGGACGACATGACCCAGCCAACGAAGCCGCTGGATCTTTATTCGCTGCGCTATGTCTATGTCGCCGTAAAGCTCATACAGCTCATCGTTCCATCGTCTGCGATATTCGCCGTTGCCAACGTGCAAAGGTCCAAAAATCTTACGCAGAATCTTTCTCTCGAACACTCCAAGCGTCGCTTCATCGGATGTTGTCATCGTCCAAGCTTCTGCGCCATTTTTCACCGATTCGCTGTATGTATTTATGTATTTCAATACGTTCGTCGCTTTTGCAACACTACGTGGGATGAGCAGTAATTCGATTCTTTTAGTAAAAAGTTTGATATCTTTTAACATAAACCTGTAAATAATGTTTTCCCTTATGAACTTTATTTACTTTCTCTCAGTGAGTTGGAAAATTCATTTCGCTCAATAGATTCAATACACTCGTGAAAATTTTCGTGCGATGATTTTTTGCGATTTTAGATATGGATTATCGAGACAGGATTGATTGATTAACTTACTTCGACTTTTGGTGTTGAAGTACTTGAAGCACTTAATCCACTTAGCCACTGTGAATCGCCGGTAGAATGAATTTCAACGTGGGCGTCGATCCTTGAGCTTCGTGAAGACCATCCCAAAATGGTTGGTTGGTATCAGAAACAATTGATGCTGTGCGCCATCTAATAATATAAGATATCATGTGACATATCGTGAGATACAACCATCTTGAGAGTAATTGGGATTAGCATATATTCAAGATTGCATGTGCATTTGGTTGTGAAGAACATTTGTGGTAGATATCAAATAATTTGATAATTGTCCAAAAAATAACTCGGGCCCATTGGGGTAAAGAAATATTAAAGCAATGCAACGGCGGTGGTTCGTAACTTAATCCAACAAAAGTTGTTCGCGGAGGAGCACCTCAACGCAAATTGTAACCTGTTTTTATGAAAATCTAGTTATTTCGCAACTTCACACCTAGAAATACTTTAAACAGTCAATCCCGAGCAGTACATAACCTAGAAGTTTGTCAGAATTTTTCGGAGAGGTAAGGAAAATTAACATTGGACAAAGAATCATCCTGCACTAAGACAATGCAATTTCTCACGTATTGGCTCACACAAGAGAGTTTTTGAGCATTCAAAAGATCGAATAATTTTTGGCACCTAATGGTTTTTTTTTGTCTAAAATAATAAAATTCGAGTACAAGTTCTTTGGGATTTTTTATATGTAAGTCTTAATTTAAGTGTATCTTTTCTATTACCCCAAAAACTAGCAATCACTACAAAAAGTGTTCTATGAAAAACAAAATTAATCTTAGAAACCTTTCATGGGGCTAATACTTTCTTACCCATTGGCTTGGATTTCCTCTAGCGGCATACTACTAAGGCTATATGCCCATAGTATTTCTTCTTCCTTACTTGATACTCTTCCAAGTCCCACGAAATATTTCAACGTGGACACACTATACAGGTACTCATGTTAGGCCAAGCACTAGCTTTCAGATTAGCCAGAAGTTCTATTTTATTTCAAGGAATTGAACGCAACCTCTGCCCATTGGTTCCCATTAATGGCATCCCAACATCACTTCTTCAGCGAATGGTACGGAGGCCAAATTGCAAGTGTGTTGTTGTTGTTGTTGTTGAAGTGGTTGAATATTTCCACTGAAATACTAGTAATTAGTGACCAACTCCGTTTTACTACCACTGTCTCTTGTGATGATGTTTTTTTTTTTTTGTATTGGTTTTTGCTTCCAAGTCAGATCCATTTAGTGAGGTCCAAGTATAACAGCAAATCCTTTATATCGATGTCTGAGATCTCCTTAATTTGCTGTAGGAAAGGCTTACCGAAGGAGCGGAGTCGTGCCCTTGCTAGCCCTGGACATTTACATAAATAGTGGAAAAGACTTTCCTTCGCCCCTTCCGCTTGACAGCTTCTGCAGATGGGATTGAAGGGGAGGTTGAGTCTGGCTGCATACTCCCCTACTTTCCAATGACCTGTAAGGGTTGCAGTGATGCGTGAGATGTTTGGCCGAGAACATCCTAACAGGTGATTCGTCCTTTGGATTTTGTATGACGGCCATGTGTTTTTTGTTGTAATACATGTAGTTATTTGCTTCCATCTTCTTTCGGATAAAGCAATATGGTGTGAAGCAATGGATGCTTTCAATGTATTCAGTGAGGTGGAGACTGCCACCGACTCCGCTAAGTCTAGTGTCGAATCTGTTCTTGCTAGTTCATCTGCTATCTCATTACCCTGTATGTTCCTGTGACCGGCAACCCATATCAAAGTGATTTCAAGCAAATGGATAAGCAATTCCAGCTCCTCTCTACACTGTAAGACCAGTTTGGATGAAATGTAGTTGGAGTCCAAGGCCTTTATAGCTGCTTGACTGTCTGAAAAGATGGCTACTCTTGCACCAACTTCCTTATAGAGCTTTAGTGATTTGCATGCTTCTCTGATTGCTAAAAGTTCTGCCTGGAATACGCTGGCATAGACAGGAAGAGTGTGTATACGAAGTAAAAATCAAATATTTAGGGGGGAAAATCGCACTTGTCTTCTCTGTAATAGTTATTGAAATAAACGTTTATCAGTAACAACTTTTGTTGAATGAAGCTTTTAATTCCTATTTCTTTCACAGGACATCCGATCTTCGTCGACGCTTCTAATATACCTATATAGCCCTAATTCATAAACCAGACGAAAGCTTATGTCAGTATAGGTGTGTCGGGTCATACATTTATATATGTAATACAAAATTAGGCTAGCCAATACGCCTTTATAAAATAAAATATAGGGCCCGCCATCTATCGTTACGGATTTGAACTAGGTATTATTTGAAGAATGGTAACACCTGGCTGTCATCTGACAGAAAATTAGTTTTATTCTTCCGCTGAACGAAAATGGTTGTGTATATGCTCAAAGAACGCTGGGAAATATTGCGACATTACTTTGAAAATCATGGTAATGTTGCAGAATGTGTACGAAAATTACGTACGGCAATGGGAAAAAGAAAAGCACCGAATGAAGCGTATGTACGTTACTTTGCGAAAAAAGTAAGAAAAACTGGGTTGCTTATTGACAAACCAACGCGTGACCGACCAAAAACCGTGCGTACACCCGAAAATATTGCTGCTGTGGCCGAGAGTGTTCGTGAATCACCAGGAACATCAGTTCACCGTCGTTCTCAACAATTGGACATTTAGGAGATATCATTGAGACGAATTTTGCGTAAAGACCTTGGTATGACGCCGTACAAAGTCCAAATTGATCCAGTTGTGTTCCATCATTAACCGGAAGGATTGTACTTCAAAATAAAGAAATTCCGTAAAGTTATATGGCGGACCCTTTATATACTTCTACCTTTCCAATTCCTCCTTGCCTACACTCATCATTATGGATTTAAATTTCTTACTCCTTTGCCCACTTTGACCATAACAGTTTTCTACAGGGCACTATAGCGATATTGTACAACACATTGAGAAGAAGCAGCTGCACTACTTACGTTTCAAAGGGAGGAAAAGATAAGGGGAAATTTCTACAATCAACACAAAAAAGCGACAGAAATCCCATAAAAAAAAACCTAAAAGCCAAGAGAAATAGTGAAGGATAATCATTGTGTTCTTATTTTGCTACAATTTTTGTTGCCTTTATAAAGGTTTCGCCTTAAGTAATATGCATTTTTGTAGTCATCACTTACCAATGCGGTCAACCTTTGATATCTCTGCGACTCAAAATTAAAAGTAAGTGAAATTGTGTCGAATTATTTTGTTAGATGCAATTACTGTAATCGACCTCGAAAATGTATTCGCCTTTATTTTTTCGCAGGAAGAAGGAAGGGGAATATTTTAATATAATATTTTAAATTATGTAAAAAAATGTTCTGCTTGTTTCTTGGTGTCATAATGCGCCAAAATAATCCAAAACGATGAAGCAAAGTTTGTTTGCATTTTCTACCGCAAAGACGGCTTTTCAAGACGAGAGCTGAAACTCACCATCAATGGTTTTTGACAATTATGACGCCATCGATAGCTTTCAATATATTAATAGAAATCAACAGGTTGTTAGCTTTATTAAGGTCACGTAGCGGCATGCTTAGGAAACTTGGTGCTTTAACTGGGCGGAGGCAAAATTAAGAGTTCTTTAGATAAGTTTTTCTAGATAGTGTAGTTAGGACTTCTCTTTTCCATATATCGTACGTGGCATATTGGTGTATATTCTGGTTAATTAGGAGATTCTGCGGAAGATGTTTGGACCTTTGCACGTGAACGACGGTGAGTAATGCCAGGAACAAGTCAGTGAAAGTACTCGAAGCGGTGGTAGTAGTGGAAGGCCTTCTCTGGAGAAAGACTTGACTTCACTCGATGTGTCCAACTGGTTTCGGTTAGCACAAGGAAAAACGACTGGTGTGCTTTGTTAAGCCCACAAAAAGTCGCATAAGTGGTTAGAAGCGTCAATCAAGAAGAAGAATTAGAAGAAGTATGACAGGCTTAACAGGCGACCCAGTTTCTGGTAAGTCTCTGTTGAGGTGTAGCTCTGGTAGTAGAGACTTTTGCCATGTTTTTAACTTCGTTCATTTCATCTTACTCTCCCATGGTGGCCAAATTATAGCCGCGTATTTAGAACCTGCCAACCAATCGCCTTGTATGTTGAGAGCACACGGCTTCTTGCCAAATGTTATAGAGAAAAGTCTGATAAGTAAACTTTTTTTCACAAGTACTCCATGAGGCGTATTAATAAAACATCCATTAGCATTAGATTAGGTGATTAAAATGTGTAGGGGTAATTATAGTCGGCTTAAAGGTCTGATCTCAGAACATTGCTGATGAGTGACAGCACTCAGTTAGTTTCCAGTTTAGAAGTGTAAAATATAATTGCCATGCGCAGTCATTTACAAAAATTATAAATCTTCAAATAGAGTGATTAATTTTGTGAAACCTTGTGACACTAGTTGGTTTTATCTCACGCATAGGCTTTTTTTTTGTGGGTGAGGTAGGGTTCAAAACACCTTCGCACTTACAGCGACCGTCGTCTATTGCGTCGTGTGGTGTGGTCACTAAAACGATCCCCCCTCTCCTTCTGGAGAGACACCCTTCCTGGGACTGCTTTCTATATTACTTCGAGAGGGCCTAGAACGACATCCATAAAAAACCAATTCTATTCGTTCCACGTCTGGGGCCACCATATTTGTAGCCAGCTTTCATGCTATAGGCTCGTCTTCTTGTGCCTATATCTAACATGGAAGGCAAATGTCGAAGATAGAGTAAAAAGGGCGACAATAGCACTATACTCTTGTAAACAGCTAATAGGACTAAGTTGGGGTCCCTCCCCATCTATCGTATACTGGCTTTACACGGCAATTGTCAGACCAATCCTAACATACGGCATATTAGTATGGTGGCCAGCTTTAGATAAATTGTACGTCAAAAGAACCATGGCACACGTACAAAGAATGGCCAGTCTTTGCATCTGCGGGGCCCTCAGAACCACACCCACAGATGCACTAAATATTATGCTTAACATTTTACCAATAGAGCAGTACGGTAAGCAAACAGCTGCCAAAGCAACTCTCAGACTAAGAGAAATCGGCCTACTCAGAACGTACCAAAGAGGACACTCCTCAATTTTAGAACAATTCCCCGGCATTCCCATCACAACGGATTTCTGTAGGACCAAGGACATCAATTTCGATAAATCCTTTGTCACAGTACTTCCTTCCAAAGAGGAATGGGATAACGGGCTCATTGTCAAGATAAATGACTTAAACATCTACACAGATGGCTCAAAACTGGACAACCAAGTAGGCGGAGGGGTCTACTCCGACAAACTCGGAGTATGCCAATCATTTCGCTTGCCTGATCATTGCAGTGTATTTCAGGCGGAAGTCACTGCCATAAAAGAGGGACTTAAAGAGATAAAAACGAGAGTATTATCCGCAAATGAAGTCTTCATTTACTCGGACAGTCAAGCAGCAATAAAAGCGCTGGAATCAAAAACACACTCATCAAAAACAGTTCTAGAATGTTTTAAACTACTAGACGACGTATCTAAGTGCTACAAGGTGCACCTTATCTGGGTACCAGGCCACAGAAACATTGCAGGAAATTGTAAGGCGAATGAACTTGCAAGAACCGGTACAACGCTCGGTCTCGAACCGGATAAGGCGCTGATACCCATGCCCATAGCCACTTGTAAATTACTTATAGACAGGAAAACCATCAAAAAGGTAAATACAATCTGGCAAAACCTCACAACATGCGAACTAAGCAGACAGACATGGCCGAACTGGAACAGCGGTCGATCGAAGATCTTGCTACGATTCAACAGAGAATCTATAAGAAAAATGATAGGTGTTTTAACTGGTCATTGCTTAATAGGCAGCCACGCTAGAAGGTTAGGACTCCCTTACTTCGATTTCTGTAGAAGCTGTCTTAATACAGAAGAAGAGGAAACAGTCAGACACCTTTTATGTGAGTGTGAAAGCCTAGCTATGAGAAGGCTGCGCACTCTCGATACAGCATTTCTAACAGATGTAGCGGGCATAGCCCATCTAAAACTAACGAAGCTCTGCTCGTTTATTAAAGCAACCGGATGGTTTGAAAAGGAACACGTAGAGTAAGGATAAGCTCCAGTGGTATCACAATGGACCTGCCGAAGGTCTAAGTGTGTCTTACGACAACCACCCTACCTACCTACCCTACCTAGAACTGCGTGCCGAATTCAAAACTTGAAAACTTGTCGAATTTTTATAAACCTTGTAAACAGTTTGAAACTTAATGACCCAAGTTTTTATTATAGATTGAAATATATTTTTATGAAAAAACAATTAAAAAATAAATAAGCAAATAATCAAAACTTGTCTATATGTGGTGCATTTATGATAATTTCTGAGGATGTATAATCAACTCCGTTTACGTTCACGCCCCAACTTATTCATCTACGGCGGTCGCTTATTCAATACTGACTTAAAATAACAGAGAGAGCAACGCACCTTCTCCTCTTTTCACGCGTTGTTTTAGCGCAAATCCTTTATTAGGTCATCATCGGTTTAGCGTTAATTAACCAATTGAGTTTGCCAAAGCATTTTGTTACTTCTTGTCATTTGTTGGAAATTCGTTAATACTAAGGCTCAGATATTTGGCCTTAGGTTAGGTTAGTCGGGTTGCTTGTCTAAGACAAGACACTCGGTGGCCCTAAGGCCGTTTGTAATACTTGCATTTGATCCATCCCCTAACTAAGTTGCTTAAACTATTTAGTTTTTTTTAAGAAGGTAACTAGTCCCTCTAGTGATACATTTTAAGTGAGAAGTCATTGTGAAGTGCATTCATTCAACTGGCCAGGGTGCGAATATAACGTCTTGTGGACGATACTGGTAGTTGATCTGTTGAATCTAAGCAGGCGCCTTGTCCTCTTAAGATTCAGTTTTAGCCAGAGCGCTTTGGAGACTCTGCAGTTAAAGGTCGGAGACCACCTTCTATTTGTTTCGGCGATTACGCTTAAATCAATCGCAGTGTATAACTCGTTTAGGGGAATGCTCCCACCCCTCCAGAGTGGCCGGAAATCTAACAAAGTGAGGTATTACGTTGTTGGATTGTGTTCTTTAGCACATCTTGAACTGATGCCCGTTGAGGCCAATGCATTGATCGGATTTTGACAATCAACAAAAATGGTAAGGTTTCCCAGAGGTAAGTCCATTAATCTTATCGATTTTGCTGCTTCTCTATAGCGTAGATGTAAGCTTGGAAGACGTTACACCAGTTTGAGAGTTTAAAGGAGCAATTAAAGGATAATTGTTCCATTTATATTCCGTCTATGATCCAGTGCCATTGTCCATCTATGAGCCGTCAGTATAAATATGGGGACCACTATAGTCTATATTGACTCTGTTCTGCCACTCCTTTCTGTCGGGTATTTGTATATAATAGTCTTTGTTCAGATCTATTTTGAGAACCTGATTGTTTGTTTTCGATACGTCTTGCAAGTGTAGAACTGATAGCGGAACTGATGCGGGTGTTCATTTAACATGCCTGCTGCTTTAATTCTGGAAGTAGATTTGGCCGCTATCTCCTTAACATATATGTATTTATATATCAATGGGTACAATATGTAGGATCAGTGAAAGCGCCGCCTAAGGTGTCGATCGAAGCGCACCTTCATAAATTAAAGGTTGGATTTTTATGGTAATGTGTTGCTTCCCTGCAAGCCGTTGGTATATTTATTCTCAGATATTTGGCTTTAGTATTGGCAATAGTATTGTTGTTAATTTTTATTCTGACATCATGCATTTTTCTGTTTGTGAAAATTACTTGGACTGTTTTATCCGTATTAATTTGAATTCCTTATCTGTTTGTCCAGTGAAGCACGGAGTTGAAAAGTAATTGTGGGTTTCTAGCTACCTCTTGAAAGTTTTTTATTGGCAACTAGTAGAGCAGTATCTTCAATAAATGTCGAAATCTGCAGTACAAAAGGCAGGGGGCCTTGGGATACTCCACCTTTATTTTTTTAATATGAACAGATTTTCACGTAGAAATATCGCCTTCGTCATTCTATCGCTTTTAAGAATGAGGAAGTAACTGTGAGGAAGAAGTACCAGGTCAGTCCATAAGTTCGTGCGTATTTTACCCATAATTTCACTTTTGTACGACTTTTGCATACAACAAATTATTTGCGGAATATAACGGAACTATTTATATTTTCTTTGATATATTGTGCATTCAACAAGTCATTTTAATATTAGATATAGAAGTTAAAAAATAAAATGGAATCTTCGAACGCGTATAAGAGGCATATTTTGTATTTTTTTTATAACAATGGGAAAAATGCAACAACTGCTGCTGCAGAAATAAACACTGTTCAAGGAGAGGATACCGTGAGTGTAAGGACTGCGCAAAAGTGGTTTCCAAAATTCCGAAGTGGTAACTGCGACGTGGAGGATGCCCCGCGCGCTGGTCGGTCTGAAAGTCTTGCTCGAACTCGTGGAAGCTGAGCCAAACTTTCAAAGTCGATATGATAGCTCAGAGCTTAAATTCATTGCATGTAACAGTTCAAAGGCACCTGGTTCAGTTGGGAAAGCTTTCAGCTGGGAAAATGGGTTCCGCATAGACTTTCCGTCGCTAACCTTCTGGAGAGAGTGAATGTGTGTTCTCCCTCTGGAACCAAACCAGACGAGAACTGCTGATTATTATTCCCATCAGCTATCAAACCTGAATGAGGCACTTAAAAAAAATCGACCGTCTTTAGTGAATAGACGCAAAGTTTTGTTTCACCACGACAACGCAAGACCTCATACCGCAAGGCAAACATTAGGCAAGCTGAACGAGCTCGGATGGGAGCTAATGCCGCATCCACCATACTCTCCGGATATTACACCTTGTGATTATCACCTTTTCCGTTGACTTCATTCCCATATGAGTAGAAAGAACTACTCCTCAAAAGAAGCTATAAAAAGGGATATCGAAGCGTATTTTGGCTCGAAGGACAAAAAATTTGTTGAGCAGGGAATTAAAAATTTGCCTAAACGTTGGGAAGACATTGTAAATAATGAAGGAAAATATATTATTGATAAATAAATACTTTAAACATCTTTTTTATTAATTTTAAAACCATCTTTAAAAAACGCACGAACTTATGGTCTGACCTTATAATTTCAATTCTCGCAGCAAATCTTTTTGTCAGGCACGTCGAATGCTTTTGCAATATCTAGAAATATTGGCAACGTATACGTAATTTTTTCAACGCTTGTGGTGATTTTATTGACAATGCGATGTTTGGGTTAACTGCTCTTTCAAGTACTTGTACCTCAAAGGCCGGAACTCAAGCCTGAGCTGATGGCCAAGCTCCTCCCCAAGGGAAACCAAATAACAAAGAAGATGTATCTCATTTGGTGACAATCTATTTTATTATTACTATAACTTGGTTAAGAATTTAGATTAGTTAACTGCTGACATTACCAACATTTAACTCCCCTAATATTGTAATAAAGTTATCTTCAACACATGCAATTTTTGTTACATTTGAAACTGCTTTATGGATTGGGTAGCATAAGACTAAATTAATGTACAATCAATTACATATGTCACCAGCAGTAAAGTAGGCAGCTGTCTGCATTCACAAATGACAAGCTAAGAAAATGTATATGGGAGATATACATACATACATACCATACATACATACATACGTAGGGCGCATTTGCTATATATCCACGTGATATTTCGCAGTCGAGAAAGCATCAAATTTAACAACTTCAAAAACTCATAATCATTACTGTTATAATAAATTATGGCAACGGTTACAATAACGTCCACAACAATAACAGCATGAGAAATTGTGGATGCTGCCCATAATGCAAAAGGAAAAGTATGAAGCAAAAAGCCAATCAGCCAGGCAGTTGATGAGGAGACTAGCCATTTACAAGTACATACATGCAAAGTCATTCATACATACATACACAATACATACATTCACGTAAGCGCCAGCTGCCAATATAAAGCATATACCATATAATACAAAGAAGAAGCTTTTTCCAGCAACAACGAAAGTGTAGCCTGTAGCAGGCAAACAACTCATAGGCAGGAAACAACGGTCAGGCCAGTAAATTTACATGCATGGGTCATTCTTCTATAAAACAGAATTAACGTTTGACCGACACATTTTTGATTTGGCATACTCAGGTGGCCGCTGTAGCCGAATGGATTGCTTTGTGACTACCATTCGGTGTTGTCCGGGTTCGAAACTCCTCAGCTGGTAATAGCAAGCCTTCGATTGTATTTCTAACTTGAAAAAGCTCCTCATAAAAAACCATCTGGAAAACATCAAGACGCACACCACAAATAGGATAAGAAGCTCGGTCAAACACCTTATTAAGAGCGTAAGCGCAAATTATAATATAACTAATATAAATTACTCGTTTGCAGGAAGAAGTGCATTATTAAAAAAACAAAAAAATTGAGAAAAACCAAACTGTCCAAGCAAATGCGCATTACAAAAAAAAATACGAATTTTCAACTCCAATGTTAAATCAGTTCTGCTCTACGCCTGTGAAATATGGTGTCTGTCTGCGGAAATCGTACAGAAGATCCCAGAGTTCGTGAACCGCTGCTTGAGACGCATTTTCGTATCTGGTGGCCAGACAACTGGATATCTAACAGCGAATTGCATCGACGATGCCATCAAAAACCAATCGCAACTGAAATAAAAGAACGTAAATAGAGATGGTTTGGCCATACCCTACGTAAGGCTGGCTCTGAAATCAACAGATGCTTTTCTGTAACCCTGGACTATAACCCCCAAGGATAGCGCAGAAGAGGCAGACGTAATTTTACTTTGGTCCTATGCTCCGCAATGAATAGACTAAGGAATGATGATGATGATGATCCAAGTATTGTGAACATTGTCGATAATCCTTCTAAAAATTTGTTTATTTGTAGGCTCGAGTATTATAAGAAGCAAACTGAAATAGTCTTTTTTTTTAATTATTAATTTTAGATTAGAGATTTATGTGATTTTGAAAATTTTGACAAAAAGGTCTTAAAAGTAAAATAACTTCGATTCTTCAACATGTTTAAATGTTAAAAAGAGCCGAAGATATTATATTTCACTTGGAAAAACTCAGTAGGAAAATGTTCTGCATTGAATAAATCTCAAAATTATACATGTTTTCAAAATTTTTTCTTTTCTTCTTTCTTATTATACTCAGCCTACAAATATTGGAACCAATTTTCTGGAAAATTTACGACAATATCCAAAATACCTGGATAACTTGACATTAAGTCGCTCAGTGGAGACATATATATTTTCATCTAATTAGTTACTTAGTTGAGTCACAAGGTGTCGTTGTCGTATTGTCTTGCGCCGGTAAGTTGTTAACGTTTAAATAAATGTTTAGGAGACTAGAAACTATAGCCAGCTATTTTTTAATGGAATAAAAATTCATAATACGAGTGTGACATCTACGGTGCCTAGCTATACCATCTTGACCAAAAAGTTTCAATAGCAACCGCCAGGTGACGCACCAAATCAACTGATTTGAGTTCTGCGGCAAGTCGTCGACATCGGAAACTGATGAAAACATCAATAAAGTGAAAGAAAAGTTGATCGATAACTGCAATTTAACCATCAAACCATCAGAGAGCTGGCAGATCGCTTGGACATTGTTTAGGATTCGATCAGGACATTGTAGTCTATGATTTGGGTGTGTGCCGTGTTGCTGCAAAGTTGCTACCAAAGAATCTGAATTTCAGGCAAAAAAGGGGTTAATATCGTCAAAGACAAGATTTCCAAGGCTGAATTCGACCAAACATTCATCAAACCCAACATTATTGGGGATTAGAATAGGGTTATGAGTACGGTGCGGTTATAGGTGAGTGGAGAGCTCCGATTTAACGAATGAACCAAGAAAAAAACAACCACGTCATTTTCAGTCAAAAAACAAAGCGATGCCCACGGTTTTTTTGAATTACAACGGTATTGTATAGCACGGATTTTCGTCGGAGAGTTAGACTATTATTTGGGCATTATGGAACTTTTATGTAAAGCAATTTGCCAAAAACTAAAAGATTTGTGGGAAAACAACGTGGGGATTTTGCAATATGATAATGCACTGTCCCACCAAGAACGACGCGAAACCATCCAACAGCCATCGAATTCACTTGATATGGCTCCATGCGATTTTTTTCTGTTTGATCGTGTCAAAAAATCAATATGAAGAACCACTTCGGCGTTTTAACAGCCGAAAGGAAGTAGTAGAAAAATCGAAGACACCTCTGATGGCTACACCGAAAATATATTGTAGTAAACATGTTTCGAGAGATGGATCAGACGCGGACATTAGTGAGTTGCAGATGATGGGAAGTGAATTGGAAGCGATAATATTACTTTTGAGAAATAAACTTGTATTTTGAATTTTCTTAATATAAATAAATCAAACACAGTTTTATTTTTAACAACGTTTATTTCCTTTGCTGAGCGAGTTAACATAACTGATTGGATCGGTGAATCATCTGATTATCTAACGTCCGAGCTGCCAACACCTCACGAGAACTGCCGAGTGACTCTCCTTAGCTGGATCAGCGATTCCCACGATTTAGGACTGCATATGTTTGGCAATTCCTACACGCGCTACGTTATTTGAGCTGTGCTTATTTTTTGCTTATATTTTTGCTTGCGATGCATTTATTTTATTTGGTTTCGGCGCTCGTTGCTGTCTACTGCTGCGGTATATTAACTTATATTCTGGGAAATTTTTGACCAAGGTGGTATTTCTATCCTTTTAAAGTTTATGCGACACTAGAATATGACTATTGTGAATACCTGAAATGTTAATTTTTTTGTGTAGCGTGAGAGAAGAGCTGGTGGTAATTTCTGGTTATCAATTTTTTTTTTTGTATATTATGACACTCTTGATATTTTGAAGTCGGAAAAGCTTCAAATTAAATAAACTGAAAAAAGCTTGAATGAAACTTTACCTAGTTAGGTAATTATTTTCCAATAGTAGCAGAAACTTTTCGATTAATTAAAAGTATATTTTTAATAGAAAATCGGAAATACTATGACTATTCTAAAATCCCAATGCGAAGTGCGGCAATTGTTAAAAATGGATTTAAAGGGGAACGCCACTGTGAAAATTCAAAAAAACGATTTTTTGGCATAAATTGTTGCTATAACTACTCAAAAAAATGTGGTAAAAATTTTAAAGCGAAATTCGCTTTATTCCCGATTCTATGTGCACTTCAGTGAGCGGCCCCGTAGCGCTTACGACACGATGCTTTATTTCAAACGCGGTGGCAACGATTTCTCGAAGACCAATGAACCGATTTTAATTTTCTTTTTTTTCAAAATTTTTGTCATAGCATTGGCTATCGTAGTACGTAGCCGATTTTCAAAATTTTTAAAATAACTATTTTTTTGGGCCTGTTGAAAATCAAAAAAATGGTGAAAAACACACATCGAAATCCAAATCACCACCATCTTGTCAAAAACCAAACCAAAAAAAAAACGGCTACGTACAACGATAACCACTATAGTGTAGATTAATTCAATTTTTGGTTTTTTGATTTCAGATTATTATTCATTGCTGTATCGCTGCCACCAGATGACGTCATTTTTGTTTTAAGCTCGTTACGTTTATTTGCGTAAATTTGTCAATTTTCAATATTTTTTAATAAAAATTTACATCAACATAGTTTAACACATATATAATAAATTACCCTTTTGTCCGATCCTCGAATAATCATTCCTATTTACAAAAAAAAATGCCCAAAAATCTACTACTTTTTGACCCCTCACAGTGGTGTTCCCCCTTAAGTAAGGCATTTGTTAATGTAATAGTTCTTAATAATATTATTTATTTTATTATTAAATGATTTTCTAGCCCCAAATGAGTTTTTGAAAATAAACATTTAAACCAATAATCACAATATTTCCAAAGTTTTCAGCCTCTCTAGTTTCCAAAATTTGATAAGAAAGTTCTCGAATACGTATCTCGTTTTTCCGTTACATAAAAAAAATCAGAAAATCAAATCAAAAATATATCGTCAATTTTCATCCAAATGTACTCGGTTTGTAAAAGAATGCCCCTCATACACTTTATAGCCAGACAGCACATACTCCCATACCCCGACACGCATACATGCATACATACATGCCATACATGCATACATATGTCCAATTTATTTTATACCAAACGAACCATGGCAAGTTGTTGTAAGACCAACGCAAATCTAAGGGAAAAAATCAAATTATTGCCCCTGTTAGCCATGATCGATGAACATAGCCAGCCAAAACAATAAAAATCCAAACCATCAAATGACCGGGCCAAGGGAACGAGAATTGACAGCAAAAACCAAAAATGAAACTGGCCTACGAATATACAGTTGGTACACATGGTTTGTGTGTGTGGCAATTTTTAATAGTAGATCTCCAAAAAATTATGTTTGTTGCTCTATCGAAGGGACTTTCATGTATTGTCGTTGTTGTTGCAACGGAAATAGGTCATTTGCCGTATTGGTGGCAATTTTGTTGGACAGTCAAGATTAAGTAGAAGTCTTAATACATATTATTGATTGTATTATATATGTATGTATAAAGAATCACTCTCATATACACACTAGCCCACACACATACTTCTATACCTAAATTCAAACATATGTACACATACACACACTAATAAGTATTGCATACTCCATTTATTACCGATGACTTCTTACCGTAAATAAACACATAATTTATGAAGCTAACTTTGTGAGCTGGAAAATGTGGCGGTCAATCTGCGATAAAATCAACAAATATGCGAATAATAAGCGAAAAATCTCGCAATATTAATAAAGTCGCAAATACCTAAGTTATTTAAAACGAGAGAAAAAATCTCTGAAGCACAAAATACATCCCGTGTAAGGAAATTGCCTCATTTTAAGCGTAAAGCGGATTTGATATCGCATTTTTAATATCAATTTTATTATGCACGGCTGCGCTCAATCTGACCCAAGCTATTTTGACCAAAATTGACCAAGTGTTTATTTTTAGACATAAAAAAAAATATCAAATGTCTGCGTATAGGATTAAATACTACCCAAAAATTGTAACAAAATGGGTACACTGATTAATTTCGGTCTCGCTTTCAATAACCTTTGTGCGATATACTTTTTTAAGCGAATGCTAACATTTTTATTCAGCACGCATATCTAAAGTTCATACAGCGCACCAGGTGGCAGAATGAGCAATTAAAAGCAAAACCGAAAAAATTGTTGAATTATTTGCCTTAAATATTGAGCGATGGGTACACTCTTGGAATTCCGTATGCCTCGCCACTCGCTGGAGAAATGATGTCGGGATATCATTAACCTCGCGAAGGATGTTTTCTTTTAAAGCTAAGATCGTCGCTGGGTTAGCTTCATAGACTTTACTTTTGAGGTGCCCCACAGGAAAAGTCCCAAGGGGTAAGATGGCCGGGATATGTCACCGAAACGGTTTATAAATTGGTTAGGGAAGAAATCAAGCAGTGCCGCAATGGTCCCTCTGGCCGTGTGCGACGTGGCGACATCTTGCTGAAAACATGTTGGTATACGGAAATACGGATTTTCTCCCATTAGGCGACATCGTCTACAGAAATTCCTTGCCCTGGACGATTTTCAATAAAATATGGTCCAATTATTCCACTTTTTGACGATGCACATCAAGTCGCAACTTAGTGACTGTTTACTGACTGGGCTTTGTACTTTATGTGAACAAGAACGGCACATTTTGTTTATTTATGCTTCCATTTAAATGAAAATCACTCTAAAAGATAGTGTTTATGGCACTCCAAAACTATCGCTGCAACATTGACTCGTGGAAATTTTTACGCAATATAATCCTTCGGTTTAAACGCTTGCACGATTTGAATTTTGAAAAGATCAAGTCTAAAAACCTTCCACAATATTTCATGGAGTTGATTTTTGAGAATTTTTTTGTCGTTTCCTGTTTTTTTTTTCATACAAAAAAAAGATTTGCTTCTTCTTTTTGCTTTTACTTTATATTACAATGGCAAGGGAAATTAGGAGGCACTTGATTTTACAAGAGAAGTTTATATTTAACAAATAGTTCTTTTTGGACTTCAAAACACCAAACATAGCCAAATCATTGATGACATTGAATAAGGCCTTGGTCAGCAGTAGAGATCCAAACAGGGAGCATTCATTGAAAGTGATGGCACTAGATCAGCGTTTTGTACATTAGAATGTCGCGAAAAAATCAAAAAAGGACTAACTGCTCAACGCCGACATGCAATTGAAGTTAGAATCATAAGACGCTGGCGCGAATGGAAGGGCTTTCCTTAATTTTATGTTGTTCTGGCGTCCTATTGTAAAGGAAAACAAATCAGCTGGTCTATTGACATCGCCTTTCAAAGACTCGTGTACAATTGTTCCGCTCTCATTGAATTTAGCAGAATCTATGTGTTGGTGATGGCACACTTGTGCAATTTGCTCGAGTGTTGTTTATGTAATTTCTTCTCCTTCTTGTACTCAAGACGACATTTCAACATTTCTCTCACGCAACTAAGCCAGTGTGAAGTCACACCTCTCTTATTTTCTATGGCGCACTCTTGGAATCTATCATTCTTTGAGCTGCGAGTGGAGTGTTTATTTCGATTCGAGCAGCTCATAATGAATGACTCCCTTTCAATCTCACCAAATAAGCAAACAAATCTTCAAAGACATGAATCAGAGCTTGGTGATCGTTCGGGCTTAATAAGCGGATCACTATTTTAACTGTGACTAAATTTTCATCGCTAGTGATGGTGGTCAGGGTAAACTTCGTTATATTTTAGCACAGAACCGTTGGCGTCAAATTCGATCCAAACGGGTATTGCCGTCGATTCTTAAGGCACTCATTCATTTAGCTTAAATAAGTAACAAATTTATTGGAAACTAACTTAGTTCCATATGTACAAATGCTTCGTATGAATAAATGTATCGGCCAGTAAGACGGTGCCTCGCCCCATTCAACCAAATAGCAAAAACTCATATCCCGACTCCATGGAAACTTTATAGTCACCTATGAAAAGTCGACTAAGTTTATTTAATTTTATTTATTTTTATATACAATGTGGTGCAAATTAATCATCCAATTTTGCCTTTGAATAACTTTTTTATCAAATAATAATAATTTTGAGAAATGCAAATCTTTATTTATCTCCTGCTTATATATTTGTATACTACAGCTGTCTAGTTCACAAGTGTCAAAAATGATTGATATACGACGCTATTTGCAAAAATTACAAATTTTCCAGCAAAAGTTGAATTTGGAACTCCATTGCATTCGAAGAGTGCGGGAAACTGGTGTCTTGAATAAAAAACTAATGCAAAGCAGTAATCGGTGGAATGACGCACTAAATAATTATTTAAATTTAAACCAGCCGTACGTACTAATTATGGCCACTTTCTTTGCATAGTTTTTTAGGTAGTTATTTGTAAAAGATAATAATAACCCCCAAAAGCTGCGTATGCATATTTTCTTGGTGTTAATTCTACCACTCTTCATAGAATTATATATTCTATGCATTATATTTGTGAAGAAGAGGCTTACAATGAGTTTGAAATATGTACTTAGTTCTGCCATAAGTGCTGTTGCAAGTTAAGCCCATTATAGATATGAAATTATAATACCTTTTTTAATGAAATTAGTTTTATTTAATCATGGCAATATTAAAAACAAAAACTAATTTTCATTCGAAATGGTCGCCATTTACTTTTAGACAAGCCTTCAGATGATGCTGAATGTCCTAGCTATAGCACACGCACGGTTTCCAGGGATATTAACGCTGCTGCTCGGACCAAAAATTGTTTGTGGCTCTCCAAATTTCTCTGAAATCTTCGACAGACCATGTTCTTAAATTCTGGTCACAAACTGTAGTCCAATGGATTTAGATGTGGACTTCCAGACAGCCAATCTGTTGCGGCTATGAACCCAGGAATATTGCTTTTTAGCCAATGCTGGTTGGTTTTTGCCTTATGGGCCGGAGAGGAATTTTGCTGGAAGATCCAAAGGTCTTCATTGAAGAGACTACTGCTCAACTGCTTCATCACGCCTTCTTAGATATCCTACTGGTACACCTTGGCCCGGTCTTTACCCCTTTTTCGCAGAAATTAAGAGACGTAACGCCTTTACAAGACTACATTAAACCATTACGGAGGCAGATGGTGGCCACGCTGAACTCTTAGAATAACAGTTTTTTCATCTTTAGAAGTTTTAACATAGATTTCATCATTGTGATTATTAAAAACTTCTTCAACAGTCAAAACTTTCGCAACTGTGAAAATAATATTTTTTTATATTTTGTGTCGAGCCTAATTTTCTTCAAGCGACTTGTCAAACGTGTTGACCAGTTGAGCAAAGGAAGGCTTTCATGTGGAGATCATATCTAATTGGTCTTTACATGGTTCTTTTAGATTCATTCATTTCCCTGGACAGGATTTTCCGCTTTCTTAGGGGATTGCTAAGAATACTTTCTCCGATGGCTTTTATGGTTGCACTCTGTCTATCACTTCAGACGTTTGAGAAAAATAATTGATCGTGCGGTAATCAAACATTCTTGAAATATTAAGTTTTTTTCAGCAATTCGTAAATCACACTCACACTTTTACCACACTTCTGCATTACGCTGCGATTTTCCTTAGCTCCGCACTCCTTAGCTCCCAATAAGGGAAATTTTCCAGGAAATTGAATACAATTTATGAGTGGACAATGCATACGAACAAAAGCAAAAAAACGGCTTCTTTTCCTCAAATTTGGATACATTGTAAAATTTGTCACAGAATTTATGGTAAGACTAAATAAATAAGAAGAAATCTTAGGAGCATGAACTAATATTCGTGGGGGTTAAGGCAAATATGAGTGCATAAGGTGGAATATGGGTCACTAAAGGCATCTAACGGAAAACGATCAGAACTTTTTACTGCACTACAGATAATCCATTCCTATCCCATCATCGTTCTTTTCTAAGCATCACTTTTTGCATATGGCTGCACTTAGATCCACCAACTTCAATTTTAATTTTTTCAAATATCGTGTAATTTTAACTTTGCCTTAGTAAAATGTCTGTACTAAAATATCTACTTTGCGTACACAAAGAATTGTCAGATGAAGACTATACTAGAAATACGTATGTACTTCCTTAGCAAAAGTTCTGTTTACTTTAGAGTGATTATCATTAGACAAATACTCATCCGAAAATAAACGTGTTTATTTAAAATTAATTTAACATCAACTCCCATACTTGTAATTACGTGCATACAAGTATACATATGTACATGTAGAAAAAATTTCTACTCTAATTCCCATTCGCCTTACAAAATTGTCGACTTTCTATTTTCTATTTTCATCACCAACATCATTAATTACATTTGATCATTTTTAAGGCATCAATGCTTCCGGAGCATCCACACCCGAAGTGTTGAAGCTGTTGTCATCTACTCACACTCACCCTCACACACTCAGTTACTCCCGCTAGACAATGAGAAATTCATAAAACGACGCAAAAAGCCAAAAATGCGCAGGCTGGCATTTTGTGAAAAGCGCAAACAAACAATAAATTAATTCGAGCATTTAATTATAGCGTCAAAGCGAGGAAATCTGGAAGAATGAATATGCAAATGAGTTGACAAAATATAAAAACAAAGCGAAATGTTATGCATTTGAAAGATAAGCAAAAACAAAAGAATTTATAAGTAAGCAGCAGTAATTGCCAGAATAGCTATTTATCAATCCGAAGGGCCCAGCTAAAGCGAAAAGGATATTTTGTGAAGTAGAAAAAATAATTTGTCTTTCGTTTTGTCAGCTTCTGGTTCAAGAGCTTTTGTATTACGAAAAATTTGTATAGTAAAGTACTTGGCATTCGGCGAATGTGGCTGCGGCTAAGTGAGTATTAACAAACTTTTTTTACATTTATCTGAATTGCTTCAGGGCAGGGTCAATTATTTATAATGATAAAAACAAGTAAATATGTAACTACAATAATTTCGGACTAAACTGAAATTTATAAGCCAAAATTCGGTAAGATTTATATAATTAATTTTAGAAGCTTATCGTAACGACACTCATGATAATGAGCGTACTACCACATCTGAATCGAAAAGGATTGGAGATACCAAACAGTAATTTGGATCTCGACTATCACCAGATTAAGGCAGGTGATCGACTAGAACCTGTTAGAATTGATTAATAGGAAGAGTATTGTGATTCCTCTTGACATCGCCAGGCCTTAAAAATATTTAACATCCCTCCAGATGTTTCAAGAGTTTGGAGAGGAGGCTATACCACACCAATCGACTATCACATTTTCTCAAATTTGTAAAATTTTCGAGGTAGCACAAATCTGCACTCAAAAAAGATCAACAAGTTTATTATCAAGCAGAACTTCTTCAATCGCACAGCGCATATTTGATAAAAATTTGATAGTCCTAACTAAAATAGGCTTCTACCTGACCAATTAAAAGTATATATGTATGTGGCGGCTCCCACATTAAACAATTTATATAATATATCGATCTATATAATAAAAATAATAATAATTTATATAATAATTTTATTTACCACACTGTTCACATAAAGGTTAATATTAAGCTCATTTGTATGTATTCAACTAAGGGTTAAGTTATCCTTCATTCTACTTTACATTATTATTCTAACATTACTATGCTATACTATGCTATCTCTCTTACTCCTACTATTTTAACAATGTACTTTACATATTGCCGAGATCCTTACGATCTCCTCAAACCTATCATATATAAGTATGTTCTGCGATGTAATAGAATTAATTGGATTTTCGTAGTCACGTCGACCAGACGTATTTAAATAGAATACCGCGATACCTACAATTGGTGACCCCGACAATAAAAAAAACCGCAAGAAATTTAGCAGTTACCTTGGCGCAACCAACGGAAATAAAATCATCCCGTTACCAACCACAGGCCGTACCGCTAACTGGAACCGTTCTACAAGTCACGCCACATAACCTGCAAGGCGCTACGACAACTCGGTGGCGAAGAAAGTTTCAGATTGCCATTTCGCACAGCAAGCCATTTGCAAATATAATTAAAAAATTTTATTATTATTTTAACCTTTTTTTCCATCGAAATGCCAGCTGACGACGTAACACCACTCCTGCCCAAACCATCGATATTTTTGGACGATAACGTTGTCCCTGCGACAATTCGCGTTCCTAGCTTCAATCAAGACAGGCCGGGACTCTGGTTCGCGCAATTAGAATCCCAGTTCCGGAACCATAATATTAAAAACGAGGTCGACAAATTCCACCACACGATTCCGCTAATTGACACGCGCATAGCTGCCGATGCAGAGGATATTATTTTAAATCCACCTGCTCACAATCCCTACCAAAAATTAAAGACAGCGTTGGTTGGTTGTTATTCCAAATCAAGAGAAGTAAAACTCCTTCAGCTGCTGGACGGCGAGTGTCTCGGTGATAAGACACCCTCTCAACATCTTCGACACCTGCGTAGTCTAGTCCCAGACATTAATGAGGAAGTACTAAGAGCAAGGTGGCTCTCACACCTGCCCGACCAAATGCGTGCATGCTTAGTTGCACAACGGTCAGCCGACCTACAAGAATTGGGTGAAGCCGCTGACCGCTTGCATGACGTACTCAGACCGTCCCCTGCCAGTCACGTAGCCGCAACATCATTCCCAAATACGCAAAGCGCCGTGTCTTCAGACGTAGAGCAACAACTTGCGCACATTACTAAATGCCTGCAGAAACTTTTGGACAGCCGACAAGTGAACGGACGAAGACGCTTTCCTTCACATAAGAACAGGAGCAGATCAGTTTCCCCGGCAATTGCAGCCGGTAACATTTGCTGGTACCACAAGAAGTTCGGTAACCTCGCTGAAAAATGTGCACCGTATTGCAAACTAGCGGGAAACGAACCAGAGAGACGTTAGCGGCGGAAAGCGCCTCTCTTCCACCATCGTACCGCCTCTTCATTAAAGACCGACCCTCGTGCACCCAGTTTTTGGTGGACACGGGCTCCGAAGTCTCAGTTTACCCGCACAGAGGTAACACCACTACGAAGATGGCGACCGGTTATCAACTCATAGCAGCCAATGGAACGCCCATTAATACATTCGGTATTATAACACTTAATTTGAACATCGGTCTTCGCAGAGCGCTAAAGTGGCGCTTCATAGTAGCAGACGTCTCGCGTCCAATTATAGGCGCCGATTTACTTACACATTACGGTCTTCTCGTAGATCTCAAAAACCAACGACTTATCGACGAAACCACTTGGCTACGCACTACAGGCACAACGAGGAGCGTTGATGTACAGTCAATTAAACTTCAACAGCCAAATAAATCATCAGAATTCTGGCAAGTGCTCGCCGAATTTCCTAAAGTTACTCGTCCCGACGGCGCACCTACTCATATTTCACATACAACGCAACATCACATAAAAACAACTCCTGGTGCTCCAGTCAGTAGCCGCGCTCGTCGATTAGCTCCAGATCGTCTCAAAATTGCTAGAGCTGAATTTGATAAAATGATCAAATTGGGCATTGCAAGACCATCAGATAGCCCATGGGCATCTCCACTACATCTCGCACCCAAGAAGTTCGGCGAATGGCGTCCATGTGGCGATTATCGTCGTCTTAATGACCGTACTATACCAGATCGGTATCCAGTACGATGCCTTGAGGATTTTACCGCTAATTTACACGGTACCTCATGCTACTCAACCATCGACCTAATCCGAGCTTTTAACCAAATTCCCGTAGCTGAACAGGACGTAGAGAAAACGGCTATCATCACACCGTTTGGCCTTTACGAGTTTCCATTTATGACATTCGGACTACGAAATGCTGCCCAAACTTTCCAGCGTTTCATCGACGAGGTAACTCGTGACTTACCGTTCGTTTTCGCATACATCGATGACCTACTAGTGGCATCAGCAAGTGAAACTCAGCACAAGCAACACTTGCGAATCGTACTCCAGCGTCTTCAACGTTATGGACTAATCATCAATGTATCAAAAACGCGTCTAGGTCTCAAAGAAGTAGAATTCCTCGGACATACTATTTCCGCTCACGGTATAAAGCCACTCGCAGATCGAGTCAAAGCAATCATCGACTACCCTCGCCCTTCAACAATCACTAAGCTACGCAACTTTATAGGAACAATAAATTTCTACCGTAAATTTATTAAGCATGCAGCGGACCTATTAGCTCCACTTAATAATTTACTTAAAGGTCCAAATATCAGCGGAAAAACTCCAATTAATTGGACCACATTGCTCGAAAACTCGTTTGCAGCATGTAAGAAGGCTCTCGCTAACGCTACACTTTTGGCACATCCTGATCACAACGCAGAGTGGGCTATATTCTCAGACGCATCTGAGTGTGGAATAGGTGCCGCTCTTCAACAACGCAGTGGTGATCATTGGCAACCACTCGCCTTTTTCAGCCGCAAACTTGTACCATCTGTACAAAAACGTTCTACTTACGATCGCGAACTCAACGCAATTTATGAAGCAGTTCAATATTTCCGACACATTTTTGAAGGACGACACATCGTTATCTACACGTATCACAAACCAATAATGCACGCATTCAAACAGAAACCCGAACGTGCAGCACCATGGCAATTCCGACGACTCGAGTTTATAAGTCAATTCACTACCGACATACGGCACATATCCGGTTCGAACAATATCGTTGCTGACGCTTTATCTAGAGTCGATGCCATTCATGTAGCAGTCACATCCGAAGAAATCGCACGCGCTCAAACCAATGATGCAGATCTTCAGCAACTACTACAACAACGAAGCTCTAACACGTCACTAGAATTACGCAAGATCAGAAGTAACAACGGAGATGTTGCTGTCTACTGCGACATATCAACAGGAACAGCACGACCTTTCGTCCCACAACCTCTGAGGCGACAAATTTTCGACGCACTCCACTCGGTTTCACACCCAGGTCGCCGAGCTTCCAGGCGCCTCATAACAAGTAGATTCGTCTGGCCATCAGTCAACAAGGATTGCATAAGTTGGGCCAAAGCTTGCATTCAATGTCAGCGCAACAAAATTGCGCGTCACACAGTTTCACCGATCGCTATTTTTCAACCACCGTCACGCCGATTTGAGCACATCCACATAGACTTGGTGACACTTCCGTTGTCAAAAGGACACACCAAATGCCTCACAATTATGGACCGCTTCACTCGCTATCCAGCTGCCGCACCACTCATTGATGGCTCAGTAGATCGAGTAGCACACGCGCTCATGCAAACATGGGTATCCTATTTTGGCGTCCCTCTTCGGATAACTACCGACCTTGGAGGACAGTTCGAGTCAGATCTTTTCAAGAAACTCGCTGACCTCCTCGGCTTCAAACATCAAAGAACAACAAGTTACCACCCACAATCTAATGGACTTGTTGAACGTTTTCATCGTCAACTGAAATCTTCACTTCTCTGCCACGGTGAGAGTTGGTACGATGCGCTCCCTGCAGTGCTCCTTGGACTACGTGCTGCGTTTAAGGAGGACATCAAAGCAACACCAGCAGAAATGGTTTTTGGTGAGCCAATACGACTACCAGGTGAATTTTTAGCACCATCAACTCAAAACATCGAAGCCCCTGAACTAGTTAAAACGCTCAGGAAAGCATTTCAAAACATAACGCCTGTACCTGCTTCTCGACATAGAAAAGAAAAAATATTTATTTCAAAAGACCTCGAAAACTCATCGCATGTTTTCATCCGCAACGACAAAGTAAGACAATCTTTTTCATCGCCATATGATGGACCATTTCCTGTAGTAAAGCGTGATAACAAATTCTACAAAGTGCTTTTTCACGGAAAACCAATACAAATATCAATTGACCGGCTTAAACAAGCTTTCCTTTGTCTGGATGAAAGCGAACACCTGAACAGCAATCTACCAGGAAACAGCCAAAGTTCCAAAAACTATAGCGATACCAATGCTAACCTTCCCACCATGAAACAAAGAAGCCAAAAAAGAGTACGCTTTCAGATTCCTCCAAAATGAAAAATTTTTCATAAAATAAAATTTTCATTTTCATAAACATTTTTTTTTTCACCGCAGGGGAGATATGTGGCGGCTCCCACATTAAACAATTTATATAATATATCGATCTATATAATAAAAATAATAATAATTTATATAATAATTTTATTTACCACACTGTTCACATAAAGGTTAATATTAAGCTCATTTGTATGTATTCAACTAAGGGTTAAGTTATCCTTCATTCTACTTTACATTATTATTCTAACATTACTATGCTATACTATGCTATCTCTCTTACTCCTACTATTTTAACAATGTACTTTACATATTGCCGAGATCCTTACGATCTCCTCAAACCTATCATATATAAGTATGTTCTGCGATGTAATAGAATTAATTGGATTTTCGTAGTCACGTCGACCAGACGTATTTAAATAGAATACCGCGATACCTACATGTATACCTCCAAGTCTCGATGAGATATCTTAATTCTCAAATTACATTATCTCCATTAATCTGAATGTTCGTTAAGTGGGTGATTGCCCTGGCTTTAAGGCGATTTCAACAATATAAAAATCATTGTAAGTGCCCATTCTGGCAGAAATTGATTGCGTGGTTTCCGCGATTCAATGTCGAGTAATCCAAGTATTTAAAACGTGTTCGAACATTTTGTTTTTTTAATTGGCTTATTTGTAAGCTTTGATAAGTAACCTTTGGATAAGAAGTAAACTGAAAAAATTTGTAATTTTTAGATTTGTTTTGTTTGTATAGTTTTTTAAAGTGAAATATCTTCGACAGTCCTTGATATTTAAAGCAACAAATGTTTGATTTTTTGACATAAAACTTTAATTTTTTTATTCAACATTTTTGAGATTTTTTTTTTTTAACTTTTGAAAACAATTCCCTCAGATTTTTTTAATTAGTTTTTATGTATCTGCTTACTACTATACGTAGTGATACTTCGATTTCAAACGGGCGTAATATACAATTGCGATTGCTAAGGCTTCGCTAGAGCAGCATTTTGCAATGAAATTTCACTAGCTTTTCACTGGTTAGCTGTATGACTAAAAAAATTATGAAACTTTCTTCCTATTAACGGAAAAAATACTAAAAAAAAATCTATTGGGAGGCATTTCTTTATTTCAAAAATTATAAAAAAAAACATGTCTGAAAAGTTTGTAAGAAAAAATTGTAAAAAAAATATTAAAAGAAATTTAAGAATATTTTATCCTAAAGAATTTTAAAAATGCTCAAGGCAACCAAAGATATTTCACTTCAAAAATCTTATAATCGAACTTTCAGGGATTACTCAGCATATTCTCACCAATTTATGAAAAAACTATGAAAAAAGTCTTTCAAGTCTGATAAAAATGAAAAAAAGTCAGTTCTTCAGTATCTTCTTATCAAGCCTACAAATATAAAAATTTGCAAAAGCTCTCACAACAATTATCAATACTTGAATCACTTGACATGCTAAAGGTGCGCCACATTGCGCCTATTCATATTTCTATACTTATGATTCAAGTTTGGCACCTTCTCATTGTTAGTTAAGCAAATGTCACATTTATTTAACCCGTGCGTAACAACTAAGTGTTAATGTGTTTTTATACTTCCCTTGATCTATCCCTCGAAAGACTTCTTCGGATATTCGGGCAGTTTGAAGAAGAGTGAACCATGTAATATCGCCCCCTCGCCCCGTTTTCCATATATACAATTCCTATATTTTTGCATAAGCCTTAAAATCCATGAGCCGCGCTTGGATTTTTGGTACGAGGTTGCGCATTTTTTCCATACAAGGAATGACCGAAGTTATTTTTATATTGAGAAAATGAGCAACACTATCCCGAAAAAAATGATAAAAAATTAATAAGAATTTTGAGCTACTTCAAATATGCATTTTAAGATACTAAAATTAAATGGACTATAAAACTGGGTACTCAGTTTTTTTTAGATTCTGTTTAAAACGTTTGAAATTTTAATGAAAAATTTTCGAATTTTTATAACTCTTCTGCCAAGCTTTAAACTTTAACTTAGATGTTATTTGTTGTAGATTGAAATACATTTTGATAGAAAATTATTGAAAATTAAAAAACAAACAAAAGAAAGGTAATGCAAACTGGTCAAATTTTTGTACTTGACTTTTTTATTTTGTTGCTTAAAAGAGCCTCCGATTCTTTTAAAGAATCCTAGATTCCTAAATTCATATATACATATATATATATATTAGGGCCGGTCGATTTAAAAATCGCTCATTGCTCTGTGAAAATCGTAATCTAGGGATCAAAATAAGAAACTTTGCCGAAGGAACCATACCTCTAAAACGAATTCTGATGTCCCCCAATTTGGGTCGAACGAAAAATCCCACTTTGACCCATTTAGAGTGCTCCAATCGAGTCCAAATGTATGACCGACCCCCACTAACTTTGGACAACCGACCCACCCATGCCAGTGGCACACCCCCTGGAACTCCCCTGGGGGGTTCCTCAAACAATCCTTTCAAAATATTACCATTTTTGGCCTTTACATGAGAAAAGAAACTAAAAAGTACGACCCAAATTGGGGGGCATCAGAATTCGTTTTAGAGGTATGGTTCCTTCGGCAAAGTTTCTTATTTTGATCCCTAAAACATGATTTTCACAGGGCAATGGGCGATTTTTTTGCCTCCCCACAAATCGACCCGGCCTAATATATATATATATGACATAATTGGATCTAACATCCCTTGCGGAGTCATTAGCCGAGCTTAATCTGATCTGGAATTTAAGTAGCAAAACAAATGTGAAATGTTTTTATTTCCTTCAAAATCTGTGCCCTAATTGCTACTAACTGTTTAATGGAACACGCACACTCAAGTAAACACCTCCATTCCCTTAAGCGAACTATGTCATTTTAAACCGACATTTTTTTCTCTTTTTCTTTTATTTTCTTCCACCAAGAAAAAGCAACCAACCAACCTTGAAGAAACGCTAGTCATAAATTTGTTTGGTCATCAAGTGTCCAACGTTAGCAGTCATAAATTACGACACGGTAATCTTGGCTTTACATAAATTAAGTTGACTTTCACACTTCAAGGAAGAATGCTCACCACACAAATGTGGGGCGAAGTATATTAGGAAGATCATTAAGAGAAACAGCAAAGATTTCCGCCAGTTGCGAATGCTCAAGTTATCAAACGCACTGAAGCTCGACTTAATTTTCAACGCCTTTTTATTGGGGGCAAGAAAAGTTGTATACAAAACAGCAGCACAAAAGTTTGAAAAGTCAGCAAATAAATTGTATAGCAAAGAAATTGCTTAGCAGTAAGGCAAAAAGGGACCAAACACAAAACCATGAAAACGCGAATATATGAACAAGAAAATTTATACACCTGCACCCACTACAACTTTTAGGTTGAAGCATAAATTTGTCTCGCACAAATGCTATAAAATATTACGGTAAAGCTTTGTTTGCCATAAAAGAAATATGTTTGTAAGTAAATCCGCAAAAAAACTTTGCAAAACTTTGAAATTTGTGCATATTACACATTTATTTAAATGTTGCGTTTGCAGAGGCGCCTCGAGCCACACCCGCGAAAATTCGCAAAGGACCTACTGTTGTGCTCACCCATATACACTTATTTCAAACACTGCTGTTTTTCGTTCTGCATTCTTATCACAAAAATATTTAGCCTTTGCGCTTTTGTGAGTTTTTTCTGTTTTCAGTTTTATTTTTATTTATTTATTTTTCTTTTTTGTTGACTTCGTGGCCTTGGGCTACTTATTGCCGCCGCTAGACGCTCACTTCAGTGCTGCCTCCACTACCCTCAACGCCATTGCTGTGGTGTGAATTAGTGCACTTGTTATTAACAAGATTATCGTTAAGGCACCACATTCATACAATCCAAAATATATGTGTATATATGTGTGTGTCTTAACGCCAAATTGCCTGCTTTAAAGAGAAAAAATATAATGTGATGATGAATGATGGCAATTTTTATTTATCTGAAGCTTAGCAAAAAAATGAATTCTTACATTTCTTGCCGCTTTTCAGAGCTTTTGTTTTCTATCTCCACATTTGTTTTCTTTCGTTTCCTTTTGTTTTTTTTTCGCATATTTCCTTTTGCCCAGCAGCGAAATTTTTTCTACATGCCAGGCCATTCTCCATTTATTGCAGCGATATATCAACGCATCTAAATCTTCTTTGTCTACATACACACGGCCTCTGGAAAGCCGGCTTTCATTGTTGTTTGTGATGTTCTACTGTTTGCTGTTATCGGCTGCGTAGATCAGCTGGTTGCTAGTCATCCATCATTTTTTGGTGAAAAGTGACAAGAATTAAAGTTGTATGTACCGATATTTTTTTTCGTACTCCGTGGAATAACAAAAGTAATTTTTACAATATATACGAGAAGCTTTTGTATGTAACAAATTAATATGCAAAAAAAAGCGAAATACACTAAAAAAATTTGAACTTTTTTTTCTTTTTTTAATTTCTTCGTAACCTAAAGACTGCCAAACCGATCAAGCGTTTGCAAGATAATTTTATTGAGTACTGCGAACTAGACTAGAAAAGTAGCTATTCTGGATATTCTTATTTAAGAACCGATTTGGGTCACTCTCGGAATGACGTTTGAATAAATATTTTTCCTAGAAATGGAGCTGGCGCACTGTGAATGAAATCTTCATAGAAATGGGCTAGAGCAGGCTGTAGTAGTCCTTAGTGAGCCACAAATAAGCTTCTGGGCTTTTGTGATGCCACTGGGACGAGAAAACGCAATAACGCAAGCCCGACAATTAATTGTTTAAAAAAAAATCGAAATTTTTGGAAAAGAATCCTTCGATCACGCTCGAGTTTTATGTTTTCTAAAAGCGGTATAAATTTTATTGAAATCTACTAAGCGATTTTTAAGTTACAGTGATCACCAGTTCAAAAAACATTATTTTGAGAAAAACGCATTTAAAGTTTTTCTATCAGTTCCGGAGCGGCCGAGCGCTTTTGTTAACTGTTGAATAACTCCAAAAGTATTTGTCGAATTCACTTAAAATTTTCACAGAATATTTTTTAAATATCATGCTTTAAGAAAATGCAAATTTTTTTTGAAACTTCTGACTACACCTAATTCTTTAAAAAAAGCCGGCTACCATGGAAGAGTTATTAAAAAAAGCCATTTATTTCTCTAATAAATGAGCAAAAACGCATTGCTTTCGCAAATGAGGATAAACACGAGCATCCAGAATTTTGGTAAAATGTAATTTTTTCGGATGAGTGCAAGTTAACACGGTGTTAAATATACTGATTATTGCAAATATGCTGACACGGCACTTCTATAACAACCAGGTGCTGACAATTCACCGCAATTCTTTTCATTTTTTTTTTTGCAATTTTGCTAAAGTCAAGTCTAAATATGATATGTATTAATGCTATGTTTTTATTTTTGTAAAATAAAGCAACTGACTAGCAAAAAAAAATTATTGAGAATTATTATTGATTACCCCGAACCCCTTAACTATTGCCCAAACACGAAAGGGTTGGCAAAAACCATTATATCAAATGTTTCCCTTTTTCCGAAGCTAAAAGTAAATTCAGTTTCGCTTCGGATTTTTAATAAAAATATTTAGGGGTATCAATCCCAGATCATGGTATTTTTAAGTAGCGACAATCCCCGAACATTCTTCGGGACTTGTACTTTTATACGACACATGTGCAATGGGGACAGGAAAATCGCCTTTTATAGCAAAACAGCAAGATTGAAAAGTACTTTGCGTTTACAACATTTTTGTGGTAGAAATTAACTGGTGTTTTTATATTCAATATTCAACTCTTCCAGTGGGTGAAATATTACAATTCGGAGTCAGAAAATACCTCTTACGAATTTTGGTTTATTGGAATCCAGTTTTTCCCGCCATTGCTAAAGTTACCTTATAAGATATGTGCAAGCGAAAGTATTTCTATATGCTCATTTCACTTTAACAGGACCTCTCTATTTATTATTAATTATATAATAGAAGAGCTTCTGCAACAATATTTATACAATTAGTTTCACAAGTTAATTTATTACAAAATAGTATACGCAGTGTTTTCAAAAAATAAGGTGAACTTTAATTTTTCCCAAAAAATATTTATAGATTTATAGATATAACAGAAATTTAAAAGTATCGAAGCAATCCGTATCGCTTATAAATAATGTGAGTAGCAAAGGTCTTAAAAGTCACCCTGAAGTACACCTGAAATCGCCAATAAAGGTAGCGAAGAGACAATATCGAATTCAACCCCACAGTGTCTCTTACTCATATAAAACTTAATTCACGCAGGAAAAGCGGAACGAAATCCTAAAACTAAAAGTTTGGATGCCAATACTCTGTGATCGGAAGACGAAAGACAGCAAAGCGCTTCTTAAACCATTTTGACACAATTTTTTTCGAGTTAAGTTGGTGCAAAATAATGAGTAGCTAAACCCTGGAACTAGTTGCGGAATTCCCGTATAATGGGATCCAGAAATTCCTGACAAATTGGCATCACAAGTGCATATATTCTACCCATACATTTTCAAAAATGTTTGAATATTCCTAATACAGACCTTTAAAAGTGAAGTAAAAGAGAGGAAAAATAATGTAATCGAAATCGCAAACAATATTCTTAAGCATCAATCGAACTATACAAATGGACTTACAAATGGAATTATAAATGAAACTATAGATTATTATGGAGCCAAGCAGGCAGTTAGGTTAGGTTATACTGGCTGGCCGAGGCCACGCAGGGACCATTTTGGTCGATAGTGGTGCCAGATCAAAGTCCTATTTAGCGAAAATATGCATCACTCAGGATACGCTTACTGTTCGCGAATTTAAGGAGTCGCTCGAGCTCCAGTTTAGGGATAGATTCTAGCCTTACAAAGCTGTAAGCACCCAGGTAGTATAGTGTAGTTTTCGACAGAGCCGGGCAATGGCATAGAAGATGCTCCAAGGTTTCTCTTGTACCCGGCTCATTACACTTCCTGAAATCGTCGTTAATGGTTACATTTAGCTTGTAAGCATGTGGAACAACTAGGCAGTGCCCTGTTAGTATACCAACTAAAGTTCTACAGTTTCTTCTATCGAACGATATAACCGATTTAGTATACTTGTCATCATGTACGTATTTACTAGGGCAGGTCGCTTTAAAAATAGCTCATCGCTCTGTGAAAATCGTATTCTAGGGATCAAAATAAGAAATTTTGCCGAAGGAACCATACCTCTAAAACGAATTCTGATGTCCCCCAATTTGGGTCGAACAAAAAATCCCACTTTGACCCATTTAGAGTGCTCCAATCGAGTCCAAATGTATGACCGACCCCCACTAACTTTGGACGGCCGATCCACCCATGCCAGTGGCACACCCCCTGGAACTCCCCTGGGGGTTCCCCATACAATCATTTCCATTTTTGGCCTTTACATGAGAAAAGAAACTAAAAAGTTCGACCCAAATTGGGGGACATCAGAACTCGTTTTAGAGGTATGGTTCCTTCAGCAAAGTTTCTTATTTTGATCCCTAGAATATGATTTTCACAGAGCAATGGGCGATTTTTTTGCCTCCCTACAAATGGACCCGGCCTAGTGTTTACACATGATCCTGGCAACTTTGCAATTGTTTAGGCTAAGCCATCTGCCTTTCTTAGCATTCGTTCCTCTAGTTATTTTTGACTTCTGCGCAGGGGTTTAAATATATGACTTATTTGATCCCCTACAAGTTTCGCGCCTTATTTAGCTATTCCATCCACTGTCTCGTTTCTTTCTATACATTTATGCCTAGGAACCCAATAAACACAGAGCCTGCGGTTACGAGCGAGCTTGTTGATTGCTTCCTTGCATTCAAGAGCATTTTTGGATGAAACAGTATGATTTTATCGCTTTTATAGCCGCTTGGCTATCCACATAAAAGTATTTTAGGCAGCTAATTGTTGCGTCTGTACATACAAGTTCTGCTGCTTTCTTTACAGCGAATATCTTAGCTTCGAACATAGTACAATAGTTAGGGAGTTTAAATGCCATATTGATGCTTAATTTCGCAGAATATATGCCAGCGCCAACTCCCTCCTCCATTTTTGATCCATCAGTGAATATATTGATGGTGTTACTCCTCAGAACTAAGCCTTTGCGTCATCCACCGTCTTCAATAATAGCCTTTAGGGGTTTTCCAAAACTCATAACTGGAACCATATAGTTCGAATTGACTGTGGCGTTCCCAATAATATAGCTATGTGCGAAGGTTCTAGAGGTAAGATGTTCGATTGCTTGTAGCCTCACACCCGAGTTTGCAGCCCGGTTTTCTGCAGAGCCAAGAATTAAGCATATATATATTAGCGCGTACACTCTTTTTGGCTGTTTGGCCGAGCTCCTTCTCCTATTTGTGGTGTGCGTCTTGATGTTGTTCCACAAATGGAGGACTTACAGTTTCAAACCGACTCCGAACGGCAGATATTTTTATAAGGAGCTTTTTCATGGCAGAAATACACTCGGAGGTTTGCCATTGCCTGCCGGGGGGCGACCGCTATTAGAAAAACCTTTTTTTTTTTTTTTTAATTTTGGTGGTTTTCCGAGATTTGAACCTACGGTCTCACTGTGAATTCCGAATGGTAGTCACGCACCAACCCATTTGGCTACGGCGGCCGCTGGTCGTCCTTTTTTAGTGAACAGGTGTTCAATCCTGCTGTCAATGTTTTTTTTTTAGTCAAACTTCTCAACTTGTTTAAGTTTTTTCTAGCACAAAGCGATTTCAGACTCGCAGTCCTTTTATCCAGCTCACGACTCATCGCTGCACTATCACTTACTACCGTACTCTACTATCTATCAAGAAACAGTTCCCCAAAAACATGTCCCTTTATCAATAGTTTTCAGAAGAATGTACTGCTTCAAATCTCCTTGAATGCTTTCCGGGTTTACCCCGATAACACTGTAAACATTCTCTAACAGGAATTATGTTTCACAGATTTAATATCCCGTACATGGAAACATAATTCAGTATTGTTTTAAAGATGATTAATAATTGAAATTTAACATTTGAATACTTCGAGCCAAGGAGCATCAAAAGATATCGTGGCTCCTAAAATACTCAGGCTAAAAAGTCCATTATATTTAGAGCTCTGGAAAGAGAGCAGATAGTCAAGGAAGAAAGGAGAAAAGTATCAGTGAAAGAGATAAGAAAGAATAGAGACGGAGATAGAGATAGTTAGTCATGTGAGAATTTTCCAGATTCTTTGGAAAATCTGTAAATATCCTCCAGTTTTAGAGAACGAATATTACTCATTCTCACGACATCGAAACCCAAACTCGTGGCCGTGCTCTAGCAAAGAAGAAGAACACTCACAGAGTAAGTGCTAAGTGCTATCCGCCTCCTCCAAGCATGACAGGCACATTGCGTCCTCAATGATTTCAATGGTGGTCATATATGGACCCCATGGGTTGTGTCCTATAATAATACCGACCATCAACCGAACGTCTTCCTTCCAAGTTTTAGTAGAAAGTGTGACAGTTTTCTGTTCGGACTTGTCACAAAACACTTTGCAGTTCTGTAGCGTTATAGACCGGACCATCGCTCTTTATGTAGATTGCATACATAATCGCTGATCCAATTCACGATTCCGATTATTGGATCTGGCCTTGTGGGCGAACCGCTGATGCACGGTTGACCAATTAATCGGTTGGACACCGTAGTTCCCTGGAACCCATGTAAGTATAAGCCTGTTCTGTCTTGCGGTAGAATTAAGTTTATTTTTACATTCTTGAACAATCTTTGAGATTTGCTTCTTTGCAGCCTGATTGTCACTGAAAACTCCAATCTGTTTCCCACTTCATCTCCTCTCGATTATCCATTTGGCTGCTTTCCGGATGGCAAAAATTTCCGTTTCGAAACAGTCGCCATTTACCCCGTAGCATAGTGATATTTATTACTATCGTTTAAGTACCATCCGTTAATAGTATAATTAATGGTATAAAAATCTACTTTCGGACTATCGCTTATATGAAGTTGGTTCACTGTGCAACGCTATTAGTTTGTAAATAATTTTGCAACCGCTTTTTAAATATATTTTTTAACTTTTGGCCTGTTTTTTTTAACTTATTTTTTTATTTTTGTCCAACGCACATCAATTGTTGCTAAAAGTAATAGTAAAACAAAACTTCGCTACACATCAACGGAAAATATATAAATTGCACAATATTATTTGACAGCAACATGATATGCAAACGAGTAAAGTTACCAGCATCCCTTTGCTTCAATGTCCAACTGTCCAACTATGGCGCAGAAAACTGAGGAAAAAAGAGACATTTCACAAAGCTGAACAACAACAGGATGTTGCGGACAGTGTTGATTTCGACTCACTGAGAAAAATGCGACGCCCTTGTATGTGGACGCACTGTCACGGCAATACGCACACATGTCTACACATGTGCTGTTTGTTTACTTTTTGCACGTGTGTTTTTGTCGCTGTCGTTGGCACATGAAACATTGTGGCTGTCTGCAATGGAGGTCCTCCTGCATGTTTTCTCTGTGTGAAATGTTGTGTGCTTGCGTGCATTTCATGTTTGTGTTGGCTTTCATCAAGTGTTGCAATTTATGTGCAGCATGGAAAATGTGGAGCTTTTCACCAAAAGTTTGTTTTATAAATTTTTGAAATTGCTTCAAATTTTTGTATGTACAAACCTGTTTTGGGTTTTTTTATTTGTTGTTTTGGATGCATTTTTTCCATTCCATTTGTTTTTCTTTGCGTTTGAAATGCTCCAAGTCGTGAGTATACAGACTAATACACACACAAACAAATTTATAATGTACACAACAAAATTTGTAAATGCGTACATTGTTGCATAAAATTGAAGTCAAATCCTTGAGTTTTACGAATTTTGTGCGACTTTCACTTGGGAATTTGCGATATTTTTTTCTAATAAGTATCTATATAAAATGGTTTTGTATGCCATAGGGAAATTTAATTTCTGATTGCCACAACAACAAAATAAAAAAGGAAGGAAAAGCTCATGAAAGCTGCATGGTTGTGCTTAGGTAAAAAATGCTTTCGATCATAATAACTCACATTTAAGTATCTGTGCTGAATATAAAAAAAAACCTAACTTTCTGAGTTTATATTCAATGTAATCCGGTAAGAATTATGAACTAGGTAGGTAGGTATAGTGGTTGTCGGTTGACATACCTAGGCCTGCTGTAGGCCCCATGTATGCATTTCGGGCTGTCTGTTGGAACACTGGAGTTTTTTAATTCACAAGTGTCAAATATGATTAACATACGACGCCATTTACAAAAGTTGTGAACCCTTCAATAGGGTCCACCTAGTATAAACCATTTATTTAAACTCCATATACTTTTTCATTTTCTTCCTTCACCTTCACATACAAGCACTTTATTACAACTCAAAAAATTGAAATAAAAACTCGTACAACCACTTCAGGCTCCACTGGTAATTAATTTCTACGATTTCTGCTGTCGTCGTGTAGCCATATAATATGTCTCGTGGAAAAATCCATATCATATTTCAACAACCCAACCCATAAAACAATACAACCAATATGATATGTGTGAATGTATGTACTTGCGCGTGTATTAGAAGGTGGAGGCCACATACCATACATCGTATAGTCCAACCTGCTCTATAACTTTGTGAGCATGGGTGTGTGTGCGCGTATATGTGTGTGGTCTAATTGTGGCGCACGTGTTTTGTGCTATAAATTGCTACCACGCTACCAGCAATAATAAAGCTAAAACAACAACAAATGTGTACAATAACCATGTTAATAACATAAGTCAATTTTAATTGGCCATCTTTCGTCTTCGACACAAAATATAATAACGGTGTCGGAAGAAGTCATTACGTTAAAAAATTGCGGTAATTGGATTTTTCCTTTTAAACTCAGTGTTGTAAAAAATAGTATTTCAAAAACATAGAAGCCACAAGCGAACTAATTGCTTTGGCAAAATTATTAGTATCAAATATTGTGGAATATTTGAAAATTTCAAATTGGAATAACTTTTTTGTAAGTCTGAATTTTGTTTTCAGTGGCTCAAGGTTTACCACTTCTTAGATTAAAATTACTTCAGAAACCGCAAGATTTTTTAAATTTAGCTTTTTTCAGGCAGGCTGGATGTTTCAGACTTTGTGAAGGCGGAGGTGTTTTTCATATAGCAACACTAACTTACCTTTGGACGCATAAACGGCGTAAGCAGCAAATCCTGAAAGGATTAACTTTAAGTTTCATGTATAAAATATGGTGAACCTTTTCATTTGGAATTGGGTGTGTATAATTTTTTCGGAATGTATTGACCATCAACCTTCTCCACATATAGATTTTTTATCCTTCTCAAGCAACTAAAAAAATCACGAAAAAGTATAAAAGTTAAAGGATAGTACCAAAAATGTTTGCCGAAAAATTCCGCCACTGAACTCTTTATAAATACACCGATAACGAATTCTTCTTCTTCTTAATTGGCGCGATAACCGCTTACGCAATTTTAGCCGAGTTTAACAAAGCGCGCTAGTCGTTTCTTTCTCGAGCTAACCGGCGCCAATTGGACACACCAAGTGAAGCCAAATCCTTCTCCCCCTGATCTTTCCAACGCAAAGGAGGCCTTCCTTTTCCTCTGCTACCACCAATTGATACCGCATCAAATACTTTCAGAACCGGAGCGTTTGTATCCATTCGGGCAACATGACCCAACCAACGTAGCCGCTGGATCTTTATTCGCTGCGCTATGTCTATGTCGTCGTAAAGCTCATACATCCCATCGTTCCATCGCCTGCGATATTCGCCGTTGCCAATGTGCAAAGGTCCAAAAATCTTGCGCAGAATGTTTCTCTCAAACACTCCAAGCGTCGCTTAATCGGATGTTGTCATCGTCCTCGCTTCTGCGCCATACCTTAGGACGAGCACTATGAGAGCCTTGTAGAGTGCTCAGTCGCCTACTTAGTCCAAAGTTGCACTTGTTGTCAAGAGAGATTACAAGTTGGATTTCCAGGCTGGCTTTGTTATAGGTCATGAATTAAGAGGTTAATAAATATCGATGAGAGTAATATATAAGTTTTATCCATTTTATAACATAAAATTATAATTATATAATTATAAATTAAACTAATAAGTAATTTTGATTTGATAAAAAATGCAGTTTTAAAATAGAATATTAACCACTAATCAAACCGAGCAGTGTGGCTCTCTTTAGCCTTCTTGTTACGGTTGCTCCATCTCTAAGTCCTGCAGCTTCATGGTTTACATGTTTTTGTAAACTGTGTGCGTGTTTGATCTCATACAGACCAATTGTTTCGGTAACCATCTTCATCTCCAAGTCCTATGCAAGACCTCGCTTCATACGTACCAGGGCGCGTTTACAATGGATCTGATGACCTTGTTTTGAAATAGTTGTGTGAGTTCAACAATTGTATTGCCAGTACAACTGCATAGCTGCACAATCTCACCCGGCTTTAATACTAGACTATAGACAAAAGTTTTGTTTTGCGTTGAGAAGTTTGAGTTTCTGCCAATTAAAGAATGGACATGAAAAATATTGATCGGACGAAAACCATTATATATACAATTTATATAAGCTGTTATGTTAAACCAAAAAACTCGTATCGATTCTTCTTGTTATAAACAAAATAGCGCAATTTAGATTTAACTCCTCTTATTAGGCAATGGAGAATAGTTTTTGTTACAGTAATGAACCACATTGGCAGAGGGCTTGATAAACCAAAAAATGTTTAGGGCACTTGTCAAATACTTTTAACTTAAAGGCACCTGGGACTCCTACTCTCTTCTGTGCAATATAAAATTTCTCGTCGTAAATCTGGTTAAAGTCAGAAACAACTAGTTTTCTCGTGACCATTCTTTAGACAATCAACTTTTTGTAACTGCAGGTCTTTTAATATATAATAGTCTTTATAAAGTCCATTAATTTAAGTAAACAATCATTCATATTTAATCGGCGATGTTAATACTAGTGTCTTCACAATATATTTGGGTTTTTCTCATTTTTAGGACAAAATTAAACTTTTAAAACATATCTCTTGGGAAAAAAATATTACTTTTTTGCTCCAGATTTTTGGGAAACATTTTTCTTTGTCATTCCTCAAAGGTTTTTTTATTATTTTTTGCTAACAGCTGAGACTATGCTCAGTAGTGCCTGAAAGTTTTATCATGGGACTTCTATAACTTTCCGAGTTATATTCAAATCGGTACAGCGAACCAGTGAAAAATATTAATGTATGTATGTCGCGACGCAATGCAAGAGAGTGCTAAGGGAGCTCTTTTGGATTTTATCTCTTACATTAATGAAAAAATAAGAAAACATTTGAATTATAATAAATGACGAAAAACCAGTTTTTCTTTAAAAATTTTGCACAAAACAGCAACAAAAAAAATTGTTCCAAAAATATTCCAAAAAAATTTTTGAAAATATATTTCAAAAATAATTTTGAAAAAATATTAAAAAAAAATGTTAGTTCTCTAGAACAAAATATACAAAAAAATACCCTTTTTTTAATTCTTTCGTTTTGCAAAAAAAGTTGCTTTCTTGTTAAAATTTATTAGAGAAAAATAGGAAAAACCTTAGATATTTCAATTAAAAAACCTTTTACTTTGAATAAATCCCAAAATAAAGATAAAAATTTTGAAAAATTTTTAAAATCATTTTTTTTGTGATTTTTTTTGTTCAAAATTTTTCGAAAAAAAAAAGTTCGATGGAGCCAAAAATATTTCACTTAAAAAATCTTTACTTTGAATAAATCCCAAAATTAAAAAAAAAATTTGGAAAAATTTTCGAAAACAATTTTTTCGGTTGCTTTTTTGTTCAAAATTTTTAGAATTTGATAGAACTGAAGGTTTTTAACTTTAGGAAATTTCTTTCTAATCTTTATTTATAAATCCCAAAACAGTAAAATTTTCTTTAAAACTTTTCCAATTTACTCGTTATTATACTCAAGGACACAAATAAACCAATTTTCAGAAAAATGTTTAAAATACTTGGATTAATTGATATGGAACTGCTCTTTATCAGATATGTACACATGAAAAAATTACATCGTCTGCCAATAGAAGTTATCCAGGAAAAATTTCATAATCACGTGAAAGATTTTATGTAGTAATGGTGCATACTCAGCTTCTCATTTTCTTATCAATTTCATTTTCAAGCATTCAGCAATAAAAAATATAACTTTTCAAACAACGCATTGTAGCTATTCATGAAGCGATAGTTTTGAATATCAATGTGCCTATGAACACGAATTTTAATATGCACAAACATTCAGAAATGCGAAATTTTAGTCAAATTAGTCCAACATTCTTCAAAATAGCATTGCCCTCTTCAAAGGGATTGAAAATAGAAACTGTTATACCTTGTACGTAACAAATTAATCAGTTCAAGCACAACAACAACTATACTATATTCTGTCGGTTCTTAGCAGTAAACTTTTATAGTCCTCCACTCACTTTAGTTGTCTAGAACCTCACTTGCACTTTCCAGCCTAGTCGCTTGTAAGCAATGAAGCGCAGTATCCGTTGTTCGTGAGCACAAACGAATGAATTGGTGATGAACGAGGCGCTAAGAATTTATATGCCATGCACGATTTCACACAAAATTAATTTTTACATAAATTTAAAAGCAACTACCACATACCGAACATAGTCTCAAACCACCAGGCCGCTGTCATGAACACGTGAGGCGCAGAGTAAAGGCATATGGCGTGCAGAGTAAATGGCGGCATTGTCATTCCACCACAAAAAAGTGCGAACAAAACAGAACACAAAAAACGATCAACAAATTGAAAATGTTGCATATTGACATACAAATTGTATAACTGTATTTCCGTTTCCTCTACCACAAATATACAGGCAAACAAAAAAAAAACAAACCAGCCACAATGAAAACAAGAGGCATCGTTGTGCGCGACATTTACTGGCAACAACAGGAAATGGACAAATGGCAGCGGGTAACCAACCAGCAGCGAGGCGCTGATGCATAGAACCGCTTGCAGCAACTGAAACTGACAAAAACAACAACTACTAGAACAACACAACACCGAATAGTCGACATGGCAGTCACAACATTTACGTTTGTCCGCAAAGTGATTGATGTTGCAAATATTCTCTGCAAAGTTGAAAGACCATTTATTTCAGAAAGGCCAAAAACAGGGGAAAACCCATGAAAATGAAATTGGCCCAAAAATTTGGTGTAAATGAGAAGTAAGTAGACAATTTTTGCTAGGTGCCACACAATCGAAAAAGGCAAAAAAACTCGTAGGCTAATAGAAAAGGAAATAGCAAAGTAGCTCAAGGTAAAAGAATTGTAATTTTAGTTCTTCGCAATGAGAGAAAATAAATGTTGCTTGTATTTAAAATAATGGGTTCCCAAGCAGTTTTGTGTTTTATTTATTAACTTTACAAAATTCAAAATTCGACAAGTTTTAGCCGTTTTTCTCACACATTAGAAATTATAAAATCAATATATACGCAATTCAGTACCTCAAAGGGACAAAATCTATGTTTTAGCTTCCCACCAACACTTGAGGATTTTTCTTAAAGAACCACAAAGTTTCAGTTAGTATCCAGCCTTAAAAAAATTATCCTAGTTCTATAAATTATATATTGATATCAAGTTATAAAAAATAAAAATATAAATATAAATATTCAAATATTTCTTTTTTTCATAAAAGTCTTTTCCAAAAATGTGGAAAATGTTTTTATTTTGAAATTGAGATTGGAAGCTTAATTTGTTATAGGCAACTAAAAATCTTTAGTTATCAACTTTTTTGTGGAAAGTATGCCCACAAAAGGCCGTCATAGTCAAATCAGTTGGTGCGTGACTACGATTCTGAACTCCACAAATTCGAAACTTTGGGCACAAAACATAAATTGATAGAAAAAGTAGTTTTCAAAAAGCGGTCTCTCCTTAGAAAAAATATGAAATCGCATACCACAAAATGGAAGAGAGCTCAACCAAACACCTAGTAAAGTGAAAAACACCAATTATACGTTTGTCTGTAAAACCGCAAATAATATCATTTATCTCCCTCTCTTTCTTTCTCCCTCTCTTTCTTTCTCCCTCTCTCCCTCCCTTTCACTTTCTCTTTCTCTCTCTCTCGAATCTGGGCTCAACCAACTCCAATTGTATGCCGTAATGTATTGCCCCTTTTGCCATCTTTTAGGCAGCATCATAATCCCACGTTCATAAAACTTCTGATTTTTCTTAGCAAACAACTGAATAAGGTACGATTACGAAATTTTTACCATTCAAGGAGTTTTGTAAAGATCGAAACAAAAAGTAATCAGATGGAGCAAACTCAAGACTATATGGTGGATGTGGCAAAACATCCCAACCAAGCTCCAATAATTTTTAACCGAGTGGCCAAAGATGTGTGTGGCCTTGCGTTGTCATAATGGAGTACAATACTTTTTCGATTTGTCAATTCAGGTCGCTTTTCTTCAACTGCATTCTTTAATTTCATTAGTTGTTCATGACATAACGTTAATCGTTCAGTTGGGTGGTAAGAGTTCAAAGAAGACAATTCCTTTGGAATCCCACCAAACTGATAAAAAAACCTTCTTTTCGAATTGAGTATCAGCTGTTGTTTCTTTAGCAAATCGCAGCTGTTAATGCGTTGCGTTAAATGTGTTTGTTTTAGCTCGCGAGGAACCCATGTTTCGAGTTTCTGAACATAGTCAAGTTGTTTTAAGTGATTTTCAATGCATTTTTGTGATACTTGAAGCTTATCTGCAATCTCACGTGTTGCACTGTGACAATCCAAATCGATTATTTCTTCGATTAGGGCGTAATCAACTTTAACTGAACGACCAGAGCGTTTTTCATCTTTGAGTGAAAAATCACCAGAACGAAATTTGGCAAACCAATTTTGACACTGCCGTTCTTTTAAGGCTTCGTCACCATAAAGAACAAATAACTTTTTATGAGCTTTCGATGCGGTTTCCGATGCGAAAATGTGCCTTTTGATTTTTCATTTTTCAACGAACGTCAAACAAAATCTATGCAACCGATCAAACACCTTTTTTTTTGCTGATTGACAGCTGAATTGCCAACTATCAAATAACAAAATGTGTTTTACATTTGTACTACGTCTGCAAACCTAAAAATTCAACTGATGCTATCGATGAGTGAAATCCGCAATTACTTAGTTGCCAACCCAATAGTTGCTATTTGCGTTTTTGCTTTAAAACTTGGAAGAATTGATTCGAAATTGTCGATTGCAGCCCATGTTATACATATTCGATAACTCTGTCGTTTAGAGGTTGGTCACATATTTTTTGAGGATTACTCTAAGTCTTATTGTTAAACCGCTCATTAACACGTTTCTTTAAAATTTGATTAATTATTTTTTCTTTAGCATCAAATACCTTTCGATTGAAAAAAGATTTCAAACATTCGTTATAAAGAAGAAAATGCACAACACCGTCAACAAAAAAAAATTATAAAAAACCAAGACTGTTCTTGAACCACCTTAAACTTGGACAATATCACATCAGAATTGAATGGGCAACAAAATTGCTTGCCGAGAATTTTTCTAAAAGTTATAACTTAAAATTTGAGATGTTGATGAACATTCGTTGAATCGTTCAAAATGTTGCACACAGTTTGCGATTTTACGTTCATTGTTACAGTATGAACTATACTTTTAATATAAAATATAAAAAAAATAAAAATAAATAAATAGTCAGAAGAAAAAGATTTATTTTTCTACCGAATATATCCTCTAATTCTTTTATATTTGAAATTCACTCTCCTGAATGTGGAAAGTGATGCGGACGAATATATCTGCCATTTTGGATTTTCTTCAATTCTTTGAATTACAAAAAGTTGAATACAGGAATGAAAGAGTAAAGCTAAATCAAGAAATAAAATGTGTCATTTAATAAATCATTTTTTAAATAGTCTACCCTGTTGCTTTTTCTACTTTAAATCCACTTTCGCGTTAGAGCACAAATAATTTCATTAACCTCATTATGCATGACTTTTGTACGACAATAAACTAGTTGAAAGGAAGCAAAGAAGCGGCACTAGAGAAAGCTCCTCATTCCTTCATTTACCAATTTTCCGTCAGTTGTTCTAACGTAGCGTAAATTATGTCCCAGCTTTCCTAGTCGTTCTACGCCAATTGAGTCAACAAATTAGAAATTGACTGGATCCGATCCACTACAGGCGCCGTAAAAAGAAGACACATTTATATTGCTCTATGGCCAAAGACGTCCGAGAATGGTCACAAAAAAATCAACGAGACGCGATTTAACATCCATCGGCAAGCATTCACTGCATCGAATTTTGGTACAAATGCAATCTATTGCACATTAAGTGAGACTAACTTACGCACCAACAGTACTGCAATTTACGCAAAAATCTAAGAAAAATTTACGGTTACTAAAATCAACAATATTTACAACACCCGATAGCCGAAATCCCTATTAACAAGAACTTGTCAAAATTTGATGCAGTACCAAATAAACCTGCACCTTGTGCCCATAAGTAGTTCGGAAACAATTTTGCAAAACAGTATTTCTAACTTAACTGCATCAACTTACCATTTTTCGTAGCTAAAAGAAACCAATTTCCTAAAAGAAATTCCCACTTAACAAATTTGAACTTTTGTTACTTGAGGAAAATCATAAGTTTTACATTTTCTGTAACCCCTTATCAAGTATTTCCTGAAAGTCGTTAAAATTCTTTTCCCACTTCAGCACTTGACTTCATGCTACTGAAAAATTGTATCTTAAAGACATTTAGGTTTTTGCAAACAGGACTTGTTTTTCATTTCATTTCCTTTCATTTCAACTTTGACCTGTCCTTCCAATATGAAAGACTGATATTGGACTAAAGCAAGCTGTGAAGAAGTTATTAAGTGAAATACAATATTTATTATGTGTAGAATAAAGTGGCTTTCAAATACCCTTCCCTGGTTTTGCCCATTGGTGCGGATCCAAAAGATATAATTTTCAACGAAACTGCTACATAAATCTGACTGTTGAATTTAAGGGCATCAGTGAATGGCTGAATACGATTGGTATAAGTCTTTTACTTCAGAAAACCTCTAAAAACAGTCTAGAGATCTAGGTACATATATCACGCTGGTGAAGATCAGGCAAACATAATTTTCGAAGAAATAGCGACCAGTAACGCAGCCAGCTGAAAACGGATATCAAATAATAACTTTTTGTGGGTGCATTGCTTCCAAATAAATCTCAAACGAGTTACACACCTCATGCTCTCCTTCCAAATACTCCGAAACTCAGTCAACTAAACGGTATTACGGCAAACCCCAAGTTTTAGCTCTTGAGTCAATAGAATTTTGTTAGGGTGCACACCCAAGTACTGGTGCAAAATTTGGAAAGTTCAAGTCTGTGAAAGCTCGAGGAGTTTAGTAACATTTGTTGCGGCGTGTTAAGACCCGCTTCAGCTATTTGCAGGACGAAAAATATTTCTGTTGTGGTGTTTACCATGAAATCAAAAGCTAACCATCTTCTATGACTAAAATTGCTGAGTGAGCCTTAGAACGTCAAAATCCTATTGAAGGTAAATCCTAATGCACTATAAGAAATCTCAGAGAGGTTAAAGTTATCCGCTCGGTAAGAAAGATATTAATTGATGAAAGAAGAAATTCCTTCTACAATTCCTTCTTACGGTCATAAAGATCTAATTATTTAAATCTAAATAGGGAAGTTTTAAAAACATATTTTAAAGCAATCCTAACTGCAGTTTTCGACATTTTGACATTTTTCATCCAATCAAAAATCTGCAGTTTCATTGTATTGAGAAACAAATACAAAATAAGCTCCAAAGATTCAAATCGATTATTATTCAATTTGGTGCTTCAACAAATTTAAAAAATGTAGTTTTGAGAAAAACTCTTGTAAACTTAAAAATATTGGCTTCACTATTACAAATTATTATAAATTTATTACAAGGAATTATTATAAATTTCTGAAGGTAGTTAATTAAGTACTTGTACAGATTTTTTTGCGGCTTAAAACTTAAAATTTATGAAAATTGTTTTTCTTTCTGTAAAATTAATATCAAAACTAAATACACTTACTGTTGCATTCTATTTACAAATTTCAACAGTAAATACTATGGTTTCTAAAATATCCGGATTAGATGAATCCTGGCGGTTGGTATTCTGATTAATACAACTTTAATCATCTTACACAGTTTAAATGTGACTAATATATTTCAAATAGTGCCCAATGTTGCCCCTCTTCTTAAAAGTAAAAAAAAGTCCTAAAGAAATATTTATAACAATTAGCACATGATTTCAAATCTACCACCCTTTTTGATCGCAAGCGAATATCTCACATTCATACACACAGACATACATATGCTACAGTAGTTATTGCTTCACACTTATCGTTCACTTTTTTGTTCGAATGGCAAAAAATAAATCTCAGAACTTGCCTCTGCATTTGAAATCTCTACATTTGCCTCTGCGCTTTGCTCTGATTCTTGATTAATCGCCTGCAATAAATCAATTGCTAAATTTGACTATCTCTGCCGAAAGCTGCTGTAATTCGGCTGTCTATCTGGGTTTACATTCACAAAAGTGAACCGATAAATCTGCACAAAATCACTGGTTCAATCCTAAGCAGACGAATAAAAGCTGTAGAACTTGATTGCATTTCTTCAAAAGCGATTTCGTTGATGAATTCTCATTTAAAATTTATCACTATTTCGGAAGGTAGACGTTCGGATTTTCCACTGATTTTATTATATTTTCCTCTTGTCAGCGTTTTCTTTTGGCGGACTAAGGTAAATGTAGAGCCATCAGTGAGGATTAAGAGAAATTATGTTACTGTAAAAATTGCTCAAATTTGGCATAAACTAAAAATTTTACGCTTTTTGCGCCGCATTAAATAGAACTGGCGCGGGTAAGACAAAATTAAACTTATTTTGTACGGTACTAGAGTTAAAAAGCATCAAATCTTGGCTCTGGTTTTTCTTCAGAAGTTAAGACATATGGGAAACAAGCAAAGGAAATCTTTGAAGGTAATTAAAAAATGAAGCATCATTTTCAGTTAAACTTTTTAAAACTGAAGTTTAAAGTTGAGGATTTCTGAACCGGGTATCGAGCAATGTGAGTAACTCGATACTCGCTCGAAACTCATTCATTGCTCAACTTCACAAATGTGTGTTCGATGTTTTCAAACTTTTGAACAATTTTAGCAAACTAATCAAGAATTACCAATGCCGTAGCGCCGAAAGGGTTGGTGGGTGACTACCATTCGGAATATTATAGCGGTTGTTTCTAATAGCGGTCGCCCTCGGCAGACAATGGCGGAACTCCGTGTGTATTTCTTCCATGAAAAAGCTCCTTATAAAAAGTATCTGCCGCTCGGAGTCAGCTTAAAGCTGTAGGTCCCTACATTTGTGGAACAATATCAAGACGCACGCCACAAAACAGGAGGAGGAGCTCGGTCAAAACCCCAAAAAGGGGGTAAGCGCCAATTATACAGGGTGACGATATGAAGTATTACCTATTCAAAACACCATAACTTTGTTGTGTGAAATTAGTTTTTAATGATTTCAAAAACAAAATTGTTCAAAAATGATTACAATTTTAACATATATTCACTTTAGCTCTATATGACCACCTTTTGCCTTGACTATAGCCTTCAAACGGTCAAAAAATGTGTTGCATGCTGCACGACTGTGATTTTGAGGTATTTTGGTCCATTCTCGTATAATCGCTTTTTTCAGCGCATCCATACTGGCATATTTTTTAGTCCTCATCTTGCGCTCCAAAATGAACCAGATGGAATAGTCACGGTCCGAGTCCTGTTGGAACGTCCATGGTCTACGACCGAAATGTTTGCCTGTCCACGGCTCTAAAGCAGCTTCTAAAACATTTTCCCGATAATAGGTCGCATTCACTTTGACACCAGGCTCGATAAAAACGATTGGAGAGCGTCCATCAGCGGTCACTGCGGCCCAAACAATTACTTGCGATGGGAAATTGCTTCGAGTGGCCATACGTAGGCTCAAATTCTCGTATGAGTGTTCAGTCAAGTAAACACGATCGTTTTGAGTGTTTATGAACTGCTCAATTGGGAAATTTTTTTTTTATTAGAAAACACAATGTTAGGGAATTCGCCACGTCCGTGCAAGCGCAACAACTCCTTTGCTCTTTCGCACTGAACTTTTTTTTGCTGGAGTGAAAGATCGTGTGCTTTTTGGAACTTGTAAGCCTTGACCTTGAGCTCATTTTTCAATATGCGTCGAATGCGTATTTTCAGTTCTTTGGCCATTTTTCTTCCACTTAGACGTGGATTTCCCTCAAGTCGAGCCTTCATTTTCCGAAACATTTCTGGTGTTGTTGCGGTTTTTTTTGGTCCACCTCCATAGCGTTTGGCGATGCTGCCAGTATCATGGTAACGTTTTATAGTGCGATACACAAACATTTTGTTCACTTTGAGGTGTCCGAGCTCACAAACGATGGCTGGTTGTGATTTTCCAGCCAAATATAACGCAATCACACTATTACGTTTGAATTCCATCACAGAAAAAAAAAAATTCAACAAAACTGAGACGCAAATGCTTTTGATGGCTTATAAACAAAATATTGAACTGTCATTAGAACAATTTTGACGTTAATGTCATGAGCTGTTTTACAGATACAAGCAGTGTGAAGTTGGTAACACTTCATGTCGTTCACCCGGTATATATATCCCCGTATATATAATCAAAAATCCCCAATTTTATTTATCAGCATTTCTTTAGTTTTCCAAAGACATTAGCACGGTGTATAGATAATTTGTATATAGACCTTAAAAAAATGTGCTGGCAAAAAATCAAAATTATTGCTCGAGTTACTCGAAAAAGCTCGAAATATTCGCGTTGATATTCGAAAATCTCCCAGTAATGAGCAACGAACAGGTATGTAAGTACTCGTTGTTCATTCACGCGGTCTGTTCGAAAATGTGCGAACAAAGTCGAGAGTTCTTGTTGTAAATAAAAGAATTAGAAACAAAAATTTCAAAGACATTGAATGGTTAAAATTTCAGAAAATGGCCACGTATTTCAAGTAAAAAATTGTAAATTAAAATGTTTTTAAATTTTCTTAATATTCTCTTTCATTTGACACCCCAACATCCATGTCATATATTTATAGAAAATTATGATATTACAGATTTTGGAATCCCTGATTCTAAGTGAAATCTTGAAACATTTTGCAAAAAAGTCCTTACATGGATGCTGGTATCAGTTTCTAACCAAAGGCAGATTTACAAAAATTTAGCTTTAGTATCTTCCGCATATCGATATTGTCATGGATATGAGATATTTTAGCACGATGATTCTCGTGTTTTTAATTCGTTTGTAGAGAATATTTTAATAATTTCCCAATCGGTTTTCTTTAATTTTTTAACTCACCAAATTTATGTTGATGACCAATTTTTTATGCGCAAGAATAAAGTGCTAACACATTCACCATTAAAAGCTTTAGTAGTAAAAGTAAGATCGTAATGGGCCGAAATTTTCTGGAGCCTATGCGTTTTAGCTCTTACGAGTATTTACTATGTCTTAGTGTAGTGTACAAATATAATTCTCACAAAGTTTACTTTGTGTATTTTCAACCGGATATAGAGAAAGAATTCTGGTAAGAGTCGTCTAAGGCATTTAAGCATGGGAAGAAACACAACTGAACACTAATTAGTGGCTACACCAGTGGCTAGAGCTATCAAACTAACGCCGATACTATCTATATTAGATATTATTTTATTAGTTTTGTGACTGTCAAAGCAATAGGACCAAGTTCTTTTAGTTCTCCCATCACTATTGACAAGAATTCTTAAACCAGCTGATGACCCGCTTCTTCATTGGAAGGTAACTACTAGATTAAAATGTGTATGGTCGTATATTTCGAATGTGAGGAATTTTTAGTTTAAAATATCTTGTTTCTCCCATTTTTTTTTTATTCAAGGTGAGCGGAAGTCAACTATAGCCGTTTCCGTGTTTAGGAGCGAAATTTGTTTGCATACTTTCGTCCCCAGTTAAGCCTGACCGAAAGCTTGAAGCCTAAAAACGTTCAAGGGCAAATTTTTCTTAAAAAAAAAATTAAATCGGATAACCATGAAAAAATCTTTAATATATGGATGTGCGGTCAAAATAAGTAATTGTGTTACTATTTGATAGTACATACATCAGCTATCATCAATGACCTTAATTATCGATAGTTTGACAGCAATAGTAGGGGTACGAGAGAGATTCCATGTCAAGTGATCCAAGAATTTTGGAAATTTCTAAAAAATTATTTACTTGTGGGATTGATTATAGTAAGAAGTAAACTAGAAAACTTAAAAATTTTGAGATTTATTCAATGTTGGCAAAGAGTTTTTTCTTTGTAAGCGAAATATCTCTGGATCTTTTTAACATTTAAATAAAAACATTTCCATTTTTTGCGGAGAAAATCCACTTTATCGGATAAAACCTACATTTTATTTTTTTATTTTTTCGGATCAAAGGCAAAAGACACGAAGGTTGCGGGTTTTTAATATGAATCCCGTCTAATAAAAAAGTCAATATCAGTATCAACATTCTCTCAGACAGTTAAGCAGCTGTAAAATCGCTAGATATCTTCTCATTTCAATCAAGGTTGGTCTGGGGATGCTTTAAAATTCTCGAAACTCTAGCATCAATAAACTTTTTTACTCTGATGTGGGTACCGAGACATTAGGCTGTCCCTTATGAAGGGAATGAAAATGCGGGCACTTTAACGAAAAAGGGTGCAAATCATCGGTCCTGAACCTTTCTGTGGGGTAACCAACATCTTCAAAAGTTCCTTTTTACGTGAGTGGGTACAACGAGGCTTTATCGAGTACTGAAGAGGCCAAACGAGCTTGCGGCAATCGGAAAGACTCATTGAACCAGAACATATAAAGGTAGCGGCAATCCTTAACCCTAACAGCAAAAACATAAAACTCTACACTGAACTATGAAAAAATTGGTGTGGCGGAAAATAATTCTTGCAGACACTTCAAAGAGGCACAAGAAACAACAGAACATCTTCTTTGCGACTGCTTAGCAGAGGCACGGCGCAGATTAAATTATCTGGGAAGCGGGTTTATAGATCCAAACCTCCTGGTAGAAATCAAGTCTATAGCAGTTTTAGGAATTATGAATAGTTTAAAATTGTTTGAATAGGCTACATAGCTGTACAATATATGTATATTTTAAAGTCGCAGCGCAGATCTTCTAACTTCCAAGCAAGCGGGAGTTATAAGAGAACGCAGCTTTCACTTCATAAAAAAATGTTGCTTATTTCTTTTCCCAAAATGCTTGCATTTACAATACAAATTATCACACACGAATATGTGTAAGCCAACGAGTTTAACCTATAATAAAATCTGAACGTAAAATCAGTGTCAGTTCCCTACAAGCACGCTGCTGTTTTTCCTGTAAAAGCAGTCCCATTGAACCTGATATACGAGTGAGAGCTGGCAAATAATCATCAGTCATTATTGCAAAGTTTGCACAAAGCAATTTTTGCAGACAATATTTCAAAGAGTTCCACACTCACACAGCAGTATTTCATATGCATGTATGCATGCACGCATATGCTGAAATAAACACATGCACACACATACATACATGCGTGCACAATAATAGCCATCAGTTGTAGTGGCAATTAAAAGCAATTGCAGTTGCCAACACTAACATAAAGTGAGTCATTGTTGTTGTACTTTGTGTTGGTAATAGCAACCAATCAATGTTCTTAATGGTGCTGCTGCTGATGCCACTACCACATTTGGCTACTCCGCTTAATGACCAAAGCCTGAACAACAGCATTAATAAATGTAGGCAGTGTTCGTTGGTGTGGTGTTGAAGTCATAAAAAAGGCAGTAAAGAGCGGTAGCCGGCATTAAACAATGGCAGTGCTGCCGATGCCTCTAAAAGGATGCTTCACAATGCAAATAAGTACATATTTATTCGTATGTGTTGTAGGCTAAGCATACGTCCATTATGCTGATTATGTGCGTATACGCCTCTTTTGTAATACTAAACTTTAGTAACCAGTCCAGCTTTAGATATTTTGTGACTGTGGCAGGAAAGTTGAGGCTGATGATGCGCACAACTTTTCGTAAACTGAGACAAAATGTTTCAAGCGGCACAAAATTCAACAATAATTGTTTGGCGCTATGCTTATTGGCATAAATGTACATACTAAATATGTATGCATGTATTTCCATGCTAATTACCTACCATTTGCCAAAGTCAAGGCAAATTGGGGTTTATCGGAAATCCTATTTTGGAAGCCGCCATAGCCAAATGGGTTTGTGTGTGATTACCATTCGGTAGCACCCGGGTTCGAAGCCTACTGAAGTAGAAACGATTTTTCCTAATAGATTTTGGCCCTCGGCAGGAAATGGCAAACGTCCAAGTGTATTTCTGTCATAAAAAACGCTTCCTTAAAACATTTGCTGTTGGGAGGCGGCATACCGCTACGGCGATCGCGAAAATGTCATAAAGTTATAGAAATCTTTGAGTCCCAGGATAGTTGGGTTTACTTCACCGTAAAGACCCGGATTTATATCCAGCGAATGACATTCACTCCAGCAGCATTTCTTGTACATGTATGGTGGGTGTATATTAGGGCGGGTCGATTTAAAAATCGCTCATTGCTCTGTGAAAATCGTATTCTAGGGATCAAAATAAGAAACTTTGCCGAAAGAACTATACCTCTAAAACGAATTCTGATGTCCCCCAATTTGGGTCGAACGAAAAATCCCACTTTGACCCATTTAGAGTGCTCCAATCGAGTCCAAGTGTATGACCGACCCCCACTAACTTTGGACGGCTGATCCACCCATGCCAGTGGCACACCCCCTGGAACTCCTCATTTCAAAATATCACCATTTTTGGCCTTTACATGAGAAAAGAAACTAAAAAGTTCGGCCCAAATTGGGGGACATCAGCTTTCGTTTTAGAGGTATGGTTCCTTCGGCAAAGTTTCTTATTTTGATCCCTAGAATATGATTTTCACAGAGCAATGGGCGATTCTTGTGTATATGCTGCTGCAACAACAACAAAAGACTAGAGTCTTAATTATATCAGACCAAGGTAATATTTTTTAAAACCCAATCCGAGTGATCCATAGGCTTGCATATATTTTAAATCTTTTATTTCAACGCTGAAAAGTTAGACGTATCAACTTCTTCAAAATTTTCTAAATATTGAAGCTTCCTTCCAAAGTATGTAAATGATGGCATTCGCACTCTGCTAATTAAAAGAAATAAAGTTTCGAACTGAGAGCATTTTGGCCTCAATAACTATTCTTAGCATACAAATTAGCTGAGTCTGGATGGAAACCTCTCGTGAGGAGGACAAGAACCCAATGCATGTGCAAAGTGTTACCCTTTCGATTTTTAAGTGGTCCCATCATCAACCATTTGTGGGAAAATATTGTTCGAAACGCCATTCGGGTTATTGGGCCCCAATTATCGACTTTTTTTAAGCTAAAATTGGCGGATGCGGCCCCAGGTGTTTTTTGATATCAGGTATAACGCACCAAAAAATGTTACAGTAGATTCTGGTGACCCAAGCCAGTACATTTAGTACCATCAGAAAAATTGTGCTTGCGTTATTAGAGGAAAAAGTTTTATTTTTGAAATACCTGCATCGTAACAAAATTTTATTCGTTTTTTTCATGTACAACAAGAGCCATTTAGATCGAATTTTAAAACTTTATACAAAAATTAGGAAAACTTTTCATACAAATTTCATCGTTTTTAATTAGAGTTTCTAGAAAGATTTCTGTTATGCAGCTTTATAGCTTAATAAATGTAAATGCAATAAAGGGCAAGTTTGAAAGTTCTAAACAAAAATCCCATTTGTTTTTAACATTTTTTTTCCTCAACATTCTCCATATAACATAACCAGGACGCAAGCTGTAAGTGTGTGTGCTTAAGTATACTTACATTATGACAACTATAAGGAAGGTTGTGACTTCTGCAGAAAATTCACAAAATCTTCTCAGATAAATAATTGTTTTCTCCTCAAACGTATTCAATTATAAAACTAAGTTGGCAACGTGCTACTGAAACTCGATTTTAAATTATCATCTATTATTTGACTTCCAAGAAGTCAAAATCAAATTTTCTTGAGTTAAAATTGTTCACCAGGCCAGCAAATGCCGACCACAGCCAGTTTATCAACTTAGAATTGAGTTTTAACTGGAATTTTACTTATTTAAATATTCAAAGTTCGACGCTGCTGCTTGCATTCTAATTTCCTAGCTCAACCAGTGTTCAGGCGGTGGTCAAATGGAAATACATACTATAATGGGTCGTGCTAAGCTACGTTTATTCATTGGATGTGGAGCTGTGAAAGTGTGCGCTCTAAGTAGATTATGATTTATTTGCTGTGTTGGGCATGAGAGTAGCTATTGCTTATGGGATTGTTAAATAAAATAATATATTACCTGGTATGATATTGAAATTGATTTCTATAATGTGGCTGGTTTTCGCGGAAAAACTGAAAACGTAACGCAATAGATGATTTTAAGATTTAAAGATTTTCATTTATATTACAAAATTTCGACATGCGAAATATAAAATAACTTTTGAAATGAAACAAGTAAAGCGTAGTCAAATTTAATTTATGTAATAGTTAAAGTTCATAAAAGGGATAGCGGCCAGATTTGTTTCCAGGATTAAAGCAGCAGGCTTGCTAAAAGAAAACACGCGCGGTTTTTCGTCAGTTCTACTCTCTGTGGAGCAATTGCAAGACTCTTTGAAAACAAACTATCTGGTTCCCAAGAAACATCTGAACAAAGACTATTAAATACAAATATCCAATGCAGAAAGGATTGGTAGACCAGATTTATATCAGATGATAGTGGTCATCATATTTACATTGACGGCTCAAAGATGGACAATGGCATTGGAGCGGGAGTGTACTCAGAACAGTTATCCCTAAATTGCTCCTTTAGACTCACAAACCGGTGTAGCTTCTTCCAAGCAGAGATCTACGCTGTAGACAAAACAGCAGAAACGGTGAGACTAATGGACTCACCACCGGGAACCTTACCATTTATGTTAATAGTAAAGCAGCGACCAAAACACTGGCTATAACAAGCATCAATGCAAGATGTGTTAAAGAATCAAGGAGGTCACTGTCGCTCATTCAACAGCACAACACTACACTTTGTTGAGTCCCCAGCCACTCTGGAGTGGAGGGAAATGAAAGAGTGGATGAGTGCGCACGAAAAAGCTCTGAGCTTGAGTCTTAGCGAGTGGTAGAGGACATTAGCGTTCCTCCAAACGAACTGTACACTGCGATAGACTTGAGCGAAAGTGGAAACTAATAGAAGGTGGTCTCTGACTACAGGGTCCCCAAAGCACTCTCTGGGCGGAACAGAATCTTAAAAGCACTAAATGTGCTACAACGGGTCACTACACTATTGGCACCCAGCCACCCATTCTGTACGGCACAATGACTTCTGCAGGAGTTGTGTAGGTGAAGAAGAAATGGAATCGATACAGCACCTCCTCTGTGTGATGACCTGGAAAATTTACAAAATGTCTCCCTGAGAGGGCTAGTTACTAGTAGACTTCTTAAAAAGATCGAAGTGGTTTAAACAACTTAGTTAGGGGATGGAAATCAGCTGCAGGTATCACAATGGGCCGTAGGGCCACCGATTGTATTATCTTAGACAAGAAACCTGGCTAACCTACCCTAAAGTTGATATTTATAGCTTTAAGATTTTTTAAATAAATTCGATATACAATTAGAGCTCTGATGCTTTGTTCGCTATAGTTTATATTGGTTTTTGATATGACTAGGCTTAAATAGTTATTCAGCCTGCAACAAATTAAAAAAATAATCACAGTAACTCTTTGACCAGTTTTTACTATTTTTCAAAATTCTTTTTTTGATGCTTATTATTTTTGTGTAAAGATACAGTTCATTGTCAAATAAAACTCACATAATTTCAAATATCAAACTTTATATAAAAATTATAAATATTCAATAAATTTGCACTAAAATTTTAACTTTTTATTCAGAATTTTTAGAAAAAATTGACTACGCAGAATAAGCACCAATTATGTTTAAATATGTAATCTATATAATTGGAGCGTTGATGCTTTATACGTATTGGTTTTTGAAAAATATAGACCTTTATATGAATATAAGATAAGTGCTTGATAAGAGTATAGAGTACTGGGCTGAAGACGTAGGATGCTGAAAGTTCTGGAGGCTCCATGCCATTCAATTTTCAAACTCGTAGCTTTGTGTGCTGGCAATTAAACGAACGACACACACGCAGAAAAGCTAGGGTTACCATTTAATCTATATTGCAGAAACTGTGGAGACCTTACAAAGAAGGAGACCGTTGAACACTTTCTCTATAAATGTTTGGGTTGGGCAGCTGGGCGATTAAGGTGACTGGATGGTCCCTGGGTGGTCCTTTCTTCGACAGCCTTGGATAATGCGCCTACTTGTATTCCATATACCTTCTTCATTGCTAAAACATCTCTTGTTGGCTGTAGTTATCTGCCCATTGAATCTTGGATACCTGTAGATACCTGCCAGAATTAGCAATTAATGGATTAAGAGAATTTAATAAAAGAAAACTATTTCTGTAAATGACTTTATCATTGCGTCCCTCTTTCTGCAAATTATGATCATTCAATTTCCACTTGATCGGAGTGCCAAACCATCACCAACCTAATCTCTTAATTTATGAATTGATTTACACTAAAATTTAAGTTTATCATACGCCCTGTAGGCTGTAGGTAACACTTGGCCTCACTTGGCAAGAAATTGCGCCCTTCATATTTTATGAATAGTTCACATTTTAATTTTAACTTCCTTTTTTAATTTTTTCTCTCTTTCTTCTAGTGTTGGTAGTTTTTTTTTTTTTGTGTTTGTGGTTCGATAAATGCATTTTGGCTACCAGGGATTGGATAATTTTCGCTTTTATTTTATATTACAGCATTTGGCATCTATGCAAAGAATTACTTCACAAACAACTAACAAATAATAGTATATTGTAACTGGAAGTAAAAATTGAAATCAAATAAAAGAAAATGTAACAAAAGAAAAGCAGACAGCAAAATTAGCAAATAGTAATAATAAAAATGAAAGCCACAGTGAATTGCCTTAAGCGCCCACAAAATGAGCTGAACTACTTGGCTATCTGCCCAATTACGACTATCAAGTAGGAATAATATGGAAAGAAAGCGTGGGACAATTATTTTTACAGCCAGGAAATGACAATTCTACAGCCATAATTCTCCGTTAAGTGCATTGTTAGCAAAAAATACGATGAACGAGGAAAGTTGTGCAAAAAAATAAAATTAAAAATAATACAAATGTTTTCAGTTGTATTGAACAAAATCAGTTAAGTCAAAAGACAGCTTGCGCTTATTAGGGTTATTAACTAACGGGAGTTTTACCTAATAAAACATAGGTAAAGAATGCTATGCATGCAGAGACTCACAAAATACTGTTATAGATGAAAAAAACAGTGCAGTTTTGATAGTTATTTTATTGCTCTGCTTGGCCTACAACTCTACGCCAGCATTTGCGACTTCTTTTCTTAGACTCTCTTCTTTCTGTTCGGTTTGTTTTTGTGCATTTCAATGGTAAATGTGGTATTCCAATATATACGAAAACTATTTAGAGTGTATATAAGTACTAAAATCATGCCAATAAATTTGCCCGCCTAATGTTCGTATCTAATACAAAATAAAAATCAGTGCTCACCGATACATTCACCTATAATATTTGTTCATCAAAATATTTTACTCCTCAAGTAAAAATATCTGATTATATGATTTAGATCAAACAAGGCACTGTTTTGTTCGATGAGCAATTTGAAGACGGTTTCAAAGATATGCGATTGGAGAACTACTTGCATTTATTGGTAACAAACTTGATCAGCTCATTTTTATAAGCGCCTCTACCTTCAGCTTTGTTCCCTCAAATACAAAAAAAAAGCCATAATTGCTTAGTGTTTGATCTGGACTGTACGACGGATGCTTTTGAAAATCCCATTAACGTATCCGAAGCGTCTCTCACAGCACCTTTCCTATAGTCTAATTTCTACAGATTCTCGGACTTTTCGCTTTGACCGTAGTGGTATTGAAAAATGTGTCTATTTTTTCTTTAAAAAATTGTCTTAACATGTCAGTAAATCCCTACGCTATACTTGTTTAACACTCTATAATATCTAGGTGATAAAATCAGTTGATAAAACTTAAATTAACGCGTACTAATCCGAGCAAGCAACTGTTTGGATGTTTGAAAGTGAATCGAATCTCACAAAAGTTGTGCGCTTATGAAGAACTTCAAGAAAATTTATTACTCTTTCTTTCTGGGCAATTACTACTCTTACTTTTGAGGATCGAAGCCTTCAGGCAGCATACGGATTTCTCTGACGAAAAATTCGAGTTCTTTTGACTTGATCCACTCATTGAGCCAGTTTGCGATGCTCTCGTAAGAAGTGAAACACTCTGCAATAAGGGCTGACTGCTTGATCGGAAAATATAGTCATGTGAAGGTAGAATACCAGGGGGATACGGCGGACGGGGCAAGATGCTGTTGTTTCGAGTATAGACATTTTTGGCGTCGGCTAAAAAAGGATCTTTACGCTTCAAACGAATATCAACTACTGCGATCGAGACATTACATATACACCTTCAAATCACCAGTATATTACTAGAGCAAACACAAACATAGTGTCACCAGCAACACCTCTTTTTCGAGGGCGGAAATTTATTCCCATACCCAATATTTTGTCTCGTGGTGTAGATCTTCTAGGCGAATATTTTGAAAAACAATAAAGCGGTTTTTTCAGAATTTGTTTTTTCTAAATTTTTACAAAAACTCTTTGTCTTCATCTTTCCTAGAGTATTTGATATATATACCATTATTCATGAAATTGTATAGTTTATCTATAATCAACGGCAGTTTGGGTAGCGGTAGTCGGTGCATAACTTTCAGCGAGAAGGCTGTTAGTGAACGTTTTGACTGTTTCAACTAAATTTCCATAAATGTGAAGAGCATCCCTGGTTGCGATTGCAATTCAAGTGCACATATACTCATTTAAAAGGCAATATTTTTTAAATTCATACGAACATTGCATAGCTGATTGACAGCGGAGTGACATCAATGATAACAATGTCAGTAGTTACAAAAATGTTGGCAACAATTTAACGCCAACGCACAACATGGCGACACTCTGCCAACATTCTCCAATATGCACTCACTCAAAAGTCTGGCATACCCACTTGTACGAGTATATGTACATACATATACATATGTATATTTACCACTATGTGTATATATGTACGTATATATTCAGCTGGCAGACTGATGCTAACATGGCATACTGGTAATTTGCTGATGTTGCAACAGTTGCACGAGTGCTGCTCTCGATGGTTGTTGCAAATGCAAGAGTGAATTTTTATTTTCTTCTTTTTCTACACTTACACTTGTATATCCTCTTCGTTATGGCGTATTTCCGTCGAACATATTTTCCTGTCCTTTCACGATCTCTCATCCTCTCTGCCCGTTTTTTACTCTCTGTTTGTCATGTTGCCATCACCATACATCGAATTCTTGCTTGCGCGATGCATTTGCATTTTTGCCCTCTTGACATGTTTGCCGCACATTGGCGCTTAGCGCATCAACTACTATCGTATGCAAACAAATACATGCACGCGGGCATACACCTGTGTGCATAATAATAGAAGTGCGATGCATTGTAAATTTTTTACTCTTTTGTATTTTGTTTTTTATGCCACAAAATTCAACCTATCGCAAGGTTCATGTCATAATTTTTGCAAGTGGCATCGTACGTTAATCATATTATCTTTCACAATTGTGATCTAGACAGCTGCAGCATACAAACCGCCAAACAAAGGAGTGTGACAGACAAAATAAAAATTTTCATCACTAAAAATCTTTTTTTTTTTAATTTTTTATTTAGTAATAGAAGAAAATTGGATGCCACATTTTGTGCCACCTTGTACAATAAAAATCATATAATCAAAAGCTTCAAAATGTGTACAAAATTTAAAACAAATTCTGGAAATTTCCATCAAAACTTCAAACTTTTGAATCGGAGCTGTGATAAAAATTTCGAGTATACAGCTTATTAGCCCTTTGAATTCAGGTGCAATAAAGTGGAAGCTTGAAGTGTCAAAAGAAAAAACTTTATAAAACATAAAAAAATTGTAAACCACCTTAAATTGGTGCAAATTGCAGAAACTTTAAACTGCATACTAAAAAAGCATAGTTCATACATCAACAAAAACAATATAAATTAAGGCTTCAGACTATGTAAAAAACTTAAACAAATTGGGAAAATTTCCAAAAGAAAAAATTTCCTAAAAATCCTGACTAAAAAAGTTGTAATTTCGTTGCCAATATCAGTAATTTTTTAAATTTTTTTATATAATTTGAAACTTTAATGTCTGTTGTTTTTGTTGAAATATCAACTATGTCCTTATGTTGTTTTTATGTTTAAGAAAACTACGTACAAAAAATAATTGTTAAAACTTCGCAATGCATATGCCACACTGCTATTATTGCGCACATAGGTGTACATATACTCATATGTAATATATAAAAATTCAAATTCATATGTGTATTTGCATCAATCAAACAGTGTGGGTGTGTATGCATACACACATACTATACACACACGCATACTAAACACATTCGACTTTCTATGTCTCTATTGGATTTGTATCCGCAGCTGCTTCACTGAAAATCCGTTCTGCCCATTGCTTGCATTTTTTTTGTACTTGTTATTGTTATTTCTATTCTATGCTTGTTTGCGTTTCACTTATTTTGTCAATGTCACCCGCTCTAGCCATCCTCTCCCGCTATGTATCTCTCTGCCCTCGCGTAGTTGTATAAATTTTTATGCTAATTTCTTTGTTACTCTCATTCTGTTGTGACGATGTCACTGTTGCATATTTAGTTCCCCTTATTGTTGTTGCTATTATTGGCAGCGTAACTATATAAGTGCAATTCAAATATTGTATAATTTGGACGCAGCATGGCACTTTTGCTATCGCTGTCATGGGTGGGGAGAAAATCAAACTGTTCGCAATGCAAATTTGATTAGCATTTTTTTACAAGCTGATAAGTCGATGCAAAGGTTACGAAAGAAACATGAAAAGCACCAAGAGCCTTTTAGTTTTGAGCATTTAAGCAATTTATGTGAATTGCAATGAGCTCATCCTGGTTATTAGTATTTTCAGAATGCAAAAGTATGTAAAATGATTTTATGAAACATTTTTACATAAGCAGTTTGCGCTACTTAACTAGCAATTCTTCAGTAATTAGGAACGATATTATGTAAATATTGAAATTAGTATAGAGTTTTTCAGGTCATAATGGTGAATATAGGGCTGTGCAATTTAGTCAGAATACTTTTTCAGTTTTGATCTCTAACGGTGGAATGTTGATTCAACAACGCATGGAAATTGTTGAAATTTATTTTTAAATCCAATATTCCGCTTGCCAAATCTTTCACGCGCTGATATTGTTTATAAAATTATCTTTAAACGTGGCTAAACAAATAAGTGGAATTGTCACATTTTGAGCGAGTGACGGAAATCTATGAGAAACTCATCCGAAAAAGGCACTGTTTTAGTGTGAATTTTTATAGGTCGCCGTAATCAATACTTATTTCTTCGAAGATGCGTAGGGCGATGTCGATAATGACCGCATACTTATTTTTACTATGGTGGATGGTATCCATACGTATCCTGCAGATATAATAGGTACTTTCAACAAGATGACGCCACTTACCATACTGCTTCGAAAATATTGCATTTATTGGATAAGAAGTTTGGGTGTTTAAACAATAAATATAAGAAAAAGTTTTTCCTAATAATGCTCGCCTCTTGATAGGCAATGGCAAACCTTCGAGTGCATTTCTGTCGTGAAAAGGTTTTGTTATATGGTAGGATCACCACAGGTACACTATAAGTAGCACGACTGGTACTTCAACCATTTCACCCAAGAAGTGACGCTTACAAAGTTGGGGTGCTTGGCCAAGCTCCAGCTCCTCCTCTTATTTGTGGCGTGCGTCTTGATGTTGTTCCACAACTGGAGGAACCTACAGCTTTAAGCCGACTCCGAGTGACAGATACTTCTTATGAGTAGGTTTTTTATATCAGAAATACACTCGGGGGTTTACCATTGCCTGCCGGAGGGTGACCGCTTTAGAAAAAACTTTTTCTTCCTTTTGGTGTTTCACACAGATTCGAACATACAATCCATTTGGCTACGGTGGCCGCTAAAATTGGTTTAAAGAATAAAATATATAAATTCTATTTGCTCACATCTTCAGCCAATGGTTGGGTTGGCGAGAATGAAGCATTAAAGATCTTCGAACTGAGCTCAGCAGAGTTCAATTTCGAAATTCGGGTGTAAATTCTATGAATTTTTTTTTGTTGTACAACTTCGCAAATAACGAATAAACTAAATCGAAGTTACCAGGGTAAGTTGCTGGCAACTCAGTAGTTGATCTATTTATTTATGTTGATATTAATTTTAATCACTACTTTGTTTTTCTGAAACTACTGAGAGATCTTTAACCTTCCGTTAGGAACAGTGTTTTTTGGAACAAATATAGTTGCATTGCATAAAAAATGAAATAATTTTCTGTTTAAAAATAAATTATTACAGATTAAAACACAAAATAGCACTAGAGTACCGTTTTGAGGCCATAATGTAGACCACTACCTACGAAAAATTACAAAACTTAAAGGAAAAAAAATCATCTAGAACCATCCACTGCTGTTAATGTCGTGGGGGAGATATATGAGATCTAGCCCGAAGAACTGCCTCAGGCTATCCCTGAAAGGCAACCTAAGGAACCTCAAGCGACTAGCCGCCAGACCCGGACATTTGCATAGAAAGTGTTCAACAGTCTCTGCCGGATCCCCCAGCTTCTCCGTATGAGTTCCGATCCTTCAGTGACCGGTGAGCAGCGCAGTGAATTTGGAAATTGAATGAAGGCAATCCTCAGCAGTTTTGCAATCTGCTTCTGTTGTACTGAGGCCAATTCAGCAATTTCATTTCCCCTTTGTTCCTATGCCCTAGAAGCCAGATACGAGAAATGTGTCCTGCTCGTTCAAGACGTTTGATCTCCCCCTTACATGGCAACTTGACCATCGGAAAAGATATTTATGTCTCCTTCCAACAGCGAACTTTAGCAATTTTGCAAGCCTGTAGGGTCGCGTACACCCCTGCTTGAAAACACTACTAGTTTTCGGTTTAAATAGTTTCCTTTAGCTCCTATTGCGGCGTCCGGCCAGAACAAAATTATTGAAATCATTTCGAATCATTTCAGCAAGTTGGCTTAAGGCATTCCAAGTAGAGTATGAGTTTAATAGAACCGTATCCGCTATGCATCGTCAGGAGGTCTTTGGTTTTTCACGGTTCCTTTCACCTTGCGGACTCCACTACAGAGCAGCCCTGCAAATTTCGTCGGCATCTTTGCGCAAAGTGTGGCCTATCCAGCCAAATCATCTGCGTTTGATGATGCCCGCAATTGAGAGTTCGTTGGTCGAAATAAACAAATCCTGGATTGAAATAACACGAAGCCACCAGATTCTCAAAATTTTGCGTAAGCACGCATTGACAACAGATCGCCCCCTTGAGATGAACATGGATGTAAGCGACCAGGATTATAGCTGCGAATCCTGGTCGCTTACATCCGTAACAACACCAACAGTTTAAAGGAGACTAAAATATTGGCTCATTTAGAAAAAAAACCCCGCTCTTACTCCAGATTCCATCTTGAATCCGTTGGTGAAATCAGAGGTACTTATGTCCCTGCAGACTCTCACCTCCTTCCAATCCAGCCTACTTGGAACGATAGCCCTAGCACAACTCTCAAAACCTAGTTTTCGGATGGAGAGACCTATACGAAGTACAGAGAAGGAAGGAGAAATCTGCCTCGAAATGATACCATGCCCTACAGGCCTTCAAAAGCCAACATTATTTAACCTAAAGGCGCCCTGAGCGGTAATTGATACAACGGGACGTAAGTGCAGAACGACGTTAAGAACGGCAGTTGGGCATGTTCTACACGTCCCCGTTTTACCAATACATACATCCCGTCCTCTGCACTCTCTCTAATATAGTAGTATTTGAGCCATTGTCTGCCTTGTCGCCGAGATCTTATGACTCAACACCGCTCACCTATTTACCCACCAGCCAAAAATGAGTTTCAATGAAAACTCAATAGCTTCGATAAGAAGGTGAGATCAATTTTATCTGATTTCTTAAGCTTCAGTTTTGTTTGGTTTGTTTGTAAAAACATAGCATAAACATTTGGAATCATAATAAATAAACCTGAAAAATAAAAATATATTGCCAATCAGTTATTTTTTTTTTTTTTTGTTTTGCCCCACAATATTTGTTAATTATGTTTGTGATTTACTTTAAAGAAGTCCCGAATGGGCACTTAAACACATTTGTTGCAGTTTTTTTATTTTGCTTTATAAATATACTGAAAAGACTTTTAAATAAAAAATGGCAAAACTGCATTAAAGTAGTCGCAACATCTGTTGCTAAGTGCCACATAATACGACCCGTATTACTACCGCAATGGCGGCAACCAATTTATACGAGTAGTAGCCGCGTTAACCGCCAAAAACAAATATAGGTAAGCATGCTATATAGGTATATGTGCGTAAAATATACTGAGTGCTAAGCTCAATGCGTGATTGTAGTATACCCAATAAACAAGAATTGTGTGGCATCTAATATTTTGTCAGAAATTCGTGTGGAAGTAAGAAGTGTATTAAAATTTCACTCTAGTGCTACTTGAGGAGTGCCCGACTGGTACTTCAACCATTTCACCCAAGAAGTGACGCTTACAAAGTTGAGGTGCTTGGCCAAGCTCCAGCTCCTCCTCTTATTTGTGGTGTGCGTCTTGATGTTGTTCCACAACTGGAGGGACCTACAGCTTTAAGCCGACTCCGAGCGACAAATACTTCTTATGAGATGGTTTTTTATATCAGAAATACACTCGGGGGTTTACCATTGCCTGCCGAGGGGTGACCGCTTTAGAAAAAACTTTTTCTTCCTTTTGGTGTTTCACAGAGATTCACACATACAATACATTTGGCTACGGTGGCCGCTAAAATTGGTTTAAAGAATAAAATATATAAATTCTATTTGCTCACATCTTCAGCCAATGGTTGGGTTGGCGAGAATGAAGCATTAAAGATCTTCGAACTGAGCTCAGCAGAGTTCAATTTCGAAATTCGGGCATAAATTCCACAATTTTTTTTTTGTTGTAAGACTTCGCAAGTAACGTATAAACTAAATCGAAGTTACCGGGGCAACTATGTAGTTGATCTATTTATTTATATTGATATTAATTTTAATCAATACTTTGTTTTTCTGAAACTACTGAGAGATCTTTAACCTTCCGTTAGGAACAGTGTTTTTTGGAACAAATATAGTTGCATTGCAAAAAAAAATGAAATAATTTTCTGTTTAAAAATTAATTATTACAGATTAAAACACAAAATTGTATTAAAAAAAATACTGTTAAATTCACAAAATTCTTGCTAATAAAAGTGAATAAATTACTGACTTGGAATTTTTGCCTCTATCACTAGCAGTTGCTGACCTTCGACTCGAAAATTCAAAATACAATATTTAAAAAATTTCAGAAAATATTAAACACAAAGGAAGAATTAAAGATTGATACATTTTGAGCAAAATAAGTATTGCTTAATTAAAAAATTGAATAGTTTTAATTTTAGTTTCAGCTTATTTGCCTTGTTAATGGGCAATCAGGCTTAAAAAAATTTACTAAATCACCGCATGCCGAAGTGCATTTTTACCGAACTGGATATGGATAATTTTTATTGAAAAGCGCACTCTTTTACATTTGTAAAATAAAAACATTCCAACTATAGAATTTTGACACTCATAGTGGGAAATAGCTATTCTCTGTTCATTTTTATATAATTAGAACCAGAACGAAATTTAAGTACAATTTAGAGAAAGTTCGCTAATAAAAAACCACACTTCACAGATTGTAAGCGGAATTTACGAAATAAAATTCATCGGCATTACATGCAGAAATAAAATTACGAAATTTCAGCTTTGAAAATTTGTCGCTTCCATTTACTTTTTATTTTTTTTATTATATATTGAGTTTATATAAAATTATAACTAATTTTTGATTGATGGAACTTCGCTCCATTTTATTTTTGTTTAGTGGGTTCTAGAAGCAATACTCACACATTCAAGCAGCTGTTGCATTACATTTATGTATGTATATCTGGTATTTATACACATGTGGTCATTAAAGTAGGTATCCCATGTGCATACGAAAAATTCAAGCTTTTTAAATTAATAATAACAGAAATTCAATCGTATGTGCCATTACGCACTGCGACCAGAGCTGATCTATTGGGAAAGGCCTATTTTTGTAACCCTAGAGTTTTAGGCTTTTTAAAAACTTTAGCACAATTTTAGGTTTGTTGTTCCAAAGATTTCATGGAGATACTACGATACCACCAAGGTGATGAAGTCTTTGTCTGCCCAACGCAGGACATTCACTGAGCTTTCTATGTCCATTTCGCAAAAGCGGCAGACATTGGTCTCAGATAGACCAATATTATTTAGATGATACCTCAGGCTGCAGTGACCTGTGAGATATCCTGTTAAAAGACGGAGATCTACTCTGCTTATTGAGAGAAGCTTGTCAGATATTCTTTTGTTGGGACTTAGAAATAGTTTGGCTTGACGCTGACCGGCAGAGTTTAGCCAGTGATATAACAATATAACAAATATAAGTTATAATTCAGAGATCTTTAAAAATTTAGACTAGGGGTAATATGAATAAAAAATAAATATTCGTGTGGTTATTAAAACATGTACGAAAGAGAAATAGATACGATACAAAAATAACTTAATGATTTTAGTAAAAATTTCTTTTTAAATGATCAAAGTTTTACCAATAACAACTGTGTACCCCACGATTGCCAATGCCTTTTTTTATTCGATTTGGCATAGAGTTGATAATCCTATGATACATTTCTATGGGAGCGGAACACCAAAATTCTTTGATTTTTATTTTTTAAAGTAGATATTTACCAATTAAATTAATTTTCTTAAACTTGATCTTCAAGGCTCAGTACTCAGCAAATTTATTTCAATAGGTCTGGTGATTGGCTTAGCCAATCCATAACTTTAACATTATTTTGTAGAAATCATTTCCCTACTAACATTGAGAAGTGCTTTGGGTTATTATCTTACAGAGAAAGCCACTGAAGTGCCATATTTTTCTCAGCTAACAGTAGCATCACTTCTTGAAGTGATCATTTTATTGGTTACAGGGAGAATAGATCCTACTGTATACCAAGAGAAGCATCCCCAAATCATTATGTTGTCGCCATCGTGCTTGACTGCTGTTTTTGTGAACCGCGGTGAGAGCTCTTTCCCTTTACGACGTCTGTAATTTGGCCTGGCATTATTTCCAAATAACTTTATTTTTGTTTCATCGCTCAAAAGTATGCTATACCATTTTTTCATATCCTATCATCCACACCATGACTTGTGTTCTTGAGGCAAACTTTTCCTCCTGCTTAAATGGAGGAACTGTTTGCTTCAACGGAGGAACTAACTGAACTATGCTGACTGGTAGGTTGATGTTGTACAATCGATGCCGTACAGTTCCTGCTAATTCTACGTTGTGAATTTCAGCTAAAATAGCCTTTGATGACTTAAAAGAGTTCCTTTTGGCAAGAGTTACAATTAAATTATTAGTAGTGCAATTCGTTTCTTTTTGTCACCCGTCGTTCTGTGAATTTTTAAGTTTAAGGGTATTTACAACAAAAGTCGTTCAAGTTACTGTTTTGGAATATGGACAACAAGCCTTCGCTTCTTAACTCTGCAAGGCAGTACACGACCCATCTGTGAAAGAAATACATATTAGTTGTGAGTTTCGTTTAATAACTAAGTAGCGAGTTAGCGCTACATTTAATTTTATCACTAAATTAGTTGAAAAACAAGAGTTATCCGCAAGGTACCTACTTTAGTCGCCACGAAAAATTGCAATTTATAAAAATAGCGAAATCTGTGTCATAAATAATGCAACCTAACCTACAGGGTTTGATTGAAAAGTAATGATCCTTTCCGCGCGGAGCGTCTGCGAAGCGATCAACAGAATCGACTGGTGGGGAAAATGATCCTTAGACCTTCCCCTTCCACTAGAAACCGGTCCCGGTTCACTGGCAACAGCGGTGCATCCAACATCGCTCCGCGCGTGAAAGCTGTTTTAAAAGTGTGTTAGGATTTTGCAGTGGCGAAAATGCAGCGATCGTTGGAGCAACGTTACTCGATCAAATTTTGCGTAAAGCTAAACAAAACGAGTACCGAAACCATTGAGCTACTCAAGGAGACAATCTCTGTCCAGTGCCCAGGTAAAACGATGGCACAAGTCGTTCAAGGAAGGCCGGGAGGACGTCGAAGACGAACAGCGATCTGGAAGGCCTTCGACGACGCAAATAGACGATGATGTGAACCGGGTTCGTGAATTTTTGAACATTGACCGTCGTGCTAGTCTACGTGAGATCAGTGAAGAGTTAAATTTAACTTATTACAATGTACGGGAAATCGTGAGTGGACAGGAGGCGTTTCGACTCCATCGAGGCGATCCAAAAAACTGTGACAGCCGAATTGAACGCGATTCCGGCGGATGAGTTTAAAAAATGTTTCCTGCAGTGGAAGGGCCGCTACCAGCGGTGTATTGACGCTCAAGGGTCCTACTTTGAAGAATTTTAGTTGTACTTATTTTATTATAAAATGTATACATGTTTGGTGTTTACACGTAAGTTTGGTTGGAAACAGATCCTTAAAATTAAGCTCTCAATAAGCAGACACCACCAGCTTGTTTGATTTTGTCTTCGGCCTTCTTTGAGAAATATTTAGCCTTAACAATCACGGGCTGCTTGGGTAAATGTCCACGACCCAATCATTTATAATAACCGAACTGCACCAAATCGATGACTGGGGCTTTGTTACTGTTCTCCTTTTTCAGCTCACTTAATTTATCAGCCCCAACCAGAGACCATAATTTGTCCAAGTTTATAGTTGGGCAAAATTTATGCTGGCGACGCAAATGAAAGTTTCTCATACCAACTTTGCCGAAGTAACCAGGATGGTATTTGTCGAAGTTGATCCGGTGATGGTGCATACCACCAGCATTACCGCGACCACCAGGATTCTTACGGTGCTTGCCAATACGACCATGACCATGGCTCACATGACCACGCAGCTTTCTGGTCTTCTTCCTTTTAATGTTCGACATCTTCAAAGTTTTCGAAAGGTTTAATAAAACTGCTTAAAAAAATAAGGCTCATTACTTTTCAATTAAACCCTGTTGACCCGTTATCTCTTAAATTCACAACATAGCACCGCCACCATTTGTAAAAAAAGCGAAATTTCAATAATCGTTTTAAATTTTTTCGAGCGACACAAGGAGGTCGATAGATAAAGGCAGCACACCTATTGTAATGACCATATATATATGTGTGTGTATTAGGGATAGTATTGTAATATTAGCATAAAATTCTTATTCCGTGACTTCGGGATATTTTTAAATAGACCCCGCGACCTCGGAGTTCGTCACGCGATTTATCGTAACCTATAACTTTTTTAATCTGCAAAGTGCAAAATTCAAAATATTTAAGCCTATCTTGAAATAAAACTATTTAAACTTTAAGATACATTTATTTTAAAAATCACATACATATTTCTTAATACAGACAAATCTTAAAGTAATAAATTTTAAAAATTTTGTTTGAAAAACCTTTTAAGTCCAAAAGGCATACATTCCCTGAAATTGCCATCCCTACTGTACACACTCGCTGTCCAATTTGGGTGCCATGTTTGATTTACCCAGGAGTTGGTATGTCCGCTTATATGTATAACAAGGTGCTTGGCATGGGCAGTTTTACATCACTGGCACAGGCTGCGCTTTATTGACGCGCCGGCGTGCTAATGCCATTTTAATGGTGTAAATTTAATTGACCACTTAAACTCTTTTTCTACTCGCTCAATTTTTTTTACAATTTATATCAGCAGCTTTAGCTTAACATATTTACACCTTCAGTTTGCTGCACATTGCCATGAAATTCAATTATAGTACACCATTTTTCATATATTTTTTGCATTTTTTAAATAAATTATTTTTATTGCATTAGCAATCCAATTAAAATGTGTTAAAAATATATAATACGATTTGTGAGGCCATTAGGCCATTGTCAATTTCATTTTGTTGGTTTTCAAGTGGCGAAGGTGTTTTTGTATTCAGGTGTTAAAAGTGTGCATTTACACTATCATGTTTTTTCATAATTTCTTACTTTAAAAGTACAAATAAAATGTATATGATTAATACTATAAAAGCAAATTTATTATAAATGCAAATTATTTACCGCAAATGTTCAGTCAATGCGACTTCTAAGGGCTTTTTGTTATGTCCAATAAGAGTACTCATTTCAAAAATTTAAATAAATTATTAAGTATAAACAAGTACGAACAAAAAGCTATAAAAGTGGTAAATGTTTCTATCTAAATATAAATATTTTATTAATAATATTTTTATGTAAAATCCTGAGGTGCTTATGCCCGCAATTTCTTCACGGATTTTGATGAGTTTTTTGTGCTTGGATAAAAGAGATCGCTTAAATGTTTACTACCTACATTTGAATCCGATAGGTGGCTTTAGAGTTGTGTTCTCCCAGTCTCTTGACTCTGCTAAGTCTATTGACACTGGTATTGAATACTGAATTATAGAAGTACATATCTGATGGCATAACTAAAGTTTTTATTTTCTGTGCATAAAAGCCACAGAAATGTTAAGCTTGAGATTTTTTTTTCTGATATGCTAGCGCTCGTTATTGATTAGGAGTATTTGATATAAATGGGGATTTAAATGTTAATTTTCAAGTGATTCAAGACAACAAACTCCATTGGCAGCTACACATTGAAAATTGGCTAAAGAAAGCCAGTATAGCTTTCTACTCCTGCAAATGTAGTGGTTGAGCCAATTTCAAGGTACCGAGGCCTGGTTTGGTAGAAAGCTCTTCGGAAGTACTAAAATATCACTTAGCTGGGGAAGTTACAAAGGACTGCTTGTATGGCATTACCGGAGCACGAAGAGTTTGTCCCAGTGCTGCCTTGGTTGTCGGTTTTCACTTAGTTCCTATTGACTTTTACGTTATTTACATCGCTACTCAAAGTGCAATCAGATTAAAGAAAATTGGCATCTGGAGGCAATCTCTCAAGGAAGACGATTGCATTTTTAGGCAGTTAACCCCGCATTTCTCTAAACTTCGTACAGATCTCTCTATACGTAAGCTAGTTTGAGGGTCGTGCCAAGATAATCTGCCTATGTGAAGGATTGAAACGAGGGCAAAACCTGTACCGATGCTGATGTCTCTGCCTTCACTGACGGCTCCGAGATGGAATCGGGAGTCGGAGTATAGTTTTGCTCTAAATCAGCCAATTTATCTTATTCCTTAAAACTGCCGAATACTACAGAAACCTTGGCTACCCTGCTGGCGTGCAAAATGCTTAGGAAACATGGGAGCAAGGGAGGTATTAAAATTTTTTTTCGATAACCAAGCCACGATCAAAGCTCAGAAGACGCCATGATGCAGATCCAACTAGTCAACTCCTGTAAAGAGGATATCAGATCTCTTGGGTCTGCAGGTAACATGTCTCTGATCTGGGATCCAGAACATATGAACACTGAGAGAAAAGAAATTTCCGATGAGCTTGGCAGGAAGAGGTCGACTGAATTGATATCAGAGACCTTCTACCCGATCATCGGCACCTCCCGACAGTTGTTAAAGGGGAATCGCATAATTTATTTCTCACAAAAGCGCAGAAGAGAAGAAGTTCCATTTCTTCGTGTACTATTTTGAAAATCCTTTGGCCCCAGTACAATAGACGCAGAACTCAGAAAGTGCTAGGAACTATACGCCGCTCAAGCCGTCGCTGTACTTGCTGTCATTTGGCGATCGACACATATACAAAAACAGTAGGTTTACCATTTACTCCCCGTTGCAGAAGCTGCGGAGATCTTTCAGAGATGGAGACTGTTGAGCACTTTCTCTAGAAATATCCGGGTTTGGTCACTGGATGTTCATTTCTTTCACAGTTTGGGGCAGTACTCCAACCTAAGTCCCATCAATATTATCCATTATATCAAGAGCTCTGGTTGGCTGTAGATATCTGCCTATTGGAGGAAGTAGTACGCCAATCATTTCACCTACCTACTTGTCAGTAACTCTAGTTGGATTTAACTACGTAATAATATTGCAGCACACATTTTTTTTTTGCCTCCTTTATTAATTACACCTGTCATATGACACTAAGTAATTCTTTCTACAGCAAACATGAGTGACGTAAAAATAAATACTTTAAATAAGAGTTATGTAGAAAAATAAATACTTAAGAAGCATAATGATATATCGTTTAAGGCAAATCCTTTGAAATTTTAAGCAAAAGCATATCTTCCAAAAATATATTGAATCCTATATATATTGAATATATTGTTTGTGTCTTTTTTTCAAAAATGTAAGCACCAATCAACTGCTTTTACTCGAATGCATTATAAAGTGTGATATTTTTTCTAATAGCGGCCACCCCTCGGCAGACATTGGCAAACCTACGAGCGCATCTTTGCCATGAAAAAGATTCTCATAAAAAGTTATCTGTTGTTTGGAGGCAGCATAAAACTATATTAAGACAACAAAACGCATGCGACAAATAGGAAGAGGAGCTTGGTTAACTTTTGGAGCCACAGCAAAACAAGCCGGTTTTTGCTGCACGTAGGTTAGTAACTGAGTTTAAAGATATGGCAACACTCTTAAGAATATATTAAATCTTATATAATCAACATTCAGTTTAACATGGTACAATGGTACAGTGGTACGATAACATTGGTAATCGTAAGCAGAAAGTTTTGTCACGTGAGTGTTTCAAGAAACACAATTTTTCTCATTTTGTTGCAGGGATTGTTATGAAACATATAATGATTTAGAATTCTCTTGGCATTCTGCTTTCATTTAATATTCGTATATCTGGGCAATATAATTTTATAAAATTTAAATAATTCATGTAATGTTGAGGTCTAAGCGAAACTTTGAGATACTTCACAAAAAATTGTGACAAACAAATTTTAAAATCTGTCGTATTGCTTATTTTGTTAACCCACACTCAAGTTTGGATGACTGGATTACCGTCCAGGTAACATAAATATGAAGAAGAATTATTAATATAATAAATACATTCACATGTAACTTTTAGTATATCGCCTTGCTGCCATCGTTTTTACAGTTATCAGACACGTCTTTAATATGCCATGATGTGCATTGCCACATTAGTTAATTTTGCCACATCTGTGAAATATACTCCGCAAAATTATTCAATAACTATTTGGCTAACAACATAAAATCTCTTTTACGACTAATTCAATCAACAGATTTTCGCAGTAATATAACAACATCTGCCCAATCGAAAGGCAAACCTAAATCTAAATATGAAAATAAGCAACCGTCAACGAACGATGGCCAAATGTCAGCAATTTGGACATAATGAAGAGCAAAGCGCAATAAACATAAAAAAATGAAAGAAAATAAATATATAAAAATAATCAACTTAATAACTGAAAATATAGAAAATTCCTTAAGAAAACACTTGCATAGAGAAAGGGCAGAGCGAGAAGTTTCTACTGACTGGCGAAAAATGGTTAACGGAAGGAAGGGAAGCAAGTAAGTAGAAGGAAAGAGCAGATGTTAAGTGGACGGAACAAGGGAAATGAGTAGTAGAAAAGAAAATGTAGTAAAATATAAGAGCAGAAAAGACTAAGTGGTATAAGAGGAAGGCAGAAATAAAGTGAGTAAATAAATAGCAGACTATTTGAGAGAGATAGGTTGCGGTGAGAAGTGGCTCGAAGAGGAGAAATAACTTTGCGAAGTAATGAAAAATTACCAGCACTCTAAACAACATTGACAATGACAACACCTTTGCTGAATGGCTATGACATTTGTGTCAATTCTCCTGCATCGACTTGTTGAAAGCAGTTTGACCAAAAAATAAATGTCTCACTTTATTGTTTTTATTATTATTCTTGCTAGTGCGTAGCAAAAATGAAGCTAGACAGCCTTGTAAGCCGGCAAAAGCAGCATAGTTGGGTGTTGAGGAAATGTACCTATGTAAGCTAGTGGACACGTAAAGGCAAAAAGTTTTGAATTGTATTTGTGTATATGCTTGCAAATATACACACTGCGTTAAGTAATTAGAGCGCTGGAAGTTTTTGGCTCGTTTGCCCAAGTTATTTGTTTCATATTTAATTTTAATAACTATTTTTTCTAGATATAGTTTTTCATTTGTAAAAGCATATATAGTAAATCTAATTTCAAAATTTGTGGAAATTAAAAAAAAAAACATTAGCAAATATTCATCAAAGTTCCATATAGTGCTTGGGGAAAAAGAAATGCATTATTTTCTCGGTAGATGGCTGTAACGAGCGATACCTCGTAAAGTATGGATCAAAGAATTTAAAGTTTATGAGGCATTTCACACTAAAAAAATGCGTTTCTGTTTTGTTCCATCCAGTTTTGTGTTACAGGGTGTTAACAATTGAAGTCAACAAAGAGAAAATTCGGTACATTTTACAGTTTTCTTTGAGAAAGACGAAAATGCAGCCGCTGAGATTTTGAATGATGTTTATGGTGCCGATACTGTAGCAGCTAATTACGATCTATTTTGATGTCGCCGATTCCGTTCAGGCATTTTTGATGTTAAAGAAAATGTCGATAATGTCGAAAATGTCAGTAAAATCCCAGAAATAACTGAATTTGACCGGCATATTAGTATTCGCAGCATCGCTGAGGAGCTAAAGATTAGCCATGAAACAGTTTTAAACCATTTGCGCAAAGCTGGATTCAAAAAGCTGGTCGATGTTTGGTTGACACACCTATTAACATGATGGATCGAATTTCCATATGCAAAGCCTTGACCAAACGGAATGGAATCGATCCATTTCTTAAACGGATGGTGGCTGGGAATGAGAAATGGGTCACATATGACAATATTTTGCGAAAACAATCGCGGTCAGCGCAAACGGTGGCCAAACCAAGACTAACAGCCAGAAGGGTTATACTCTATGTATATTCGGTGGCGCTAGAAAGGAGACAATTAATATTAGTTGCTTTCACTAAATTCAGATATCTACTACCCCCAATTGGACCGTATGAAGCTACCTATTGACCAGAAACTGCCAGAACTGGCCAACAGAAAAGGAGTTGTGTTCATCATCAGGACACCGCAAGGCCACACACATGTGTAGTGACTCGTCAAAAACTCAAGGAGCTCGATTGGGAAGTTTTAGATCATCCATCATATAATCCTAGCCTGACACCCAGTGATTACCACCTTTTCTCGCTTTCTAAAACGTGATTGAATTGAAAAAATCTGGTACCAAGAGAAGATTGTGAAATTCTATTACTAGGGTTTTTCGCCAATAAGGGTCGAGACTTCTACAAGAGTGGCATTATGAAGCTATCTTGAAAATGGCAACAAAACATTGCACATTTGACCCAGTTCGAACAATTCGAAACATTTTAAATAAAATTTTGGAGTTTATGCAAAAATAAACGATTTCTTTTCCCCAAACTAATATTTTGGTTAGAACCGTTAGAGAAGTAGCAGGTGTGCAGCTTTATAGCTACTATTTATATGTATAAAGTGAAAGTTTCATGTGGTTCAAAAATATCGTTTATCTTTGAAAATTAGGTGTTGGGTTATTCATATAAAAAAATGTCGAGCGTTTGTTCTATGGAGAAAATACACAAAACCGCCAGCAAAAAATGGTCAGAAATCAACGGAACTTTTGAGCCATACAGTACGAGTACTTACACTTTATTGCATCAAAATCGAATTAAGTTAAAACGGCGTACTCAAATTTTTTTGCAAATTGCCATTAAAAAATGTTAAATTTTTATGAAAATTTGCTAAATTTTTTTTAAATTTTCACATAGTTTGAAACTAGGGTTTCATTATTGCATATATATTGAGCTGCATTTTCATGAAAAAAAAATATTAAAATTAATATTTAAATATTAATATTAAAAATATTAAGAAAAGAAAAAGTTAGCAAATTTTTTATCAATAAGTCCATGCGTTTTAGTTCTTTAAAGCAGTGTATTTCAGCATACATATTTATGTAAATACATACATACGTGCATACGAGGGAGCGTCTGTATTTGTGTGAGTAAAAGCGAATATATTTATTGTGACCTGAAGCAGACACAAATCACCGCTGATACACAAATTCCATTAGCTTAACACAAGGATAGCTCACAGCTCACTATAAACAAATATTTCTATCTACCATTTACTGTGTATGAGAAAATGTATGTTTGTGGTGTGGGAGCACCAGCAAATTAGACCGATGATGTGGCAACTCGACCAAGGTGGCGACATTGAACTGGGAGTGCCTTTGGCATAGAAATGACACAGTTGGCCATCAATACCAACGTCAGCACTGATGCCCGGCCCAAGACGACGATCAACGCACGTACTCGTATTTGTATTTGACTAGGAGAAGAGTTGACAGAGCGGCAGGAGTCTGACGGCGCAACATGTCATTCGGCACAGCGGCATTCAAGTGTGCACGTCTGGCGACTGACGGCATACCCGCATATGCGAGTATGTTCGCATTACCAAAAGCCAACAGAAACAATGTAAAGTAAGAGAGGCGTAACTAACTATATTGAATTGCTTTGGTGAATGACATTGCTGAGTGAAAGTGAATGCAGAAAGGTGGCACAGCAGTTATGAAAGTTATTGCGTTGGAGTGCAAAGCATTGTCGGGTATAAATAGAGAAATCTACAATGTATTTGAAAGAATGTTACTTCATTTGTCAAACTGTCAACGCACACATGCGTGCTTGCATCCACACATATGCAATATATGTAACCGTATTTGCTAACAACATAATGGGCATCAAGGCATTTTACGAGTACGTATCAAACCATCAGACTGCATATTTCTGTACATACCATATGTGTCGGTCATTCACGCACTTACTCGCTCACTATAGCACGTAAGCACTTAGCCCGTCAAGCAAGCAGGCAGGCAGGCAGTCATTTCGTCATGTTTGTAATTTTGTAATATTTGCAGCCACAACTCACTGCTCGTCATTGGCTTTGACAATTTGCAATTGAATGTCGTCATGCCTACGTACAAGATTACTATGTTAAGCATATGCCAGGGCGTATACGTAACCCACGTAGCCCATTAGTCACTTACATTGAGCAAGCACGCACGTTTGCTTTGTGGCACTACTTCAAGCACAGATATTAAACATTTTATTAATTCCTTTACTAAATTAAGGAATGAAATAATGAAGGCAAAAGTCAATGGAAATGGATGTGCAAAAGAAATGAACGCTGAGACTGTAAGGAGGGAAGCGAGGTCATGCAATGAATTATTCCTTTGTGTTGGTACACTTTGGAGTTAAAGTGCATATGAAAATTTATGTAAAGGGTGATCAATTTAGAGGTATCAGATTTTAAATTGAAATAAAGCAATGAAAGTTAAAATTCATTTTTATTATTTTTGTGTAGAGCCATTCACTTGCATTTACATTTTAAAGATCGTCCCTTTCAAGTGTTGGCCGCAACTGCGCCGTAATTTGGCCATACGTAATCACCAATACTGAATGGCTCACAGGAGCACTTCGGTCGGTATCTTGTGAACAACTTTGGTAATGTGGGATTCCACTGGATCAATCAAAGCTGGTTTATCCACAAAACATTTAGACAAATAAAAGTCTAAAGGTGTTGTATCACACGGTTCAATCCATTGGTCCGAGACGAGAGATAAATTGCTCATCGAAACAACGAACAGTAAATCCATTGTTTTACGGGCTGTATGGCAGTGATTAAATGTTGTGCTAATCACGAATTTCAATTTTTGGCATCAAAAAGTCGTTTGTCATGGAGCGTATTTCAGGATATATGGGCCGATGATTATTCAAGCCCATAAGTCGTAACAAGAGGTTGCTTTCAATGGATGTAATTGCTGTCCTAAAGTTGCTTTGGGTTGCTTTCTAGCCCATATACGAAAATTAAGCTTATTAAGCCAAAAATGTACCTCAACGCTGAACACCATAAGTTGGCCTGAGCGTGTGATTTTCTCAATAAAGTTATACTATTTGTAAACCTTGTTGAGGCGTAAGTCTTTCATGATGAAATATCAATAAGTATTTAAAAAAATAAGTCCTTAGTTTGAGCGTAGTCACGCATGATCTGTCAAAACACTCTATTGAAAAAGTACCACCAATCTGATCACCCTGCCGCTATTCGAAGCCAAAATTAAACATGTGTATGGAGCCCATGGACACCGTAGCCAAGTGGGCTGGTGCGTAACTACCATTCGGAAGTGCATATGTTCGAGTCTCCGCTCATGAAACACAAAATGATAGAAATAATTTTTTCAAATAACACAAGGGCTCTTACACATATATGGCACTACGTTTATTACATTCACCTCTTTTTTAGTTAGTACTAACCTTAAAGAGACAGCTGTCAAAATTTCATAATATTCTATTCATTACTTCGTGAGTTGTTTTGCTAAGAATGGCGTTGCTTTTGTTATTTTCAAAACAATGGATCAAAAAGAATTTTGTGTTTTGATTTTACTCTGCTTCTTGATGGGAAAAAATAACACTCAAGCAAAGTAATGCCTTTAAAAGTGTTATGAGGACCTTGCTCCATCAGAAACAACAATAAAATGATGGTTGGCTGGCTTCAAACGTAGTCGTACGAACAGCGATGATGCACACCGCAGTGGAAGTCCGAAGGAGGCGATAGCACCAAAAAACACCCACGAAATAGTTTTGAGTGATCGAAAAGTGAAGTTGCGTTAGTTAGTTGGCATCGTAAAGATATGAAAGAAACATGTTGGCTTTATATTGCATCAGCATTTGACTATGAAAAAGTGGATGCCGCATTTGCTTACTGTTGACCAAAAACAAGAACGTTTTGATTGTTCTGAGCAGTGTTTGGCCATGATCAAACGTAATAATCCGAAATTTTTGCATCGATGTGTGAAATGGATGATACGAGAATAAAATACCGGGTTAAAAACTGTCGTCATCTGAGGAACCTCGGCCAAAGCCCCGAAAGCAAAACAATCGGCGGGAAAGGTTATGGCCGCGGTATTTTAGGATGTACGTGGTATAATATTCGTCGACTATCTTGAAAAGAGGAATACGATCAACAGTGAATAATATATGCCATTATTGGAACGTTGAAGGCCGTATATATATATATATGCTGAATCGTAACTCTTCATCTTTTCATGGCTATATTCAGAAAAAAGCAGAAAAAAGTCACAGGGAACGCAGTTCGGTAAATATGGTGGCTGAGGCATAATAAAGCTGCTATTTTTGTCCACAAAATCAAACACAAACACTGAAGTGTGGGCTAGCGCAGTATGATGATTCAAAAGCTTTGATTGGCTAAGCCACCATTCATGTCGTCTTTTTTTTATATTTCTTCACATAAATCTGACATAACAACATGTTAATATTCCTTAGAGAAAGAGATGTTCTCCTATAAACACTTTCTATAAAGAACTCTTGTTGAAACGGAAAACTGTAGTCAAAAAAAGAAAAGAGCACAACCTTCACATTTGACAGCACTTAGATTACTTTTTTCAGTCTGAACTCTCCTGATCACTTCCATTGGCATAATTAGACTTTGATTTTGACATTTGATCCATATGCTCATCTCTTGTTACCCTTTACGACTCTTTGAATACTATACATCTGTAACGTTGTTTATGTCACTTGTCAGCTCATGAGCGATAATCATGCGATGGGTATATGGCCAACGTTTCGCAATATCGGTACTAAAATATAAAACACATAACAAAAATTATCTGACTTATATATCTTGGGAATATGTGTACCAATTAAGTGAATGATATCATGAAAAGATTTCCACGTAGTGATAATTTTTGGCAATATTTTTTTTTTTTTTTTGTTTCTATTAATTTAATTATTTTATTTCATAGAAATATATTTTATTTTACATCAGAAACCACACAAATCTATCTTTCCAATTTTAAGCAAAATTTGTAAAAATAAAAAATTAAAACAATCATCCAATTCCCACCAAAATTTCCCACTGAAAATTGCACAAAATTGTAGCAAAAATACAAGATATCATATTGGAAAACAATCGAGTGACTTAAGGAGATTTAGTAGAAGCCTAAGCATCTCATTTCGCAGTGTAAGCAATATTTTAACCGAAGTACTCAGTTTCAGGATTTCAAAAAGCTGTGCGCACAATGGGTGCCGCATTCGCTCAAAATGGAACAAAAACACATTCGAATGCGACTTTCTCAGCAATATTCTGAGCATTTTCGCAAAGATAAAGTCGATTTTGTGCGCCGATTCATCACTATGGAAGGAATCTGGGTCTATCCCCATGATCCGAAATCAAAACAAGTGGCTAAAGAGGGATGTGAACCTGGTTTTTCGGCTTCGAAACGTGTTTTTGAACAGAAAGTGGCCAAGATGGTATCAGATTTATGAGAGCCGAAGGGAATTTTGTTTATGGATTACCTACAAACTGGTAAAACTATATATTCTGAATGTTATTGTAATCTTGGCAAAAAATTCGTGAAGAAAGGTCTAGTTTGCAAAAGAAAAACCTTACCTAACGAAATTCCATGAATTAAAGCTCGAATTGTTGGAGCATCCACCGAATTTACCAGTTTTGGTCCGCAGTGACTTCCATTTGTTTCCAGACCTAACAAAATTCATGCGTTAAAAGCGTTTTTCATCATCCATAATAGCAGTGGAAGCTTATTTTGCAGCCCTTCCAGATTCTCCATCCCTGAAGGAATTCGTAAATTGGAATCTCGTTGGAACAAGTGTATTGATGTTCATTAAGACTACACTGAATAATAAAGTATATTTCAAACCATACAATTATGTTTTTCTTATTGAACCGCAAAACCTTTTGAGTAGCCTAGTAAATATATGCTCACTTTTTCTATAAGTGCATATCTAACATTCTGTATTCTCGGAATTCGCCTTAAGTTAAATTTTGTTAACAATTTCAAACTAACTTTAAAACTCAAAAGCAAAGGAACAGCTTCTAATCTACATTTAAATGATTTTCAATTAAGCTTTCTGCATATGTTTCATTCTGAATATATTTTATATGTGTATATATAAATTAGAGCAATTGGAAATTATACCTTAGTACTTGCAATAGTTGCGTATGTAAATAAGGCAAATTTGGGCAATTCACTGAGAAGTGCCCGAAATTCACTCTTTGGCAGCAAGAGATTATTGTAAGATAAGTGAAAATTTACTTTGCAAGCTATGTAATTACATATTTACGTATGTAATAACCGAATGTGGCATATTGTTGAATCTATGCACGCACGCAGTGATAGTTTATGAGTACAGAGCCAGAAGCTTTCCGATTGAATTGATATTTAATAGGCTGTCACTTTTAGCACAGAAGTAAGGCCTCCTGTAATTACAACTTGTTGGAGCTTGAAATATATATTCTTCTAGTTTAATAACCCATTCACTGCACTAATAATAATAAAAAAATTATTTCACCATTTCTATGTATATATATATTTTAGGCAAGTAAGTGCAATAACGAAAAATAATAATAAATACCTCAGAAGGTGAATTTGTCTTTGAAACTTGAAATGTGTTCGTAAATTAAAAGTGGTTTTCAGAAATTTATTTTTTTTTGTTTCAAAATTTAACTTCAATTATTTTATTCCCACTTGAGAAAATTATGGTTATCACTTACTCACTCTAAATATTCGGTATCATCTCAATTTGCTGAAACAACAATAGAAGAAAGGATAAGTGATGTCAGCTGTAAAAATAAATGAAGAAAAAAAGGGACCCTCATTTAGACGGTCGAAAAATGCATCATTTTTGGGAATTTTTTTCTCAGGTAAAATAACTTCAAACGTTTTGTAATTCATAAAGTACTTTAATAAATGTCTTGACTGTCTACAAAAATTTTCGGAGAAGAAAAAAAACATTTTAAGTAGGGAAATATACACCTCGTCCATGGCACCTCATTCTATCTGTGTACATTCTAGCGGTCTGAATTTTTTTCTGAAATAAAAAAACCAAATTTTTTTTAAAACTTTAGGATAATACCTTCGATGTGACATTTTGATTTAAAAAAAAATGTCGAAATTGATATTTTTTACCCAGTTTTATGTTAAAAGTGATTTTTCATGCATAAAAATTGACTTTAAAATTACAAAAAAATATGAAAATCTTTTTTTTTAAAAAAACACTTAATGTCACATTGAAAACAATTTAATTATCTTTAAAATGAGCTATTGTAAAGCCTGATTGGTTCAATACAGCGTTCTCAATTGTGTACACAAAATCGAAAAATGATGTTTCGAGAAAAACGCGTTTAAAGTTTTGGATACAGGCGATCAGGCCACCCGTCGCGTCCTGTTAAAAATTTTGTCACTCCTTCAAAAATACATATATCGACTTGAAGTTTTGAAAGTATATTCTTAAATAGTTGTAGAATAGATTAAAATTATTTCCAAAAAATCGATTTTTTTGACCCGATAAATGAGGGTCCCCCCTTAATCAAATATTCAAATCTATATTCATACTTCTAAATGATCCAATTGATTCAGCAGCTCAAATCAAATGTTCTGCAATTGTGACTGGATTTCGTGGAATGATTTACTCTATTTACAATAATTTCCCCTTTTCAGTGCTTCGTTAAAAACGAAAGTGAATTGCACTTTCAAACAAATAAAAAATTAGCTAAATTCTTCTTCTTTTTAATTGGGGCTATAACCGCTTACGCAATTTTGGCCGAATTTAACAAAGCGCGCCTTTCTTTTTCCTGCTAGCAGCCGCCAGTTGGACACACCAAGTGAAGCCAAGTCCTTCTCCACCTGATCTTCCCAACATAGACGAGGCCTTCCTCTTCCTCTGCTACCCCAAACTAATATCGCATCAAATACTTTCAGAGCCGGAGCATTTGTATCCATTCGGACGACCTGACCCAGCTAACGTATTCGCTGGATCTTTATTCGCTGCGCTATGTCTATGTCGTTGTAAAGCTCATACAGCTCATTATTCCATGGCCTGCGATATTCGCCAACGTGCAAAGGTCCAAAAACCCTCCGCAGAATCTTTCTCTCAAACACTCCAAGCGACGCTTCATCGGATGTTGTCATCGCCCACGCTTCTACGCCCTACGTTACGGACGGTCATGATGAGAGTCTTGTAGAGTGTTAGTTTTGTTCGCCGAGAGAGGACTTTGCTACTCAATCGCCTACTTAGTCCAATGTAGCGCTTGTTGGCAAGAGAGATTCACATAAATTTCATCCGGCATGCATACTTTCATTCGGCCATATTTTGCATAGGGACTGGTGCATGCACCTTAACAGCTCCTCGCCACCATGTTTGAATAGCTCAGTCGGCAGTCCGTCGGCGCCCGCGGCTTTGCTGTTCTTTAGCCGGGTTATCGCTATTCTCACCTTGTCATGGTCGGGTAGCGGAACGACAGTTCCGTCTTCAACAATTGCGATATCGGGATCTTCACATTCTCTGTGACATACGCAGCTATCACTATTTAACAGGTTTGAGAAGTGTTCCCTCCATAATTTAAGTATGCTCTGGATGTTAGAAACCAGATTGCCGTCTATGTTCATACACGAAAAATAAATTAGGTTAGGAAACTGCTAAGTTAGGTTAAGGGAAATGGCGTCTCAAACGAGCGCCCCCTTGGACAAAAAACGAAACTCGTCCATTATGATGCCGTACCGAGGAAATACAGAGCGGGAAAAACTATTCAGCGAACCGAAAAGGAAGAAGGGGCTTTAGGTTGGAGAACGGCGATCAATCGGTGGCTAATTTCATTTGCGTTAACCGCTTGAAGCTACTGATGAAATTCACCAGGCGTGAGATATTTTAATCCGCAATATCTGCAGGTGTAGCAAAAAATTGAGAGCCGAGATGTCTAAATCTTTGCCCGACGAAAGCAGGGCAGCCGAGAAGAAGGTGCTGAGATGATTCCTCCTCATCTTTCAGACATCTTTTGCAGAAGGGACTTGAAGTCTCACCGCATGAATACCTAACGGACACCCACCAAATTCGATAGTTGCGGCTTTGTTAGCCTTAAAGGTTCCCTTGACACCTGATCTATCCATGGCCAGCTGCATCTCACGACTTTACACGTTTGAGCACTAGCCCAGCGTTAGCTGATTTGGCGCTAGGCCTTTCCTTGCAGGAGCATGCCACAAGTTCTTAGGGAAATGCCGATCATCTCATCAACTCATCAGACGTTTCCCGCTATGCCACTATGGCCGGGAACTCAAATAAGCCTAATATCGAAGTATTCGGCTGCAGTCGAGAGAAAAATGGATGGAAACAATGATCCCAAGACCCTAATTGCCGCCTGGCTGTCGGAGTAGATACTTACCTTCCTTATAGTAATTATAAGCAACAAATCCACTGCTTGCAGCTATCTCCGTCTGGAAAATAGTACAATGGTTCGGTAGCCTAAATTTGAGCTTGATGTGGAGCTGCTCACAGAATTCTCCCCTGCCAATCCCTTCGTACAGCTTCGAGCCATCCGTAAGATGCTACGCCTGTAAAATAGTTAGCTTTCCAATTAATTTTTGGCTCATTTTCCAATTGCTTGAAAACCGCTGACATTGAAATGCTATTGAAACTGATGGTCATCAATATCTGAGTGAATTAAATTTTATAAGATTGTTATTATTCTTCATATTGTAAGAAGAAAGACTACTGCAAACTCATAGTCCATGCACTCCTTAAAGTGCTCCGCAAATCTAGCACTTATATACTCTATTAAATGTTTGGCCAAGCTTTTTTGTGCATATTCCTATTGTATAAATAATTTTTAAGTCCATAGCGGGTTTCGAAATCTGAGCCTCCAAATGCTTTTGATGCACAAACTCACTCAACTGTGGCAATTATCCTGATAGATTGAACCAGCATAATTTTCGAGAGCATTTTTTTCGGTCGCCGCAGCCGAATGCATTGCTGTGTGACTACTATTCGGGAGTGTGTAGGTTCGAATCTCCGTGCATGAACATCAAATAATAGAAAAGGTTGTTTTCTAATAGCGGTCGCCCCTCGACAGGCAATGGAAAAACTCCGAGTGTATTTCAGCCATGAAAAAAGCTACTCATAAAAAACTATTTTTCTGATAGATTATTAGTACTATTTTTTTCTAAGAAATAGCCACATTTTTAGCAGAAACTGTTTTTGCCATAGCATCTCAGAACGTTATATAAAATGAGAACAAATCCTCGATACAAATATTAAGTAAAATACTTGTCTCCTTATTTCCTATAACCTAACATAAAATTAATTTTTAAGTAATTTAATCCTACAAAAATGGATGGAAATGCCTTTTATTTTTGTGGACATACTTACCCACACTCAATATGAGTAACATATGTTTTCAAAATAAAATATCATGCGAGTTTTTCATCACTGCTTGCGCGCTAATACAAAGACCACACAAGAAGGGGATATTTCTCTGCAAAGCAACAATTTGCACTCCGGAGAAACTACACCATGCGCTCTCGCAAAATATCCTATTTTATGCCCTCTCCCTCTCTCTCTATCTCACACTCGCACTCACGCGTGCTCTCAAGCTCTCAAAAAAGGATATGCTTAATATTCCATTCGTCGCTTCAAATCTATATATTATATATGTGTGTGTGTATGTTTGTACGTGTGTGCCTATGCCACAGATTTGCCACGAAAGCAACCATCGCAACCGCTTTGAGCAACTGCTATTTATGTATGTACAGATGCACGTTGGCATACGTGGATGTGGGTGTGTGAGTGTGTTAAATTATACATTTATGTATTGCTGCCTAAACTTGATTTCGTAGAAGGACGCCGGTAGCAGCCGTAGCTGCAGCAGCAGAATTCTTATTCGAGTCTATAACTTTTCACTCTCACTACTGAAACTACAGCACAACAATTTTTGGTAAACAATTTTTTTAGCTATAAATAGTTTATGCCACAGCAACAGTCGTGCAACGCATTAACTACACATTACTGAGCGTCAGTAACAACCAGAAGCATTAAAACTGTGTCGTGGCAACCATCACAACAAGCATCGTTCCTCCGGCAAACTTGGAAGCAGTCAAAGCGCGATTGCGAAGGAATTGAAGCATATCAGAAGTGGCTAATTGAAAATATTCGCTATGCGTCAGTAAATGCACGGCGCCAGCCAGTCAACTAGCCGGGTCATGTATGTATATATATTTACGTTTATCTAATAAAAAATTTAAAAGAAAAACAACAAAAACATTTGCATTAATCCAAAGAAAGCTCATACCAATAGCGTTAAGCAGCTAAGCCAGCGACGGTGCCGGCTAACTAATTAATGATTATTGCCAAAGTTAACAAACTGCAACAATATGGCCGAAATAATGCGGCATTACGTAATCAAGTACCGTTGCGCTGAGCTCGCTGTGGGACGTATACGGAAGACAACAACAATATCCAACACAATCACTTGCTAGCGTTTTTGCTGCATGCGAAGAGGAAAAAGTTTAATTGAAATTTAAACTTTTCCTCCAAAGGCGAATAAAAGTTCCGAAATCTATTGTGAGTTTCAGCGGTGGCAGACTGGCATGAGTGTGGACAATGCTTTTGTAGTCAGCTGTTTGCAGTAAATTAATTTTGTTTAAAATCTCTAGAAACAGCGCACATGTACGCATGTGTGTATGTATGTAAGCTCAATTGGATGCAGATGCACGCCGCAGGATAAACTGGTTGCGGTTTTGGATATTCATGCATGTTGCCCTTCATGTATTAAAATATGTATGTACAGATGAGAGTGTGGCATATGTGGCAAATATTTGTTTATTTGTTTTGTTTGGAAATTGGCCAAACAGTTTTACAATAGCCAGATGAGTTAAACAATGTGCAATGGTAGCACCCAAACACCAGTAAAGGCACTAAAATAATGTATTTTTATGCTAGAATTTAAATATTTTGAACAGCTCTTGCCATCTGTGAAAAATGAAATAGTGAGAAATTCCAGTTGATGTGAAAATTTTTGCCAATGAGGTAAAATAATATACAATTTTTTTTTAAGTAGAAGTAGAGTAGTACTCTCTGTTTTAGCATCTAATGTCTCACTGATACCTGGAATCTCTTTCGGAAGCAAGTATCTCCTTAGCTTTCTTAAAAGGAGGCAATAGAGATATCTAGGCACTCACTTGGGAAACTCGGCAAGAACTTTGAGCATCGACTGCTTCAACACAGAAAATGGTATCGAAGCGTGATGGTATTTGGACAGCAACTGAAGATGCTTGACTGCTTTGGGTATACACGGTTTCTCAATGCATAGTATTTGCAATGAATAGACTGAGTAATTGGTAAAAGGTGGCGAAGAATTAATATCAGGACTTGTAGTGAAAGCCAAGCTGCCCTTAAGGCCTTAGAAACTGCTCACACCTCTTCAAAAATAGTTCATATATATAAATTACGCCTAAATTCTATTGCAAGGTGGAGTGAACTTGAACTGCACACCGTGATATTTAAGGCTACGAAATGGTTGCTGAATTGGCAAACTGCGATAGCTTGAAGTATCCAATTGAAACGGAGCCAATTTTAGGACCCATTATAACGGGAACAGTGAGGTACATCTCATACCTCATGGAAACCGTTACTGCAATACTTACAGCTGCAGAACAACCAAGTGTTTCCTACAAAGGCCTGACATGGTGGTGGCAAAGTTCCTCCTCAGATGGAGGCGGCGTGAGCTTCGAGCTCTAATAGGGCTAATTACTGATCTCGATCCATGGGGATGATATTTGGGCACTATAGGCATCATCGACAACTGAATGTTTACATCTTGTTTGTCGAGGATGAAGTTGGTACAGAACATTTATTCGGCCGCTTTATTCGGCTTTATGTATGACATACTTGTATGTAGATGTTGCATTTTATGTTTGGATATACTAAGAAATAGGCGAGCTATATTTTCCATAAAAACTTCTATAACTCTTAAAAATATCTTGAAAGTTTGCTCAAAAGTAAGGAATCTGCATCCCACCTGTCTCTCCCTCTATCTCTATCCTTTAAATACTCTCTTTTAGGCTTAAAACAAAAATTAAACAAAATAAATGTCAGGCCATACACAATTCCTGTCCTACTTTTCGAACGCGGTGCCTCTTGCAGTGTTCGAATGCAGATGTCTTTTATTTTCCTGAAAATGGGTTCAATGTATTTGAAAAACTTGGAAAAAGGGTTTTCACTAAAGAACGACCGATCATCACTTTCTTAGAACATAGTCGAACGGAACCCATTTTTGTCAGCCGAAACCATATACATTCTTTTTATAGCTATATTTCTAAGCACAAAGCATAGTTCATAATTTGAAAAATATTTTGATGTTTAAAGGAAGAAAGTTAATCAACTTTCAAACGGGGTTAATATAAAACAATTCAAAAAGGACACTAACACAAACGCAGAAACATATTATACATATATGTGGGGCATTCTTTCTGAACGTGAGACCCCCTGCCCCCAGAATAGATTTTGACGAAAAGAGGTCTATGAGGGCTTAAAATGTAGGTAATTATGTTTACTTTCGAAAGCAAAGTGGCACTTCTTGAAATTCAAAATGGCGGATCCAATATGGCGGAAATTCTACAAAAATCAAACGAATTTGGTTGAAACATGTCTGATAAAAATACCAGACTCTTGTGTTTGATTTCTGATTTTTCTTTATAGTAAAAGACTACAGGAAAGACTGTGCACTGTGTGTTATTGAAATGAAACGCTTGTGATGCATCTTGGACGACGTACTTGTAGTTTTCAGAAAAATCTAAAATTACAAGCACTTCGCCATCATCCAAACTGACCTTCTTATCGTTAAAAAACTGAGACTGCTCTTTTGATAAAAAGGAGTGAGGTTTCAAAAGTAATAACTTATTGCACAGTTCTTCCGTAAATTCTAATGCAGATAGAATTTGGGTTTGTAGTGTCGAACGGTCTGTACCAGTCCACGCACTAAATTGCACATGGTGAATACTACATGTAGAATTTCCGCCATATTGGATCCGCCATTTTGAATTTCAAGAAGTGCCACTTTGCTTTCGAAAGTAAACATAATTACCTACATTTTAAGCCCTCATAGACCTCTTTTCGTCAAAATCTATTCCGGGGGCAGGGGGTCTCACGTTCAGAAAGAATGCCCCATGTATATCAGGGCGCATATAGTATTTGAGGGTATGCATATTGGAAGCTATAATTTCCCAAAACCAATATTTTTTGTTTTTCTCTTTTTCAGATAAGATAACTGAGCTCAAGAAATGAAGAAACATGCAGCTATCGTCGCCATATGTGCAAGTCACACCGATTTAAAAATATATAATTTTCTTAAACGTGCCAGTTCATTTATGATAAGGTCCGCTATGAATTGGAGGCCTGATGGCATCAAGGGGCAATGCAGAATCTGTTGCACAACGCAAACAAAACGAGGAATGTTCTAGCACAGTCCGATCGGCACACTTTATTCAACAGGGGCAAGCGATGAATGATGAGAACTCTTTAAAATCAATGCGAGATATTATTCGTCGATTTTTCGCTTAAGCTCTTTGGTATACCTCCCACATTATGCGCAGAAGACAGTTTATGTTGGAGCAAATACGAGAAAAGCGAATTATCCGATCAAAACGCTTTCTAAATGGGATGGCTATGTTCAGTCCTACTGACGTTACTGTTGTAATGCCTACGAATTTTCCAGGTTTTAAGTATCGTGAGCAACAAAAGACACGTCATACCAGCACCTTCTTTACTACAGACAGTAATGAAACCCCGGATGGGTAGTGTACGCAGTGACAGCTCATACAGCTTTCGGCAAGACTCTGCTCCTTCACAGAAAGCGATAGCGACACAACGTCGCCCCATAACGTCGAACTATGACCGACTGATTTCCCAGCCCTTAACCTCTGGATTAATACATAGTTGAGCTTGAAACCAGTAAGATTTCCATATCCCCGTTTCTTTTCTTAAGGCTGCAATGAATACTATTACGGTTAATATGATTAAGGGGCATTGGATTCGGGCATGCAATCGTTTTCGCACCCAGAACGAAGAGGTTATTTCATATAATGGAAGTTGTATTAAAAACGCACTGAGTTAATGTTATGAAAAAAATTCGTGTAGATCCATTAAAGTTTTTTCAAAATAAGAGCTTATTAGTTTTACGTTTCAATATTGATACTGATAGGCTTAAGAATAAGATTAGGATTGTACGAATACAAGAATGAGGGGAGGTCAATAAAAAGGGTGATTTTTTTAAGAGCTATAGGAAACTTTGTCAAAAAAACACACGTAAAATTCAGAAAAATGCATGAAATTTTTATTTAAATCGATAGTACAGTCCATAAAGGCGTTATATCGCACGATCTGAGTGGCCAATTGACAGGTCCCGAACGTGAAATAAAATGTTCACCGAACTCGCCTCTCAACAAGTCCATTGTTACACATGCTGTGTGGCATGTGGCACCGTCTTGATGAAACCACGTGTCATGCAAGTCAAGCTCTTGCATTTTGGGCAAAAACAAGTTGGATATCATTTCAGGGTAGCGCTCACCATTCACAGTTACGTTACGATTCGCAGCGTCTTTGAAGAAGTACGGTGCAATGATACCTCCAGCCCATAAACCGCACCAAACTGTAACCTTTTCTGGACACATTGGTAGCTCTTGCAATTCTTCTGGCTGATCTTCACTCCAAAATCGACAATTCTGCTTATTTACGTACCCACTGATCCAAAAATGAGCTTCGTCGCTGAACAAAATTCTACGATAAAAAAGTGGATCTTAAACTTTCTTAACAGAGCACGCATTTTTAAAATAAAATTTAATGATTTGCAAGCATTGTTCGTTTGTAAGACGATTCATGGTTAAATTGTAGACCAAACTGAAGATGTTTGATTTGAAACAAAATACGAAACGTCCGTCAGCTGTTTAAAAAGCTAAAAAATCACCCTTTATAACTAAATGAGGAGGAGGACAAAAGCAAAAATTAGAATGCAAAAACATAATGTAATAATGATATAATGACAAAGTATAAAAATTAAAATAAAGATAAGATAAAACTGGGGATATAGAACAGGATACATTACATTGAATGAAAACACTGTGAGTTCAACTAATTACATGGTGCGTTTTTTTTTTTGTTTTGTTCAGAAAATATTTCAAATGCATTTGAAACTACAGTTTTCCATTTTATTTTCAATTTGATGTTTTTAAGGCACTTTGAAATTTCAAATGTAGGTGCGTACGTAAATGAAAAGGTTGAAGCACCACTCTGGCACTTCCCAAGTCGAAGAGAGGAGTACCCAGTGACCTTAATCGTCATCAGTCAGGCCCGAATATTTGCAAAAAAAATGTCTTTCTCTGAAAGGTTTCTACAAGGGGAGTTAAATGGTAATCCTAGCGTACTACCGATCCTTGGATGATCAGCACACACAGCTACGAGTTTGGAAATGTAATGACGTGGAGGCCCCAGCACTTTCTGAGTCCTCCGCCTATTGCACTGTGACCAAAGAGTTTTCGAAATAGCACACGAAGAAATGGAGGTCCATCTTTTCTTTGCTTCGCTGAGAAATGATTTGTGCAGTTCCCTTCTAAAAAACTGTTAAGGGAATGTCAATTTAATTTCCCTCTATGTTCCAATGTCCAGGAACCCAGATCAGAGAAAAATTACTTTAAGGTTTCCGAGGCTACATTTGAAATAAAAGTATAAGTACTTATAATCTCTCTATGAAACTATTATGGATATCGGGCGAAAGAGAAAAAATTAGTTTCCTTTTCGCCAGGGCAAATATAAATTATTTCGTAGAAAGAAAGTCTAACCATATTTTTACGTTTTTACAACATTAAACAGCAGAAAGAACGGAAGAAAATTCAAAGATATTTTAATAGGGATTTTAATCAAAATATTTACCAAAAAAATATATCAAAAATTAAAATTCCTATTGATATATTCACAGACTGAGAATACATACATACGTATTAAACAAACAATTTATTTAATTTAATAATTTTAATTTTTTTAAGTCATAAACTTCTTTAAAAAGTTAAACTGATGACAACATGAAACCTGAGTATGCAGCATTGCTATATAAAATCTATAGCTTCACATGCGCATAAAACTCTCCTGAGCTTTTACTGTCTCACAGTGTAATCTCGTTGCTTTTCATGCAGCAGTGGCTAGCTAACTAGCACAGCATAACTGTGCGTTTGGTCGCCTTAACATACTTGAATGCAGACGTTTGCTTGGAGAAGACCATTATGGTAGTTGAGTTATCGGCAAAGATAACGAGATACGTCGACACAGGGAGCTCCTCGGCTTGAAACGAAGTAGGCTATGGTCATCATCATCTCTAATCCCAAGGCTACTTCTTCCTTCCCTTCTCCTTTCTCCTCTCCCATGTATGGCTCCACAACGGACGAGTTTTCAATATTTGTCCAAGCGTGCCCTTAGCTAGGGCAGCCATTTAACCTAACCTAACCTAACCACTCGAAGGGTGGAAACCTCAAACCACTCATGAAACCCCAAGTGAGAGAAAAAGTTACTGACATTGTCATCGGTGTTGATGCAGGTTCCTAAGTATACGAAGTCCTTTACAACCTCGAAATCATAGCTGTCAACAGTGACATGGGTGCCGATACGCGAGTGCGCCGACTGATTGTTTGAAGACAGGAGGTACTTTGTTTTATTCTCGTTCACCACCAAACCCATTAGCTTTGCCTCTTTAGAAGGCAGTTCAGTTTGGAGAAAGCAGAACTAACAGCGCGGTTGATAAGGCAAATGATGTCAATATCATCAAACGGCTCGGAGGGGCCCTTCCCAATTCTGACGGCGCTGCTGATATTAAGCAACCTCATCTTGCATAGCCGTATTAATTTTACGAGGATACCAAATTCAGACATCACGGCATACAGATAACTCGTTTTCGTACTGTCGAATGCAGCTTTGAAATAGACAAAAAGAAAGTGTATGTCGATTCTCCTTTCATGTGTCTTTCCCAAGACTTGGCGTATTGTAAATATCTGGTCGGTGGGGAACTTTTCAATAGTCCTCCTTATTTCACTAGTCTCTACCTTACATTAATTTAAAATTAAGGTTTACCTTATGTCATATATATTATACATCTAATCGCAGTACTGTACTCAGTAATTAACGCCTGAGAACCTCATACGCAAAAATACTCATACGCACTGTAGCACAACTGGTGAGTATCTATGACAAGACGTATTTGTATTAGTATATGTATTTTTAGTTTTCGTGTTTCCCTATCCGCAGATTAGATTTTCATTTCATCATATGCATACAAACATATACTTTCACACATATAATTACAAAGTCCCCAATGACTACTTGGTAAATAATTCGCAATTCATCAAATAAAAATAGATTGTGATTGCGAACAATCCATTTGGGCATTATCCTACTACAGAAACAAATCACAAAAACTGAGTCGCAACTTCGTTAGTTCGAGAGATAGTAAAATAAATAAAAATATTTGTTTAATTTTAGAGTTCTCCGCACAAATATACATACATAGCGTTTGCCAGCGAAATTTTAAAATTTTTGCATTTTTTTTACTATTCCACTTAATTAAGTGTGCGCGTGTGTGGTCGCTGGAGTATTTGTAAACCACAATTCGCGCGCTATGATAATCACCGATGCGGAAGTCGAAACCCGAAAAGGCAAGCAGAAAAAAAAAATAAACAGCTTAAAGCCAAAAATCGGGTATAAAAAACCCCGTAAAAGGTCTTAAGCGAAAAAGAGAGTAATGCGCAAAGTGTAAATTCATGCTAACATTTTTGCAAATTCATTTAAGTGCCAAAAAACACACATACCTGCGAATGTAGCGAGCGTAGTTGATGAAGGGAGTAGAAGCAAATCTGGCACCCAAATTATTGGACGGCGTACAAGTTTCCCTTTCGACCTGCATAGCCAATGAGAGCACACATGATTTGAAATAGGTGCACGCAAATACAAATACATATACGCATCAGCTTTTGCATGCATAAATAAGTATTTACATATTTTTCCACATAGATAGTGAGCCTTTTACCTTCTAAGGTTATGCTAAAGAGACGCCAGCTAACGAACAGCATACGCCTACTTTCATTTTCTCACACAATCTCGCAAGCAGCTTAGTCAACCCAACCCAAAGTACCATGATAAATAACTCAAGTAGAATCTTAGACAAAATAAATCCCTCAAATTACGTATTTAGTTAGTTATTTTTTTAATACCCTATGAAATGTATAATAGAACACATAGACGATACTTGTCAATTTTCCTACACATTCACATATGCTGACTTTTAAAAATTTTGCTCGTCTTAAAGAGCATACTAATACTATGCGAAAATTGTTTCCGCATTACCGTTATTCGTATTCGTACGTGCCGATGTGCCGGTATTTTCGGCTAATAAAAATTGTGTGCATACTTTTAGGGGTCGCTAAAGATTTTCATAGCTTTGCCCGGTATGTGCACTTTCGCATTGAAATTCAAAATGCGTACATAAAATGAAATGAATAACAAAAGAATGAAGTAGCAATTGACCAACTGATGAAGGGGTAAATAAATGACTGATTATTTGTAGAAACGGCAGAGCATTGTAAAGTATGGGTATGGGTGAGTTGAGTTGAGTGAATGTTTGAATTTTGATATCATTAGCTTCACTATCCACATACTGAGCTGACTACTTTTAAGTAATTTAATGCTTAGTCAATCAAGCATTAAGGAAAACCACAAATGTTCGGATTTCATTTTTCTTCCTTCAACTTTTGGTGCACACCTTTGATACTGCCACCCAATAGAAAAGGAAATATAAATTTTAAAACCATTTTTGATATGAAACTTATTTAATTATTTATATTATTACTTATATTATTTTATGAGAATACTTTGGTTGAAATAAGTTATATGTTTCATTTGTTAAAAAAAAGACAATCTTCCACTGTGGCTGAAAACAAGATTAGTAGAAGAAGATAAACCGTTTTCCAATAACAGGTATTACAGGTAAATGGATTGCGGTATCAAGAGATGATTAACAATTTTTTATGGCCGGAATTGGATGGTATTGCTCTGGACAACGTTTATTTTCAACAAGACGGCGCTACGTGCCACACAAGCAACGAAACCATTGATATTTTACGGGAAAAGTTTCCGGACCGTATTGTCTGTCGAGGAGGTAATCACAATTCGCCACCAAGATCTTGTGATTTAACATCTTGTGACCTTTTTCCTTGGAGCCACGTGAAAGAGAAGGTCTACGCCAACAGCCCAGGGGCGATTCAAGACCTCAAAAATGGAATTCGCGAGGCTACCGAGGACATAGAGCAGCCACTTTGCAATTCGGTTATGGAAAATTTCATGAAAAGGATATTTTCCTGTAAGCGTGGTCATGTTGGACATTTGCTCGATGCTGTTTTCCACTATTAACGACATATCTTCCTCTTTATAATGAAATAAACATCCGATCATTTATATTAAAAAATAGCATTTTTCCTTGAATATCAAAATAACACCTCTAATTAGATAGCCCTATAGAAGCAAAGAAAAACTAATTTGAATTATATATGTCCAATTAAGTATGGTGCTAACACTCCACGCGACCCAAAGGCATCACATGGTCTCTCACCAGGTAGCTGTAGGACTTGGACTTAGCTGCTGATATTTGTCTGCTTTTGCACAACTTGACCGATATGCAAGCGAAGGCGGCAACAACATATTGAGCACGGCAAGGACTGCATTCGGGCGCTTATGGAAAATTTCAGCACACTCAGGATATTCAACGCATTGTCAAGTCGATGCCGTTATATGGAAGGGAAACGTGGCTTCTTTCGAAAACGATCGCGCAGAAACTTCAATGCTTTACCAGCAAATACTTGAGGATAATATGCAGAATATTTTGGCCCAACATAATAACAATCGTATAACGCTCTTAGAAACCCGCTTCACAGCGTCACAAAAATGGTCCTAGATAAGAATTCTCAGGGAAGCAGCAGCCGCGGCCGGCCAAAGAACACCCGGAAAATATGCATTCTGCATGACTTATCCTCCATAGACACAAGCTAGGACAGTGCTAAGACAATATCACCTAACCGCGTACCTTGAAGTAGCCCTATGCTCGTCAAAGAAGTAGCCGGGAGTAAAAGAAACAGCTGACTGTTGGTGGTAAACTAGGATAACCCCTCATGACCGCCTTAGCCGAATGGATTGGTGCGTGACTACAATTCAGAAGTGCTTGAATTTGAAATCTCGGGCATAAAACATTAAATGATAGAAAAAGTTTCTTTCTACACCTAAGCAATGGTGAACCTGCAGGAGTATTTCTGCCGTGGAAAACCTTCTCATAAAAAACCATCTGCCATTCGGAGGCGGTATAAAACTATACGTTTCGCCATTTGGAGAAGATCGGCCAAACCCACAGCAAGGGTTGTAAGTGAGAGCCGAAATGTCTGAAATGCTTTACAAAATATGGGACAGTTGAAGTGTAGATGCTAAAAAGGCTACACCTAAACATCCTCCAGAAGAAGGAACAGGAATGTTTAGTGTCACCAAATGAATTTCAAAATTAAGGTTGGGTTTGGATTTCAGCTGAAAAAGGTATATTTTACCTGAAAGTCGAGTCAAACTAATGGATCTTAAATATTAAAGTGTACTTCAAATCAGATTTAGTCCCTCAGTTTAGTAATTCTCCCACTAAAACAACAGATGTGGCGTCTGCCAACGGAAACTAACGCAATGTTAATACCGGAAGGTTCGATACTGTCACAGTAGAAGGTTTAGTTCGGGTTAAAGACCCACATTGACGAGGTTAGGCTTTCGATGCTTCTTTTTCGTAAAAAAAGTCCTATCCTCACTTGTCGTAGAGAGCACACTTCAAGGGTGGCCTGCTAAGCCAGGTCTATAGACGACAGTTATCAGCAAAGTCCCTTTAAAAGCCTCGGAAATAAACCTAAGTCATCCCTCCGTCAATTGCAAACTCACCATTGACTGTCGCTTGTCCACCGGAACTAGTTTATATCTTTTTTTTTTAATACCCCATTACTATAATCAGCAGCTATTTGTACGTTTCTTTCAATGGAACTGCTTCTATTTACAAAAAGCCTATAGCGTTAAGAGGGCCTAAATTTGTACTTTGTGAGAAGTTCTCCGAAGAGTAGTCTTCTCTTTCTTGCACTTTTCACGAAGATCTGCCTAAGTGTATACTAGTCAGTCTCAGAGAAAATGAACTCGAACTTTCTGAAAATTGTTAAGTGACAACTGAATTCTTGTACTCTGTAAGCTTAGAAACAAGTTCTTCGCCAAAATTGAATATTCGGAACTCAGTTTTTGGTGCGATAAATTGTTTTTGCGTGCAGCTCGCCATGAAAATTATGTTTGGGCCGTTAACAATTTTGCCGTATTATGGTGTATGTTTGTAACAGAGTATGGCCGATTGAACCCAAATCACTGGGTAGTTTTGACTTTGCCTATAGGTAGGAAATCACATAATTTTCCGACAGGTGGCTCTGTGGCCGAGATCACTCTAATAATCTGATTTGCCTGAAATTCAAAACGTGCATTAGGCACATTGTGCCTAAACATTTACTCGATAGATGGCGCTGAGGTCAAGATGGCTCTAGAAATCGTATTTAGGGACTGTCAAACCAGCAGCATCTCGTAAGATTATGGGAACTATTTTATGCTGTTACAACAATACCCGTAATAATGATATTTATTCTTTACGAAGTTATGAGCTACAAGTAAAACTTTTTATTTACTTTTCCATTAATTTCGTAGCTGATGCAGATGCAGGGAAGCGTGTCTACCCCGCCCGATGCTTCGTTATTAAATATATTTATTATAACTAGCCCATAGACATGCATTTTTACTCATGTTTTTACGTAGTCGCTTTCGTATTGGTATGTATTTTCAGATTTTTGCTTATGTCCCAACCGATAAAATAAAAGAATTACCCAAAAATTCATATTAAACGATGGCTTTCTGCGACTTTACTTATTTCACAGAGAAAGAACATTGAGTACTCTCCGCGATGCTATCAACCGGTAATAACCGCATTGAAGATGGTTCCAAGAGTTCAAGTTTCAATCATTTTTTGCATATTTTCAAAGCAATTTTAAAGTTGCTCTTATACTTTTACAATCAAAATAAATCGTACATATTCTGCATACGCAAATATATATGTATGTACTTTAGGGTGTCTCACTAAAAGAAATAACGGTTTTTAGATTGAAATGATAAAATTTATAAAATTTGTAATATTTAAAAAATGTATAATATTTTAAGACTTCCACCAAAATATTGCGAAAATTATTTCCATTCATGTGAGCTGGACCGATTTGGTAATACTTCCAGAAAAAGATAATTTTTAATAAAAAAATTTAATGATAAAATGAATAATAATCAATTAATAATAATAAAATGATTTTTTTTTAAATCCTTCTCCCAAAAAATAGTCTCAGTAGTTTAAAATTAAAGGATCTGCGTAAAAAATTTTTAAAAATGAAAATAATTAAATTTGTGATACCAATTTTTTTTTCGAAAAATAGGTTTGTGGAAAACTTGAATAACTTAGCACAATTTTAGCTAATTTAGACTTTGAGGTAGCAGAGTAAAGTTATTTTCTATGCTTTCCATTTCTTGGAGAATTAACCTACCCACGACCCAAATATGTTTTTCGCAAATCATTTTTTTTTTTATTCGGTTGATTAAATTTTATGTAAATCTTTTACGCGCAAGCCCAGGATCCCCATCTGAGGTAATTTTTTTGAAAAAATATTTTTGAAAACTAATTGCATTATTGTGACTTCAGGCCCATTAGCCTAACCTCTTTTTGCTTAAAGGCTTTTGAAAAAGTCTTAGATGAGCAAATCAAACCCCAACTTGATACTAAGTTGATCTCTGAGGCACAACATGCCTACACTAAAGGGAAATCGACTGAAACGGCACTTCATTCACTGGTGCAAACAGTGGAAACTTCCCTTCACAATAAAGAGTACTCTCTTGTCGCATTTATGGACATAGAAGGTGCTTTTAATAATATTGAACCCAACGCTATTTTGTCTGAAATTGCCAAATTGGGTATTAATTACTCCATCCGAAAGATGATCGAACAAATGCTCCAAAATAGAATAATCACTTCAGAGCTTGGGGTAAGCCGCATGAGAATGTACGCCATCAAAGGCACTCCTCAAGGCGGAGTACTTTCACCCCTTCTCTGGAATCTCGCTGTAAACAGTTTGCTTCGAAATCTCGAAAAAGCAGGCTGCAAGGTTGTAGCCTATGCAGATGATATTGCACTCTGCGTGTCAGGCAAACACCTGAATACCCTCACTGAGCTCATGCAACGCTCAATCAATATTCTGTCAAAATGGTGCACCGAATGCGGACTAAATGCGAATCCAGCAAAGACAGATCTTGTTCTCTTCAATAGGAAACAACAATCTCCTCCACTGCAAACAATAACTTTAAAAGGGGAATCATTACTTCTATCAGATTCAGCTAAATATCTAGGAGTTATTCTAGATAGGAAGTTGAGTTGGAAATTGAACATCGAAAACAGATGTAAAAAAGCTTTCATAGCTCTCTATACTTGTAAGAAAGCTATAGGCAAAACCTGGGGTTTTTCACCTCGGATCATTTATTGGATATATACCTCGATCATCAAACCGATACTCTTCTACGGTGTGGTTGTATGGTGGACAGCACTCGAAAAACGGTGTAGAGTAGCCACAATTGATCGAGTTCAAAGAACAGCCTGCCTCCTGATAACAGGATGCTTAAGTACAACACCTACTAAGGCTCTAAACACGTTGCTTCACTTGTTCCCTATCGATCTGGCTGGCAAAGCGATTGCAGCGAAAACAGCGACACGCATGAATGCTATATCGAAATGGAATAAGTATCTCGGCCATTCGGCCATACTGAACAGGAACACTGTTATCTCTTCCGACATAGACTATCATGTAAGTCTTCCATCACCACCCTTGCTATTCTCCTGTTCACTCCCAACCAGGGAAGAATGGAAGACAAATCTTACCGAAATCGATGGCCCTCTGACTATATATACAGATGGTTCAAAACAAGACGGCAAAGTGGGATTTGGAATCTTTTCCAATTCCCCTCACATAAATCTATCATTTAGATTACCCGACTACTGTAGCGTATTCCAAGCGGAAGTATGCGCTATCTGGTATGCTGCGAAAACTCTCTTAGAAAATAGAATATCACTAGAGGATATCCGCTTTTTCACCGACAGTCAAGCGGCCGTTCGAGCACTCAGCTCCTCTTATACCCACTCAGATGTGGTTCGATCCTGTCTCTTATCTCTTAACGAGATAAGTGTTCAGAATTCTGCTCAAGTTATCTGGATACCGGGTCATAGTGGATTCGAAGGTAATTGCAAGAGCTGGACCTGCGAAATCAAATGTTACCTTACTTACCCACAATCTACATTCCGCTCTCAACATGTAAATTGCTCATTGATCGAGAATTTCACAGCATTGCTGATCGGAGCTGGCGAGTGGAAACTACTTGCGTTACGACCGGACAAATCTGGCCATCCTACAATCTGAAACAGACAAAAACCCTTATAAGTCTTTCGAAACACGAACTAAGGCATATAACATCTCTTATCACCGGCCACTGCCTTTTGGGCACTCACGCACGTCGGCTCGGGGTTCCTCAAAACGACCTGTGCAGATACTGCGAGGACGAAGATGAGGAAGTATCGAGCAGACATTTGCTGTGTAGTTGTCCCGGTCTAGCCAGAAGTCGACTCGCTCTTCTAGGCTCTCCAACAATTGACAATCTTTCAGTACTCTCGGACCTGAAAATCGAATCTCTCATCAAATTTTCGAAACGAATTAATATCTTTGATCAAAATCTACAATAAAAAATCTCGGTTAGGTGGGGAAATCATTTAAAATAATGAGCTCTAGGGCAACACAACGGACCCAACTTGCGGTCTATGTGGCACTCCGATGCGGGGTCACCCTTAAACCAACCAACCAACCAATTGCATTAATTAAAAACTAAGATTTTGAAGGTATCTTGAAATTGAACCCCCTCTCGCAAAACTTAACATCTTACAGAAATACAGCCATAAAAAATGTCGTACATTCATTATATGGAGAAAACGTGCAACACCATGAGGGTGTCACATCAAACGTGCCCTTTATTCTACTAGAATTCAGGGGGCATTGAAACTGCGTACCCAAGTGTCCTAAAGAAAAGTTGTCAAAATTCTGCTATAATAAATTTTTTTCGCAATTTCGAAAATTTTTTTCAGATTTTTTTATATTTGCACAAAGTTCGAAACATTGATGTATATCATATTTAATATAAAATGAACTCTGTTTTTTTATAAAATAATACAAATTAAAAGCCTTAAACAAAAGTAGTCAAAATTCTGCCATACTAAATTTTTTTTGCAATTTCGAAATTTTTTCGAATCTTTATATATTTTGTCCAAAGTTCGAAACATTAATCAATATCATATTTATTATAGAATGAACCATGTTTTTTTTTTATAAAATAATCAAAATTAAAAACCCTAAAGAAAAGTAGTCAAAATTCAGTGGTACTCAATTTTTTTCGCAGGTCTTATTTTGGCAACAGTCCAAAAGTAGGTATAATGCAATTTGTAATTTCGATGAAAAACAGTACCAATTAGTTTTGCTTTTGTTTAGAGCGAAATGTATACAAACATACCTACAAAATAGGGCGACACACACTATTACGCAGTCTACTACCCGAACTTACTTTTCCACCAATTGTGTTTTTAACCTTTTCCCAAACTTTTTCGCCCACAAGCTAGCCAATCGATTGCCCGTCTGACTTTATGCGGACAACCATTTCCTTTCCACTTGCCATGCACAACAATCATATCAGCTGTTGGCCATGCAAAGTTGCACTACCGCAGCCGTTTCATTGTCCTTTTGCCAGGCAACGAATCTCACATTGTTACCCACACCGGCTATACGTACAACTATGTATAGGGCGAAGGCAAACTGCATCGAAGAGCGCAACGCAATGCCAATTTATTTAATATTCCACACGTGCCACTGAGTTTTCAAATTTTTCGCTCCACCAACTTTACATCCGTTATGGCAATACACGTTGGATAAGAATGGTTGAATGTCCTTTTTGCCTTTGGCTGAATCGCACATTAGCAAACACACATACAATTGTAACAGTATTGAATGGAGGGGTAAATAGAGAATTTTAAATTCCCTAGAAATCTTTACACAAACACACGCAGGCACGCACATTCAGCGGTAGAATGTACAGCTGAAACAATAGCTTTAGTAGTACATAGTTGTTGTAGCTGTAGCTATAACTGTACTTAGTTCTAGCTATAACAGCATTAGTAGTAGCATGCATCATGCGGCTCACACCCTTCTCTGCAGCGCCCTGGGAGTACAATGCCCTCTTTATTGCTACAGCACTTTCTATTTCTATTGTACGCTATCTCAGAAGAAGAAGAAGAAGAAGGACCTATCTCAGAAATGATTTTTTCTCATTTTTACTCACTTTTTATTATTATTTATTTTTTTTGTTTTTTCTTTGTTATCGCTTCATTGCTCTGTTGGGCAGCTTAAGTAGCTAAAGCTGACCCAACTTTTGTGAAAAAGGAAAAGGCCAATGCAATCAACCGCAGTGCCAGAAAGGAGTGAGAGAGTAGATGTGTGAGGCGAAAAAGTCCATGCCACCATACGCATGGAGAGTAAAAGTTCTGTTTAAATAAAGTATTGCAATGTTCTTCTCACTGCCCTTTGGAACTACTTGACGCAGCACAGCTTTGCGGTTCAGCTGCTCTGCACTTTAAAAGTTGACTAAAGTGCAATATTAGCCAACAACTTCAGCTGAACTGAGATCTCTTATGTGGTCTATTCGGGTGCAATGCAGCTACTAATATGCTATAAAATGTACAACACAGATGATTTTCTTTGGTCGCAGAAGCACCATAATATGTAATTATTATTTCTCTTAAAGTTAAACGATTTAACTCTTATTGAAAATGTGTGACATTTTTAGTTTAAAAGTCTATTAGTTGTCATTCGTAAGAAAAAGGTACGATTTCATGAAAGAAGATATTTCATGTGGAATTCAAATTCAAAGGCTACTAACAACCTCATGGTAATGTTGCCGTATTGTTGTAATTAGTGTTGATCCCCAAATCCGCATTACGGTTCACAACCCAGAAATGATAACTGTTGAGTTCGTTAAGTTTTTCAGCTACAAAGTGGTGCAAAATTAATCATCCAATTTTGTTTTTGAATAAATTGTTTACTAAATAAAAAACAAAAATAAGTTTGAGTGATGGGTCTCTTTATTTTGACCTTTGCGTGCTCTTTTTCTCGTCTGTTTCTATACTGCAGCTGTCTAGTTCACAAGTTTCAAATAAAGGGTATTTGAAAAGATGCGCTTAAAATGTTTTAAAATAAAACATGGTTTCAATATTTTTACTTTAAAACAAGTATATGTGAGAAATTACATCATTCAAATGCCTACCATGAGCCCGACCATTAGCCAAACCAGTGGATTTATGAATTATTGTTGAGAACGTCGAGCAGCAATATTCTCAACAGACTGTCCAGTTTTTGCTTAGCCAGTCCTTTTTCTATCCTCGACTGAATGATAAAATCAGTTTCTTGAAATTTGTTCATCAATCTTTTGTATTTTCGACTCATTCGAAGGATTATTTCCACCAAACAACCACAAAATTTTGCGATAAATTGTTCCTACACATCGACCATTTTCATAATAAGTTTGAATAATTTGAATTCGATTGACAAATGTCACCCTTACCGTATCGAAATCTATTAAGAACCAAGTGAAATAGGTTCAAAATTGTAGTAAATAATATATAGGATAGAATGGACCCCTTTCCACTAAATCACTCTCACGAAAAACCTTGAGAGTAGGGTTACTGGAGAAGACATTTAGTGGGGCCTACAAAACGTCATATCCTATAAAATACAGCAAAAAACAAACGCTCCTTGGTGGAGCAGTAAGCTCTCAAACTGAGAGAAAAGTCTAGGTCAACCTTTAACCTCAGCTACTCAACAGGGAATTGGAAACTGTACAAAGAAAGTCGGAGACAATACAAGAAGGCAATTAACCTTTAAACACTTTTAAAGGTGGTATAATATTATGCTTCCAAAAAGATTCTTTGACATTTTTGAATTTGCTGAAAATACGTAGTTATGTGTTACAGCGCACGGTGGGGATTTTTCGACAAATTTTGTTGAATGGAGGAGTAAATAGAGAATTTGACTGATTTTGAATTCAGACTCAGCAACCCCAAAACGTATATATCAATAACTCAAAGTTTTTCGCTGATCATTCTACGTGTGACCTTTAATTAACCTCCAATTTGACCTCGCAAAGACAACCTGACAACGAATTCGGATTCCAATTCCAAAAAGGTATATATTATAAATTGTTTGAAATTTTTCCTATGAATATTCCATGCTTATCCTAGAAAAAATTAGTTTTTAAGTTTCTAGGAATGATTTTACGCTTTAAGGGGGCTAAAAATGTGTCTGCTTGCCGCGATTTTATTACCTTTGATTATATTACCTTTGAGTAGAATAAGAAAAAAATGCCTAACCGGATTTGAATAAATAAATTTTTTGGAATTTTTCATAAAAATAGGGGTATTTTCAAGAATGGGTTTTAATATAATAAAAAAATTTAATTCGTGCCTGGACAATCTCTTCCAAAATAATTTAAGTGTATTAAAAAAATATATATTAAAATTGGTCCAAAGTTGCAAACAAACTTCAGTCTTACCTATATGTACCTGTAGCCATTTTTCAACAAAGTTTGTCAAAAAATCTTCACTGTGCAGTGGAGCGCTTCCGTATCAAGTAATTCAAGTATTTTGATCAACAATTTTTCTCAAAATTTGTTTATTTGTAGACTTCAGTGCAATAAGTAGTAAACGGAAAAAATCATGAATAAAAATGTATAATTTTAAAATTTATGCAATGTTGAAAATTTTGATCTGGAGTTTTCTAAATTGAAATATCTGCAGTTTTTTTTTAACAGTTTATAACTTCATAATTTTATTTTTAGGAGCAAATATAGTTTTTAAAAAATTTGTTTGTCATTTTTGAAAAACAAATCCCTATCAAATTTTATTTCTTATTCTTTCTTGTTTTGAAAAACAGCTGAAACTATTTTCCCTTTCTTTTCCCTTTTATTTCGATTACTTTCGAATTTCTCTTATTCATTTATTTAAAAGCAAGAAAAGCTTACGTGCAAGCAAAAAAAAACTATTTTTTTTTAATCTTTTACAATCAAATACCTGAAAAACGGTTAAATTTTGGGCATCACATCATATGACAAAATTAGTGAGAAATTAGCTAAACAATAAAGTTCTCATGTATCTAGAACGAGTTTCCCGGTAGCCCTATAAATTAATTATTTTTGTTGAACCAATTTTTTTAATTGGAGCAGAGGACGACCGCCAATCAAAATTAAAGATCGCGAAAAATTACTTTGCGTTAACTGCCCATTTCTAATTACATATACCATAAGTACGAGTATATAACATTAAAATATTAGAAATTCTTACCCACGGCCATTCGAATGCTTTGAAAACAAACTGCCTGGGGCAGGCGTAGTTAAAACTTTAACGCAAATACAGCGAACTGACACACGCCGCCAAGCTACCTAGATGCTTTAAAATTACGTTTTCTATTTTTTGATTGAAAACCAGCTTTAGACAATCTTCCAGTTTGCGATAGGTAGTCACAGTGCAAAGGTTCAGTTCGCGTAACTCTTACAGCCTAGAGGACGACAGCCAAATTAAGTATCAAGGGGTTTATAAATTCGCTATCAGTATTCAAACTTAATTCATGAGCGCAAGCCTTATTTATAGATATTTAAAGCCAAAATATTTTGAGCAAGACAAAGCATAATAGCGTTGAGGCTTCCCACACCCAACCACGGCAACTTTCTGTGGAAAAATGAGGAAAATTGTACTCAAATGGCATCTCCATGGGATCTGATTAATAGATTCGCCTTGGTTGTTGCTCACTGCATCTATTAATTCGCCTTCACGAAAGTATTTTTTTTCTTCACCCAGTAGGCTTTGTGTTATTGCTCATTTTCTTTTTTATAAATAAATATTTTATTTTTTAGTTGCAAATCATATTTCTGTTGTTAGCCTCTGCTGAAAATCTGGAGGCATGCCTGAAAAGCAGGTCAACTTATTCGTCTATTGAATTCGTTTATTGAAGAAAATTTAAGAAGAATTATTAGAAAATTGTTGAAACAGAATTTTTAAAAGCTATGGATTTAGCAAGGCGGACGATGTTCTCTTACTATGTTTCAGCAAAAATAGATTGGATTTCAGCGATGTGACTGGGGGCATCGTTGTTATTATACGAAATTTCCGATTTTATCAATAGGATTGGTATAATTTGTATGATTGAACGTCGGCTGTATAAACTGTTGAATGTACGCTGGAGGCATAGGGCACCGGTCAAAGTTACCTGACACCCAAGGGTGCTTCGCCTCAAAATGGTGCAAATTATTTAATTCTCAGTAATTCTAAGCCGTTTAACGGAATTCGAGATCTCTCACTACACTTCGAGTCGAATTTTTCGTTAAGATCTTAAATTACAAGATTTAACTACAACATTAAATTAACTCAAGAAGTAAAGCCATATCATCACTTGTCACAACTTCGCCGATTGAGCACTGGAAAGTTTACGTAATGTGCTATTGAAGCCCCCTATTACAGTTCACAGTTTCCTGCAGTGTCAAATTTAAAAACATTTAAATAGCAAAAGAGCGATTCCATGTTAAATAATCCAAGTATTTTGGACGATGTGTTCAATTTTTCTAAAAATTGGTTTATTGGTAAGCTGGAATATAATTGAAAGTGTAAGCTGAAAAAAATTTTGATAAAAATTTAATAAGTCTCAGATTTATCCAAGTTTTAAAATTTTGGTGGAGTATTTTATAGTCTTCGGTTATATATACCGGATATCTTCGGTTTCTACATTTTTATACTTTTTTTTAATTTTTTAGAAGAAAATATACGTTTAAAAAAAATTTCTTTTGGGATTAAAATTCCATTAAATAATCAAGTTATATTTAGTTCAATCTGTTTATAGTCCGCCCAAGCATACGATTAAATCAGATTTATTGCTGGTAGTGGTTTCAACGCTAAACACACCCTATTGGGATCCCGCCTTATATGAGCAAAAGGCCGCCAACTACTCTCAGCAAAACAAATACTAAATTTTAACATAATCTGTATTAGTGAGATGTCAAAAAGACCCTGGATTGATAGATTTTTTCCTACGAAAGGGTAACACCTTCCCAAAACCCTGTGCAAGTCCTTGTCATCAGACCACTCCACTGTCCCATACTTCTCACTCTCTATGAATGCTTGCCGAATATGGATCAAAAATTCACTCTCCAAGATAACGAAACGGATTTGTTCGATTTAAAAAGCAACACATGTCCTAATTGGACATACGGTATCCAGTTATGGGGTACTGTTGCCAACTCAAATGTCGAAATACCACGGAGAATTCAGTCTAAAGTACTCAAAATGATAATAAATTGTCCGTGGTATGTGTCCAGTGGCCAAATCTACAGGGATCTCCAAATACCGACGGTTAAAGAGGAAATAAAAAGTTGCCAGAAGTTAATTAACTGAAACAATAAATTATGGAGTTAATTTAAATAAATAACGGAACTCTTAATATAAGAGTACGTGTGCTAACACTTCGCTAGAGCAGCATTTTGCACTTATTTTTCACTGGTTCACTGTAGGTATTTCTATACGAGTATAACTCGAAAAGTTATGGGAGTTCTACTATGAAACTTTCAGGAACTACTGAGCATAGTCTCAGCTATTAATAGAAAAAATGAGAAAAAAGTCTGAAATTTTGAAAAATATTTTTTTTTTTTGGAAACAATTTTAATTTTTTATTGTCATTAGCGAACAACGCTAACCCTCAGAATTATTCACACTTTTTCAATTTTAGAATGTATATTTGTTTTGGAAAATAATTAAATTTTTTATCATTAACCCATTTTTATCATTAAAAACACCCGTCGTCAGATTTTTATTCTCATTTTTTTCATTTTATCCCAAAACATAATAAGAAAAATTGTAAAAATGTTAAAAAGAACCGAACATATTTCGTACCAAAATTTTCAATATAAATCTGAGTATTACAAATCATTTAACAACAACATTTCTTCAGTTTATTTTTCTTTACACTCAAACCTGAAAATGATGCAATTTTTAGGAAACTGTACGACACTTTCCAAAATACTTGTATCCCTTGACATGAAAACGCTCGCAAGCAAGCGTCCTCTGCCTTTTACTCTGCCTTTATTTTGTTTATGCTCGGAAGTCTAATGACGTTGAGCGCAAAGAGTTATCAAAATTGCGCTGCCATTTCCAAGTTCGTATCTCTCCAGGCAGACTAATGCTGGCTGACAAGCGTACCACAAAAAAAATTATAATTATGCAAACTTTGCCAATCTGTCATGGCACTAAGACTGCTTAAGTGAATCTGAACAAAAATTTTTAAATGCGTAAGAATTTATACATATAAAATGACTTTTGAGTAACTGTAGGTCATGAGGCTGCCTCAGAAGACTACAGCTACTTCAAAAGAAATTTCCGCAATTAGTTTCACAGAAAACGCTTACGGGGGCGTAACGAAAAGCACGCAGAAGTTAGGAAATCATAAAAACTCAACGAATAAAAATCAAAAATGAAACGATTAAATTGTAAGCGGTTTTTTGCTTAACAGCGGTTTTGCTTATAAGAAGAAAAAAAAAGCAAAAGAAAAAAAAGCGCAGACTTAGCGCGCACTCACTCTAAATCATTCTTATGCATATATTTCCTCTGCGTTCTTCTTTTCCATTGACTCGCTTTATTAGCTAAATTACGCAGGAGGATTCTTAGTTGTTTCTTGTTAACTGGACTCTAACAGATAATAGCGAATTTCCAAACACTCTAATATTTAAAGCAAATGCTAAAACTTTACTTATGTATGTTTGTTTGCAAGTAAGTAGCAGCAACCCCTGCTGTTTGTACACATCCACGATTCCTAAAAATTTCTTGCTCCCTAGCGTTGGTCGTGTCTTAAGAGCGTAAATTTTCCATGCCAACAGCTAGCTATATTCGAAAGTGTTTGCAGTTGGCAGTGCGACCGTCGCGAAATTGCTCCATTCATAATCGTAACTTACAGTTGCGCTGGCATAAATGTTTTACTCTATGCAGCGATTTGCATGCCGCTGATTACTCCACGTTCCCGCCGCTACTCTTCCGCCCCGCTTCATTTCTCGCATAGCTTTAAAGCTTAATCTACTATTTCCTTTAGTTTTTTCATAAAGTTTTGTATCTTCCAGTACGCCCCCCTCTTGGCTTACCACTTGCCTTTTGCTTTCTTTACGTGTTGTTGTTTGCGTTCAAACGCTACGCCTGCTAACGACGTTAAGCTGCATAATTTTTCATAGCCTCATTAAAGGGCGCTTCATTAATTTTTCCAATGGCAGAAGCAGCGTCATTAGCACAGCGGAGAGAAAAAGAAGTACTGAATATGAAATAATGCACTTATACATAGCTACATACATATGTATGTACAGGTATATAAATTCTGAGAAAGTGTTTAATGCGTAGTAGAGTTGGTAAAATGCATTGAAAAAAACGTTAATAAAAAGCGGCTTCATTCCGCTGTCCTTGAACTCAAATTGTGATATTATGAGCTCTTTCACATTTATGTGTTTTTCTTTTTGGTCTCTTTTTTTTTAGTTCACTGGCTCACTCTTTTTATTTTAAGTTACCTTTTCCTCGACTGCGCTCACTTATTTGCTTCTTAATCCATGAGTTTACTGCATCCCTAAGCGATAAGTAATCCCTAGCATGTTGAATTATTTTCACTTTATTTGTTTTATGTGGGTCTCCGTCTCCATGTTGCTGTATTGTTTTATTGTGTATTGCTTTAGTTTTTGCTTAAAAATACATTCAGTGCAGTACTGTTTACTTACTTGTAATTCCAAAGCAAACTCACTTTACTGCAACTACTTGTTGGCCTGTAGTCGTTTGTGTTTCTTTAACTGCATTGTGGTTTTCGATATTTGCTTTCTGCTGAAGTGTAAATGTTATACGTACATATATGTTATGTACGCCAGTAGTATAGATTTAGAGAGCTACACTAAGAACGGAAGTCATACCTGTTATCGCTGGATTGTATGTAGATTCTTAAGTTAAAGAAATTTTCTTGCTTGACTTCTGATCTAAAAAAGAAAAGTAGAATAGCTTTTCACACGGAGGCTCGAAAATTATTTATATAAAATAATAAATAAAGTATATAATTAAGTTTTTATACAAAATTCGTTCAGTTTTCATACTACAAGTCTCGCTGTATAGTCTTATGTATACCCTGGCTTATGGACCTTCCGTTTTGGTCCCGTTTGTCTGGGAATAGTTGACATACAACTTGTCACCATTTACTATAGTCATAGTATTCCAATTGTTACCGGAGAAATCTCTTTTCACAATATTTCAAACTTATATAGCGATCAACAATCACACTAATCAACATGAACTTCAATCCCGAACTGCTACAATTTCTTGCAGTTCGCTCTCGAAAACACGAAATCCAGTGAAAAAAACTTGGTTTTCGATAATAATATTGTTCTATAGACTATTTTTTTTAATTTTTTAAGGATGCAGCCCAAAATCTTTACGCAAATCTTAAACCACTCATGTAGTCATAATAACTATATACAAGATTAGGAATAATAATAGCACAGATAGAAATGTAATATTGAAATCGAATGGAGAGTCCTTCTTCACACCAAATACTACAACAAACACTTAAAAAGTAAAATCCCCTCTCGACGTTAATTTCTTACCTTTCGCTTATACTAGTCATGTCATCGTTCCCCAACTTTTAGTGCCATCAGAATGGAAATATTTTTCTTATTCGTCTCAGTCTAACAGCAAGAGGGGGAAAAATAATAATCTTAGAAGCGTGAATTCATATGTTTGATATGCTAGACATTTCTATGATTCACTTACAGTTTATAGTAGCTCTTTTGAAGACTTTTGTTTTGGATTGGGAAAAGGAAAGGAAACTTACTTTTAAAAGCGTGAAATTTTATGCTTCTGAAACTTTTTTAGCGAGGTGGAAATATTTATAATTTTTGAAAATTTGTCAATATTTTTGTAGAATATTAAAGGAGACTGAATGAGAAGACTTCGGCGGCCGCGAGATAGACTAGCAATTGCAGCACTCAGGCACAATTAAATCCACTGTACTGCACTCGGGTTCCTTTTTTAATTTTCTTTAAATCTGCTCAACCTCCAAAGAAATCTGAGTAAATCTTGTGGTGCCAAGGAGCCAAGGTGATCGCTTCTTATCACATCAGTGCCAAAGGCCTCAAGCCTGATTCGAACGAAGGTGGGGTGACGCACAGAAATTGGTCCGCTGTCTCATCCTGCCCTCCACATGCTGGGCAAAGTGCACTATCTGAGATGCGGCCGCGTGACTACTATTCGGTGAAATGGTGAATTTCTGCCACGAAAAAGCTCTTCATACAAAATATTTGCCGTTCAGAGTCGGCTTAAAACTGGTCCAACGAAATGGTCCTATTTGGGGTGGGCCAAACCCCAAAAACCGATGTAAGCGCCATTATATATTTAACTTTCCATCCATATCCATATCCAAAAATTTAATTTTTTAGTGAAATTTTTCTATATATGAACTTAAAAATGCACAAACATTAAAACTAAAAAACTATTTTGCATTCCAAAAATTTAATATTAAATTCTTTTTTATATAATTTTAATTTTATAGTTATTTTTTATTTTAATTTTATAAAACTTTAAATTTTAGTATAATTGGTTTACAGGGTTTTTCATGTTCAGACCTTTTTTTTTGCTGCTGCCATGTTAAGATGTCCCGGTGGTCTAGACATTGAAAATTTATGGTATTTTCATAAATTTTTTTTACAATAAAAAAAACAGGAAAACGATACATAAATTCCTAGGCTTTTTATTTAACTCCTTTTACATTCAAAAATGAATTTTCGTATTACTTTTAATAATTTAAAAAATGGCGCTGGAGATGACCCTCCCGACAAATTGCAGCTGGACAATGTTGTCCATTTTGGCTCTTCTATTTATCTGAAACACAAAAACCAAAAAATTATTAATAAGTATGACTGTATCTATGTCCCGTACTAGAATAACAAAAAAATACAAAATCGTGCGGTTTTAAATTCGACACTCTAAAAATCGGTTTTTTCATCAAAAGTTCCGAAATAATTAAAATAATAATATAATTCTAGTACGGGCGATAGACACTGATGTTGTGAACAACATGTTGAAATTTCAGACGATTCGGTTGAATAGTGTTTTTTTATTTTTTTGGCAACACCAGGCCGAAAAAAGTAATTTCGAGATAAATGAGTTTAAAGGTTGACGAACAGGGGCGCGCGCACCTCTCTCTACCTAGCTAGTGGGCTGCAGAAGCTACAATATATTATTGGAAATTTCCGCCTGAAATTTTCACAGTATATTCTTAAGATACTATACTCTCGAAATATCGAAAAAAAAACAAAAATCCATTTTTTGAAATTTCTAGAGCACCGGGACCCCTTAAGAAAAAATACTTTTCTAATATTAAAAACTATAGGTCTTCTAATTGTAGAAGCAACTCGGTCGATTAAAACAATAATATTAAAGTGGTCAGTTTTTTGACATTTTCTAGAAATTTTTCTGAAGTTATCGATAGCCAAAATCATATGATTGATGAATGGCCAAACATACGGGATTTTTAAAAAAATATACACGACATTTTACGATAAACTGGACGCTCGATTTATTCAATAATAACATCAGCACCGTGTCAGACAAGCATGGCAAGAAGCTTCAGTAGGAAATCAAGAATCGAAGAAATACATATTTAAATGAAAATCGAAGAAAGTACTGCACTCGAAGTACGCATGGAACATACATATAAATAATAATAAATAATAGTAAAAATAAGCAGAAGTTCTCGGGGTAGGGAAAGCTTGCAGGATAATCAGAAATCATCCACAACAACTATCAGAAGAACGTCTTTTTTTCAGATAGTCAAGCAGCCTTCTTAGCTATAAAGTCACCAATAATCAATTGAAAAATCGCCACAAAATGCAAAGAAGAATCAAAAATCTTAGCACGCATGACAGACGTCACTCTCATCTGGGTACCTGGCCATAGAAACACAGATGGAAATGAAAAAGGTTATGAATTGGCCAGATCCAGAGCCCCTACAAAAGATACATTTTCTTGCAATTACAGAAGCAGGCTGTTGACTGATGGATCAACACCGATACCTGTAAAAAAGCGAAGGGTGCGTGGCCAGTTTACAACAAGTTCAGAACCGATGAGCTACCACGTCAACAATAACAGCCCATTGGTCTATCGGAGACCATGCTAGAAAGAGGTGGAGCCGTGTAACGACAGATGTAGAAGCTGCAATCAAGAAGATTCTAGGGAGGAAGTCTTCCGCTATCTGTGTGAGTGCCCAAATCTAGGTATAATGGACTGCAAAAATTCTAAATGAACAATTTGGAAGAAATTTCAGGAAAGAAAATAAATGACATAGGCAGATTTGTAGTAAAATTTAAATAGTTTCACTATCTGAGTGTGGAATGTGTCACTTAGACAGCACATCTATCAACCAACGAACAGGAGATCCGAAGGTGCGTTCCACAAATATCGATCTGCTTTTTGCCAAAAATCAAACCATTAGCTTAAATTAAGCTTTCTAAAGCATCTACATATATTTACCCGTACGGTTTTTTAATCTTCTACGAGCGCTCATAAAATTGTTTCCTTAAAATTTTCGGGGAACATTTCAACCCTCTAATTGCCTTTTAATGGCTTTTCATTAGAGCAGTATTGAGAAAATGCCCCCATCTACGACCAGAATCACTGCGAAAAAAATGTCTCGTTGAATTCTATGGTCGAAGTCGGAGGACTGAAATTTTATATGAACTCATTTTCTACATGATTTTCATCAGCAGCTTGAAGTAGTTAATGCAAATGTTATCAGCCGCCGTCTGTTAGTCATTCTCTAATCCAAAGCCCCTTCTCCTTTTAAGCTCCTGCTCCTAACCGCATTTTCCCTCTGTTTTTCCTGTGAGTGGTATCACAATGGACCAATTTGGTTCTTTGTCCAAGTAGGCCCTCGCGGATGAATGATATTTCCAATAAATTGATTGCACTTTCGGCCAAAATGTTAGAACTTTAACCCCGAGCGAAAAAATACACCTCTCTGGACTAGTTATGTCCTCAGCAAAGTTGATCTGGGAGACATCCTCTTTCATAATTATTAGCGTTTGTTGGTGTTGAGTAACATTTTTATAAAATTGTTAGACTGTATTATTTTCCAAATGATAATTTTTAAAAGCATATGTTTCAAAGGGGATGAATTATGATTTCATCCTTAAATGAAAAGCTGGAACTTAGTTTTTATTCCCTTTAACATTTGTGTCTAGTTTGCTTAACATATGTGACCAAATCAATGCTCACTGCATTGCACACACCATATATGGAGTAAAGCTCTCACTACGAGGGTTGTTATTTGTCTTTCTGGCCTTGGGCACTTCTTGTTTTGTCAGGCACCATCTGGCGTTTCTATTGAAAGGTTCAACAAATTTTGCCATAAACGTACTCAAAACGTGTTGATTAGAGAACCATATTAGTGTAGTTTGCTTGGCGTATAAGGTGGAACGACGAACTAGACCAACTTTTAAATGGCGTAAGTGACTGGATCATATAACAAGAGGCGCAGAGGCCAGAGAGTTCAAAACGAAGAAGAGGAGGACATCAATAAGCTATAAGAACAAAGACTTGGAAAACATTCGCAAGCGGTCGAGATTTATGGAAGTGTGAGAAAAAGCTCATAAAAAGCTGTAGTGCCAAAAGATGATGATTTCTGAAACTATTTTCCAATGATCGGCGAGCAATATCCATGCTTTAAAATCGTAAAAAAGTGCTACAATAAATTTTTTCGTGGCCACTCTTAGTTCATATACGACCCACCTGATCTTTCCAACACAGAGGGGGCCTTCCTCTTCCTCTGCTTCTACCAGCTGGTAGGGCTTCAAATACTTTCAGAGCCGGAGCGTTTGTATCCATTCGGACGATATGACCCAGCCAACATAGCCGCTGGATCTTTATACACTGATCTATGTCTATGCCATCATAAAGGTCATACAGCTCATTTTTCCATCCCCTGCAATACTCGCCGTTGTCAACGTACAAAGGCCCAAAAATCTTTCGCAGAATCTTTCTCTCAAACACTCCAAGCGATTCCTCATCGGATATTGTCATCGTCATAGGTTAGGGTGGGCATTATGAGATCCTTATAGAGTATTAGTTTTGCTCGTCCAGAGAGGACTTTACTACTTAGTTGCCTACTTAGTCCAAAGTAGCACTTGTTGGCAAGAGAGATTATACGTTGGATTTCGAGGTTGACATTGTTATCGGTGTTTATACTGATTTCTAAATAAACGAAGTCTTTTACAACCTCGAAATCATAACTGGCAACAGTGACGTGGGTGCCGATAAGCGAGTGCGCGGACCGTTTGTTTGATGACAAGAGGTACTTCGTTTTGTCCTCGTTCACCACGTTCAGTTTGGAGAAAGCAAAACTAACTGCGCGGTTGTTAAGGCCGATGATGCCAATATCATAAATACACGCTAACAATTGTACGCTCTTATAACAAATAGTGCCTGAGCGATTAAGTTCTGTGGCCCGCACGACCCTCTCCAACATCAGGTTAAAGTAGTCACACGATAGCGAGTCACCCTGTCTGGTATCAGACGGCTCGAAGAGAACCTTACCAATTCTGATGGCACTGCTGTATAGCCATATTAATTTTGCGGGAAAACCAAATTCAGACATCGCGGCATATAGGTAACTCTTTTTCGTACTGTCGAATGCAGCTTTAAAGTCAACGAAAAGATGGTGTGCGTCGATTCTCCTTTAATGGGTATTTTCCTAAATTTGGCGTATTGTAAATATTTGGTCGATGGTAGACTTTCCAAGTCTAAAGCCACACTATTAAGGTCCAATCATTTGGTTGACGGTGGGCTTCAGCCTTTCACACAATACGCTCGCTAGTACGTTATAGGCGATATTTAGAAGACTAATCCCGCGGTAATTGGCACAGATTGCAGGATCGCCTTTCTTATGGATTGGGCAGAGCACACTTAAATGTTCCAATCGGCAGGCATGCTTACCAGCTCCTCGCCGCCATGTTTGAATAGCTCAGTCGGCAGTCCGTCGGCGCCCGCGGCTTTGTTGTTCTTTAGCCGCAATTTCGCTATTCTCACATCGTCATGGTCGGATAGCGGAACGACAGTTCCGTAGTCAACGATTGGGGTATCGGATTCTTCACATTCTATGTGACATACGCGGCTGTCCCTATTCAACAAGTTCGAGAAGTGTTCCCTCAATAATTTAAGAATTTTTTTTTTCGAAACGGAAGCTCCTTCTATTTGTTTTTATACTCCTAAGCATTCACATATGTTGTATAAGCTTAGCAAATGTCACAAATGCGATAAAAAAATGTTAATTCTCTTATCCTTCAGGAATCTCAACTATTTTCCACTACAACATTCGCCAATAACTGTAAACTTTTAGAAATCACTTTTGCATAACGTTACCCAAGTATTGTAGCGCCAATTTAACGTTTTATTCTCACAGTAAATATCAGTTGAAAACTTTCAACTGTCGGCTATGAATATATTTCACGTTATCGCCCACATTCGGTAGCATACTTCAACACTTACACTTGCGCATGCCTACATACATACTTACCTAAAATTCACATTATCCCTACACTTATTACAGGCACACAACCACTCTCGCATAGCTGCTGCAATTACTTGTTCGCACGTGTTGCATAGCCAAATCTGATGGGCGAGACTGCCGGCCGCCCTTCGCCATTTCAGTGCCTGCTGCATTTGTGTTACTAACAAAATCAAATAAACTTGTTTGCTGTTGCTTAAGCTGCTGAAATGTAGCTAAATGTGCCAAAATACGAATAATGTGTTGCATAGTTGGAAAATAGCATTATTTTTTTTCTATTTATTCGCGTGCTTTTAATGGAATTGGGTTTGCGTTCTTATGTGATTTTCTATGCGTGTATGTGTGCGTGTGTGTGTTGGGAACTTTTCCATTGCAGTTCGGTGAAAGCAAAGTACTTATTTAAAATTGGGAATCTATTTGAGCTAAGCAGTTGCAATTGTAAACTAATGCAGTTAAGTGGGCTTACAATTTCTATAATACACACAGGAATATACTCTTGACGCGTTGCATGGATTGCCCGAGTCGCAGAGATGGGGATGTGTATTCTATGCAAAAAACCAAAAAATAAAATAAAATGCAGGCGAAAAAAAATTGTGTTTGCAAAAACAGCAAAGTGTACAAAAGCGTAATCGCTATATATTTTTAGGCTATGAATTTTAGCGTATGAGAAATGCAACGCTGTCAGCTGCTTATTATTATTCTGCGCTCGCAAAGTGAGTGCGCTCGTATGCTTGCATATTTTAGTATTGGAATTTTTCATATCCTACTTCTGTGCAATCGTGCTAGACATAGAGTAGAGGTAGTCTGAATGCAAATTTGGATAAATAGGAAATGGAAAATGCGAAATATATCAAATGATGTTATTTATGAATTTATAATAGTTTTAAATAATAACAAGCCATGATACGCGATACTGTTAAAGTTCATTTATCAGAATTCAAAAACTGAAAGCCAGTAAGATGAAGCTATTGGGTTCGAAAATCAGCAACTACTGATAATCGTGGAATCAACATTGGAATCGTTAGTAGACTTTTGTGCACATCGATAATAAGACTTTTCTTGTAACTTATACCATTCAGACCCTGATGCCTCAATTGTTCAAATTGATAGAATTTATTATAAGCAGTCTTTCAATTTCTAGGCGGTACCTTGTTTTATGTCATCTTCGATAAGTGCCAAGTAGACACGATAGAATTATTATTAAAATTATTGAAACTTATAACAAAATGATTGATTTCTTAGAACAATACACTCTGTCAAAAAAATAACAGGCATTGTTCATTCAAATAGCGCGCGTTACACATATGTCTCAATTTTTTTTTTTTTTTTGTTGGAATATTGGTACAACTGTCCTCTATAGTGTCGCAGAGTTTGAGCGTGATCTGTCAATCAGCTTGTTTTTGGCATTTAATTATATCAGTCAACTGCAGGTGTGCTCTGCGATTTTCACTATGGATAAAAATATCGAAAGAATTTGTCTAAAATTTATGGGCGCCGAATCGTTGAAAATGTGTGTTTATCAAATCCACGGGTCTACGAGGTATACGACTTTTGCAGAGAACCAAGAAGTCGTGGAAGATTTGCCCCGATCTGGTCGCTCATCAACATATTCAACGGAGGAAAACCATCATTTAAGTTTGAGGGAGGTAGCTCATGACTGTAGCGTATCTCACGAATGAATTCGCAACATTTCCACCATCAATTGGGCATGAAACGCGTGGCGGCTCGACTCGTTCCAAGAGAGTTGAATCTCTTAAAAAAAATTCGTCGGAAGAAGGTAGCAGAAGACGTGCTTGAGCGAGTGAATTTGGACCCAACCTTTATCAAGCGCATCATAATAAATGATGAGACGTGGGTATATGAGTTTGACATGCAAACCAGTCGACAGGCGGCTGAATGGCGCTATTCATATGAGACAAAACCCGAAAACTCACATCAAAGTCGGTGAAAGTCGTTTTCTTTTATTACTATGATGCTGCGCACTCGGAATTCGTTCCAAATAATTCTTCGGTAAATAAATAATATTATTTGGAAGTTATGCGACGTTTGAGAGAACATGTGCGTAGGAAGCGGCCCAATTTGTGGAAATAAAACTCATGGATATTGCACTATGAAAATGCACCGTCTCACAAGGCTCATATTGTGAACTCTTTTTTGACCAAAAACTCGACAAATATCATCAAACAACCACCGTATTCACCGGATTTAGCCCTCTGTGCCTTTTTTCTTTATATAAAACTTAAATTGCCACTCCGCGGACGCTGCTTTGAGTCAATAGAGACCATTAAGGACAAGTCGCTGAGGAAGCTGAAGCAGATCTCTTAAAACGCGTTTAAAAGGTGCTTTGATGACTGGACTAACCATTGGCAGATGTATATTGCTTTGAATGGAACCTATGATTAAACAATTATTTTGCGTTTTATTGAACAATTCCCGGTACTTTTTTCACAGAATATACATCGCAAAGTTTGTGATTTTTTTTGGTGGAAATAATCATTCGAAGGAGTCGATCTGAAAGAATGTAAATTTTATTTTAATAATAGACGTTATTTGCAGCACTAAAGCACTCTTACCTCACATTTTTTTCATCATCTTGTCATTTGTGCAAAAGAGTTTTTTATAAATTTAAATTTTCACTAAATAATTGCTGGGTATTTTTTTTAATACAAATACACAAGACCTTCAGCAAAATAAAGAAAAAAAGTCAACGTGATTTTAGAGCCTTTAAAACTTCCACTTTATTATACTAAAATTAAATGGACTATGAAAATGCATACCCGAAAATTCTGACTAAAAAGTGAGTCATTTTGATGAAAATTGGTAGAATCTCAATTATGCCTCAGTGTCATCGAAAATTTGGACAATCGGATGGAAGTGTGCCGCCGAGGCCGTGGCAGCCATTTGAACCATACCAATATTATCATAATAAAGAGAAATGACAATAATTTTCTAATTTATTCAAAATCAACACCGGCCCTTAAAGCTTAACCACTCTTAATATAATTATTTTGCTTTTAAGGTTTTTCTGAGTTTTTCACAAAGATACCCTTATTCAAGGGTGTGTTTTGATATAATAAGAAAAAAATGGGATTCGGGCCTAGGAAAGCTCTTCCAAATTATTTACGAGCATTTTGAGAAAAAAGTATTAAAATTGGTCAAAAATTGTATTGTTCCACTGTGCGGCAACTCCTTCCTCATATCGAAAGAAATCAGGGCCGAAGGTGCCGCCTGTGTTCTATGAACTTTGCGAATTTTTTCTGAAGTAAATTTGTACAATTTGTAAATGTTAGTCTGGTGTCAAACGATTTATGATAACTTGCTAAGCCTTACTGAACAGAAATGCTCACAATGCTTGCCATTCTCAGCTGTCAAACTATAGTATTAGTAAATATGTGGCTTTTAAAATAAGTTTATCGTACATTTTAAATGGTTTTTCATGGTAAGCTTAAATAATTTCGGGACAAGTCCTTGAATCTGATTTTTTTAGGTAGATCTCCAAACCTCGGGATCAAAATTTTCTGCTAATATTGGCATTCCTAGTCAACAGAAAATAAGTGAATGTCTAATATAACGAGTCTTTTGTTGTGCAACTAATTCCTAAAACGAAAAATCGGCAAATTTAAGTTTTTTAAAAAAAGTAACCATTGTCCTTAATTCAACGAAAACTAAACTCCCACATTTTATTCGGTTTTAACAGAAAAAGTCTTTGATTCGCGTTTGCTTTTGCGATTTCTTGCAAATCCTTTGGTATCAAAAGTTTTTAAAGTTCTACATTGTTTGATTTTGCCCAAGTAAAACATTTTTCTGAACATTTTACTGCTTCCTCATATTTATCATCGCCTATATGAGTAAAAGTTGGTACTCACATCACCATCATTTTCGCTTTCATCGGAATCTGAAAAACTACAATGTCACTCATGAAAACCCCAGATTCCAACTGAACACTAGGAAATTGATTTGAAAAACTAAACGGAACAATACGAGTATTAATAGAACTAACACCAAGGGCTTACATCCAGAAAAACTGTTGCTACCAGCGTCAATTTCATTGCAAGGACAATTCGCTTTCGTGCTTAATCAGTTCGGTAAGCGATTTGCAATAATTAACGCAAAATAAATGGCGTACCTGTAATAGAACAAAAAATTTGAAGCATCAATTACTAAGAACCAAAGGTACGCATAAAAGATGGTTTATTATTTGTCGCTTAAAATTATTTGTAAGACGCAGTATAAAATAAAATTATAAAAAATATGTGACCTAATGAGAAAAAATATAGCCACCAGAGATTTGCCTCTGCTCATTCTCCGCTATTTAAAAATAAATTAATCACTTCCCATTAATTCACATAACCATAACTCACAAACAAAGAGCTGAGCTAACTCCTCCCTACATAATTACAGTCACTCTTTTTTCTACTCCTTTTGGCAAACTTACTCTGGCGATTTGTCCTGCAAACTTTTTAATTTCACAGCGAATTGCGATAACAGGGATGCGGCTGCTCAGCAGCAACGGTATAGTGTAGAGGATAATTAACTCACTGCGAGCTATTATTTTTAGTCTAATTAGAGGAAATTTTGGTAATAATAAAATAAAAGTAATCAGAAAAAAGGTGAAACATTTATTCGACAACTAAAGATACGCCCCACGTTCCGGATAGGAGTTATACCCTTATACTTATATATATATACTTATACTTATATGTAAACATATACAGAGAAAGGGATACATATTTTTGAGTACAACATTTATTGCTGGTCGCATATTTCAACTACTTTTTTTCTCTTTCATATTTTTAAAGCAAATTTTTAGTCTTTATTTTAGTAATATAGTTGCACTACTTTTAATTTCTTTTTTTGTGCCTCATTTATCCCTTGCGATAAAAGAGAACAGGAAAGCTTAAATAAGGCATATAAGAAATTTCCTGCATCAGTCATAATTCCTATGCCTATTATTTAATACAATGATATCAGAGAGCCATCCAGATCGCCCATTTGCCCTATCGCATTGCATCGTTACTGGGTGTGTTAGCCCAATTCTTTTCTACTAGTGTTAGTCCGATTGACTGTGGCGGTTAAATCAAATATATTTATTTATTTATTTTAATCTTACAGGCTATATTAAAAATATTTTGGAATATTTATTTAAAGGTTGCATATAATTGTTGCTTACAATTTTATAAGTGGTTATTAAGATAGTTGTTGCAGATTCGAATGCATCTCGTCATTGGTTCGTTGAAGGCATAGCTAGCTCTATACCATTGATCTATAAATAAACTAACCTGCCTTGGTGCTTTATTTTAAGTATAATTAAACTCAATAGCTCACCGCACTTTATATTATAATTTAAAAGATTTTATACGAAGTGAACCAAATAATAGATTCGTCTATCTTCAAGGCTTATAGTTAGGGAGACCTTTGGGTCAGCGCAGCTTATTCGACGCATATTTTGTAAAAGTTTTTCGAACTTTGCCGATAGTATTTATATGGCAAAGATAGAATGGGTTGCATATTAATGAACAATAATATAGGGGGCTTCGAGCGAAGAAAACATATAAACCAACGTCTGGGTATGCAGTTTTGTAGCCCAATCAATTATGGTATAATATTTAGCCAGCTTAAAGATGCCCACAATTCAAGTCAGTTTGTTTGCTAATGGTATTATTCATTTTCTCCATGCGCCCAAACATCAAACGCCGTCACCAAAATAAATGATCAAAAATCAATAAGATTTTTTGAAGCCAATATTCAATAAGTTCCAAAACTGTATACCCGGAGTATATATAAAGTCTCAGATTAAATAGTTTGATGAACGTTTTCTCATTTTTTTTTTTAAATTTTGTACAAAGCTTGAAACTTTGAGTTGCATAGCTCTTGTTGCAATGTGAACTATATTTTTATAAAAAAAAATTTATTGACATAAAATACAAATAAATATTCAAAATTATTGCGCTGTGAACACAAATGTACATGAAATAGCCGTGAAGCCTCGGCAGACCTGTAATAAATGCAACTGGAGTCAAGAGGACCACACCAACAGGAGCACACCTACTCCCAGTAGACAAAAGCACAGCTTTCCCAAATGCAGTAGGATTTCATGTTTCGCAACAGCTTTCTTCAGGACATATAACGAAAGTACCTCCATCGTACAGCGTCTGAAACTAAGGCTCCAAGAGTCTGCTGGAGCTACTATAAAAATAGATGAGAGGCGAAAAGGAATGAAAACAATAAAGAGAGCTTGCGCCGATCGACTACCAGGGTACTACAGAATCTATGAGGCAGAACTTCTAGCAATACATTAAAAGAAGTGGCTACTTATCTAAATACGAATGCCGTAACAAAAACTACTATAAATATATTCTTGGACAGGCAGGAGGCTATTAAATCAATGAAGACGGCTTTACATGAATGCCGAGCAGCCTTAAATGATATTAGCGTCGTATTCAAGGTCAGCCTTATTTGGGTTCCGGGACACAGAGATATTGAGGGAAACTGTAGAGCTGATGAGCTAGCCAGAATAGGTACTGCTCTTCAACTGTTCCGTGATAAAAGTACCATTGGAATACCTTTGGCCACGAGTAAACTAATAATAAAAAACAACATTACCCAAGAGGCCAATAGGTCATGGGAAGATGAAGATACAGGCATAAAAGCTAGGTTACTATGGCCTCAAAAAAAAGATAAAGGAATTGCTTAGCCTCTAAAGAGATGATATCTCGAAGGTCGTGGCTTGTGTCACCGGTCATTGGCTATTTGGCAGGTATTCCTCGGGACTAGGAGTTTTCTCCAATGAATATTGCAGAAGTTGCAGAGATAAGAAATAGGATGATACAGTTGATCACTTCCTCTGCAATTGTCCAGCCCTGCAAAGAAACAGTTGATTACTTCCTCTACAATTGTCCAGCCCTAGCTAAAATCAGAGCACGTTTTCTAGGTAGATGCCTTTTCAATTCTCTTACGGAACTGTCTGGCCTGGGGAAGGGACCAATCCTGCGCTTCATAAGAGCCACAAATGATTATACGCAGGAAAATAAATAGGGTTCCCGTGTCGCACAGTGGTATCACAACTGTTCTCTGAGGTCTAAGTGAGTTGGTGTACAGACCGACTACCACCATGGCCTGACCTAATCTATTTGTTGGGCTTTAAAATCGATAATTCAAAAACTTCGATGGAAAATAACATTTTGAAAAACATATATCAACACTTAGATAAGTTAAACAAGCTATTATAATCACGTCACATCCTCACAAGATCTGACCAAAATTGCATTATAATCGGATGCATGGCATAGGAATATACACAGTGCAAACAAATAAACACAGCAATAAGAAAACCCTCATTTCCATATATCATAAAATGTAAAGCTCAACCCATTTAATTAAAGCATGTTAAGCACACAAATTAAAATAACCAGTATATTATCAAGCATAGCCTTGCCACTTAGCCACTTTTATTGCATGTATGTATGTATGTATATATGTACGTATGTAGAAATTTCTGCAATATACATGAAGTTGCCTGCATCAGTGGGTTAACAAAAGCAATTAGTTTTAATTAAACAAAAACAGTAATTTCATTGCAAGTATCTATAGAGGAAAGCAAGATATTCTGAACACATACACACATGCAAGTTATACTTATACATACACATATATATGTAAATTCAATGAGCTGGCAAACATTTTATGAATTTATCTACATAATTTTCATGTTGTGATGTCATCAATAAAATTAACAAGACGAGAGTGTCTTATTTATGGCTGTGTATCCTGATATGCATTTATGCGCCCTGTAGTGGCATGTAAGAGAGCATTAATACTAGGTTGTTGCACAAGTTTTGCGAGTCGATAAGAAAAACACAATTTTATGGTTTATTATTCAGTAAACACAATTTTATGGTTTTTTATCCACTTTATTAGTCAGTATAGTCTACCTGAACATCAATACACTTGTTTCAACGAGATTCCAATTTATTAATTCCAACCCTCAATTGGGAATCTGGAAGGGCTGCAAAATACGCTTCCACAGTTCTTATGGCCTCATGATTTCATGAAAAATGCTTTCCACGCATGGGCTTCGCATGGGTTTGTAAACAGATGGAAGTCTTTAAGGGCCAAATCTGGTGAACATGGTGCAGACTCCAAAAATTTTATTTTTAATACATTCGTTTCGCAGATGAAGAACCAGGTTCGCACCACTCATAGCCGCACAAAATCCGCTTAATTCTTTTGAAAATGCTCTAAATATTGCTGAGAAAGACACATTCGAATGTTTTTTTTTTTTTTTTTGTTGTTCTAATATTGAACTGCATATTTAATTCCATAGAATTAAACAGTATAATTTATCTTCGAAACCTTATTAAAGGGCACTATGTGAATCTTTAAAGGTGGCGCAACGCGAGGGCTGCCTCATTTATTTTGTACCCATTAATGAAAAAAACATTTAACATCTAACAATGAAAATGGCTTCAAAATATTCTTCTTGAAAGTCACTGCACTTCTGCATTCACCTGAACCAATTTCAAAGCAATTTTGCCACTCAGAAGTGGATACCTTCAAAACGACCTGTTTAAAGTCTACACCAGCTTCTTAAGGCGTTGAAGATGTTGATCTTGCATTTTATTTTTGATGCTCGGGAACAAAACGAAGTCATTAGGTGTGAAGTCAGGGCTGTAAGACGGAATACTCTCTTATGTGTGCCGATACGTGAGAGTTGGCATTGTATTGATGAAGTAAGACTCGTCTTCGGCGGTTGGTTTTCCCTACTCCTCCGAAAACTTCTGGCAAACAAGCGGTTATGTACCACTTAGAATTGACTGTGTTAAGTTTTTCTAACTGACACAGTAGTGACTTTACCAGATTTTTCAAAAAGACACTTTGCCATTTGCTTTGAGATGCCTCTTCCGCGAACAACTTTTATTGGATTAAGGTCATCTTAGAACACCCATACGGCTCATATGCATAAATTCGTCACCTGTTTTCATGTCATAGTCGTAGGTGGCTGAATTAACTCAACACTTGTTTACACCAATCGACAGGAGTCCCAATTGTCAGATTATACAGTATCTAACGAGAGCAAATCTTCTTGGCGACCAAATGTTCATGCGATATTGAATGTAGCTAGCTACTCGCACTATTGCCCAAGCTCCTTTGACTTGCGTGTCCTATCGTCACATCTGTCTTGCGTTATCAGTTTACTGTTCTGGCACAACAACCTTTTTGCACGACCTTCTCGAAATTCGTCCCGCAAGAATCATCAGCTACGTCGAAACTCGTTGTATCTGCGCGCAATGGCTAAGTGTAACGCATCTATACCCAAAAGTCGAAGTAAGTTGATCAACAGGTGTTTTGCTAGTTCAGGTAGAAAATCGTAATAAATAATCGCACGAAAATCTTCAACAGTTAATGCCCTCTATTGGGCTAGATGAATTTTTCAACTCCCAGAAAAAAGTACAAATTTCGTAAGTGGAAACTTTATATATAAATTTATGCTAAGAAATACCAAACTTTCTATGAAAATTGCGGCCAAAGACCGCCAATTTTTTTGGAGCGGCATCCACAAATTGCTTGAGAGATGGAAAAAATGTGTCGTTAGCGATGGCCATTATTTTGAAGATTTGTAACCATTTTTTGTTGATATGTATGCATGTTTTTAATTTATTTTAGTTAACTTTTTTTAGTTTAAAAGGACTAAATTTAAAAAAATGTACTAAAAAAACACATGAGTATGGATATCAAAAGAAAGAGAATATAACGAGCTATTGAAAAAAATTCGTTTTCTTTTCGCCACAACAAATATAGTAAAATTATGTCCTTCAAAAAATTTTGCTTAAAATATCCTCGGAATTTTCTACTTATTTTGTACAAAAAACACATGTTAAAGATATATGTTATATATGGAGTGCAAATCGTAGTACAGTAGAAAGCGTGCAAAAATAGTTGAACATGCCTCCAAAGTTTACGCAATGGATACCTCTGTTTGCGTAACTGCTTTGAATTTTTGAAGTCTTTCAAAAATTTTAATTTGGGGGAAAATGCAGAACTGTAAAAACTGAGTATGCAGCAACAAAACTTATAGTTGCACGTGCATATAAAACTTTTCCTCGACTTCCAATGTTCATCAAATTTCAACCTTTCTTGGCTTAGCGCCAAAACAAAACTGATTCCTAAGCCCCCAATAGGAAAAAGTTTATGACAAAAGTATTTTCTGACGCTCGCTTTAGCGCTCAAGAGTACGCTTGCCAAAACAATCGGACAAAATACCGCTACTCAAAAGAACTGTTTCCAATCATTCTTAGTTTTTCATATCCGATGAACTTCCACTCTGGAAATAATATACAAAATTGTATACTTATATATACAATTTTATAAGCACTCATACATATGCTGCATATATATATATACATATATATATTTATGTAATAATAATAATATAGTTTCAACTTTTCTTTAGGATTTGAAAAAAATTTTCTATTTCTAGAATTTGAATTTTTTTTTTAATAAATTGAATTTACATCAAGATTGATTGCCTTTGTGCTGCCTTGCTCTCAAATGCACTAATAATAAATGCAAAATGTCCCAAGTCAATTGCAATTTCTGTATCTTTACGCAACTTAGAGCAGGCACTTTGGACTGAAAATGAATTTTGCAGTGTACACCCACATTTTGTGGTTAAATGCCGCTGTATATTTGTGTGTGTAGACGTGTATATGTATACAAATGTGTGCATCTTCATTTTACAAGCAAACGCCTCAATGCTTGAATGCCTTCAGTTAAGGCCAATGTTGCAGTTAAAACGAGTAACATTTTGCGGTCTTTTGAAGCTGAAAATGGAAATTTCAGTAACGAATATTTTACTAAAACAAAATGTTTACGACATGCATATAAAATTTCGTATTAAAATGCTACGAAGTGTAACTGAATGTGCTGTGCAATGTCGAAATTGCTTTAAATATTTTAGTACAACCACAAAAATGTATATTTTTCGCAAGCTCTGAAAGAATTCCAACACCAAGGAAGTGGAACGCAATTAAACAATTAGAATAACCGCAAGAGCAGCAAATTAAAGAAAAGAAACTTATAGAGAGAAGTTGATGTTCAAACGGATAGTTGGGTGTTCTCCAAATAAATGCTTTGGAAATAATTGCGGAAATGCAATTGGGAATTTACGCATGTTCCAATGCTAAAAGGCAATTTGCTAGCGAAAAGTAAAAGGAATCGACAGTAATTGGAATACATTAAATTGCTACAGTATTCTCATACTGAGCTATAGATACATTTATGTATGTATATATTACATGTATTTGTATGCGATATGTACGCATATTATATTTTGATGTTACTCATACGTCACGTAGGGCGTTGCAGATTGCCGCAAAGACGAGTGATGATTTGGAGAAATATCTGTAATTTTTATATCCATTAATGCTTAATGAATTTTCAAGAGATTGTTTATAGAAGCAAACACGAAAATTCGGACAAGTAGAAAGCTTACATTTAAAACGATTTAGGATTACCAAGTATACGATGCTCTTTAGTACAAATACATGTTATATTATATATACAACTGGAAAATATGAATGGTTGCAGCATTCCGGATAGATGCCAGCTGAATTGCAGTGAATACATGAATGTCAGATTTAAAGAAAGTTAGAAAAAGTGACCGGAAGAAAATGTTGGATTCACGGAAAAAATATTATCCTTATGGAAAAAAATATTCTACGCGGTGAAAAAAGTGACAAAGAACGATTTGGTAAACCGATATTTCTTGAAAGATTTTTAAAGTACCACTTACGATTATGTGAATAGAAAAATGTCTTAAAATCTACCATAACAATTATCTATATGAAGGATGGCTGCCTGGAGTCCACAAGATCTTAGAAGAGATCCCTAAGCAACTGGGGGATATTTTAATTATTAAGCCATATATGCACTTATCGAAAACTGTAAGGTACGAATTTGGATACTCAGCATTCTGCCTTCAATTATTCGTTTTAATGCATTCCCTTTTATTTTATCTCTGGTAACACAATCTTACAAACTAGGGGTACAAAATTAAGATAATCCTTAAAGATAGGACTTGAAAGTAATCATAAATTTCATTTGCAATTCGATTGATTTAGTCTGACCGGTATTTCTTACTGCCAAGAGGTATGCAGTTTTACTTACAAATAATGTAAATTTCCATAACATTTCTGATAAAAGGGCAATATAAACTAACAGTACAGAGCGTCAATGAAAGATTCGAAAGCAGACCTCGGAGATGAAAAATCAAAATCTATTTATTTATATTATTATTATTATTTTTTTTTTTTTTTTTTTTGGATTTCATTCCATTCTAAAAGTGTTCTTGTAAGACAATAAAAATGGGAGGCCCACAATAAAAACCCATTTGCCGCTCGGAGTCGGCTTAAAACTGTAGGTCTTTCCATTCGTGGAACAACACCAAGACGCACACCACAAATAGGAGGAGAAGCGAGGCGAAATACCCAAAACTCCAAATAACTTCTATGAAAATCGAAGCATTCTATACAAAGTTGTTTACGAACTTACATATTTTAGCACTTCATTTTATAAAATATATGGATTAAGCAGATAGCCTTGAATGAAAGAACAATAACCATCATTATATACTACTTGAAACAGGTTTGATCCCATGCATTGCCGAGCACTACACACAGGCAAATTACTTTAACGCTCAAGGCGATTCTAGGCATTATCTTCTCCCCAGAAGGGTCTGTCTGACAAACCGCATTGTATAGGCTTAAAATTTTTATAATACGCAATATAATCAATAAAATCTATGGTCACTACCTTTAGTGCCTGGTTTGGTGGGAAGCTCTTCGGAAGGGCTATAATATCACTCAACTGGGGAGGGTGCAAACTTGCCCCAGTGCTGCCCTGAATGTCCTTTTGTATTTACTTCCCATCGACTTTTACGTTATTTCCATCGCAGCTCAAAGTGAAATCAGGTTGCCTCCAGGAGGCAACCTCTCAAGGCACATGGTAGCATTTTCGGGTAGTTAACACCGTATATTTCCGAATTTCGAACAGATCTCTCTATCCACAAACTAAAGTTTGAGGGTCGTGCTAGGGCAATCTTTCCAAATAGGCAGGATTGGATAGAGGGGACAATCTGCACCGAAGCTTGCACCTCTGTCTTCACTGACGGTTCCAAGATGGAATCGGGAGTCGGAGCGAGGGTTTTCTCTAAATTTAAAAATTTATCGATCTCCTTTAAACTGCCCAACACTGCTAGTGTTTTTCAGGCAGAAGTCTTTGCAGCCCTGTAGGTATGCAAAATGCTTAGGGAACGCGAGAACTAGGGAGATATTAACATTTTCTCCGATAGTCAAGCCGCGATCAAGGCTCTGGGGGCGCCATGCGGCAGAATGAAATTAGTAAACTCCTTTAAGGAGGAGATCAAATCTCTTGGGTGTGCAGGTAACATTTCTCTAATCTGGGTTCCAGGACATAGGAACATAAAGGGGAATGAAATTGCTGATGAGCTTGCCAGGAAGGTGATTGAATTGGCCTCAGAAACCTATTACCCGGGCATCGGCATCCCCCTTCTTCCTGTGCTATTTGGCCACAGTACAATATACGGATGACTCAGAAAGTCCTTTGGACTCCTCGCCATCCAATTTCCAAACTCATAGCTGTGTTTACCGGTCACTGAACGATCGAAGCACTCGCGGAAAAGCTACCAGGTTACCATTTAACCCCCATTGCAGATGTGGGGACCTTTCAGAGAAGGAGACTGTTAAACACTTTCTCTGTAAATGTCCGGGTTTGGCAGCTAGATGATTAAGATCACTGGGTGCTCCGTTTTTCGACAGCCTGGTGCAGTGCGTCAACCTAAATCCCATCAATCTTCTCCATTATATCAACAGCTCTAGCTGGCTATAGATATCTGCCTGTTGGAGGTCTCATAATGGTAACAAAAGTGCCAGATTGTCACTTCAACCATTTCACCTACCTACGTACCTTTAGTTATAATGTCTTTATATCTTCGAGTCATACTTTGCCTGCTCAAGTTGTGGAAATATTCGGCTCCAAATCAGCCGTATTTGCCTTCTTAACTACATGACCGTAAATATTTGTGTTTTTGACTTACTATGTCCGAAATGTTTTCAAGAGGGTTACCATCAGAAGACCATCCAAATATCCCCGCTGCTAACGGTAATCACGCTTTTTAATAAATTGTACTCATCGAAGTTGGATTCAAGTTGGCGGTGAGCACAAAGAAATGGCCTAATCCCTTTTAGGAAAAGCAGCTCTAAATATGAACTTTAACGGTGTGCTTAAGAGTTCATTGAAATTGTCGATTATCAGCTGTACACCAAAACCGACGTATGTAACTGTTTGTCCAAAGAAAGACTCACCCGTGAATATTGAGTTTGTACAATTCCGTCCTGAATTTGCCGTATACCAAGCAAGTATTTTTCAATGTGTGTAAACACCGCGGTTACAATGAGGTTACAAAGGTGCTCGAATCATCTTTTTGAATATATTTACATCACTTTCCCCCTAAATATTGTTCAGTGTCGATCAACGATAAGTTTGGCTTTGCCACAAGCAAATCAATGATCTTCTGGTCTTGCTCTGGAGAGGTATTTTTGTGGGCCTCGTCCGGAGAAGTTATCAAAGTTTTTAACTTCGGTTTACCATTGTATATATTTATTCATGAACGCCTTCGACTTCTTTAAATATTTTGGTGCAGTTGCACTTGACATTTTTGGACTTTTAGGGTGCAAATTTGGAATGATTCTAAATTCTTGTCGATTTTTGACAATTTTTTTGCTGACGGTGTTTGTTGTTTTCTTACATATAAGAAATATAGAGCATTCGCTAGAAGAGTGTGCTACATTTTTTGTAGCAGAATGAACTATATTCTCATAAAAATAATATTAAAGTTTAATAACAAGCAGACGAATTGTCAAAACTTGTCAACAAGTCCCTGTGCTATAGTTATTAAATGCACTGTATATGGCACCTAACAATCATGCACACAAACTTCCTAGGGGCTTTTAATACACTGCTTTCATAATATCAATAAATATTATTTCACTTTACTTTGAATGACTATCGAAAAAGGTCATTTGCCATTGGCAAATTATCATTTCATGCTAGTCACTTGCCACTTCTAAATTGTACGCATTTTAAGTTTCAATATTTATATTATAATATTTTTGCAAATCAACTACATTTTTAGAAATACAAGGTGACGCTATAAAATATTTTATTTTGATATGTTTATAATGTTTACTTATTATCATATTCCATGTACTATCTCTATAACCATCCATGCAAATCACCCATTATTTGAAGCAGTATTGAAAGACATACTGTGTTAACGCCTTCATAACGCATGCAGCTTTCTCCTTCTAAGATTCCATGAGGTCAAGTCTCCTTCTTTTTGATTCAGACTCCATCCTAAAAAAAGATGAAAGTCATTCAATGCGAAATCTAGTAAATGTCGAAACATCCCAGTGTAATTGGTTAGAAACCTCTTGACATTCAATGGGTAATGGAAGCAAATCCTACAGCTGTGCTAACTGGCATACGGAAGCGAGAGGTACTACATTCAAGGTAAAAAGGCTTCACTTTAAACAACTTTTGACCGAAGGCAGCATTCCACATCAATTTCGATTATTTAATAATGATTTGCATACCTTTTTCACATCTCGTACTTTTCGTCACATACATTCGAGTAGTGATTACGTCAATTTCCTTCAATTACCTTCATAGTACGCTTTCAAGCTGTTTTTACTCAAACTAATGCTGAATACTTCATATTTGAAGCAACAGCTGCATAAGAAGTGCTATTCCATTTGACTTTTGGGTACTTACGCATTTCCTTTTCTATTGTTGGCAAAATAACATAAGAATATTTTTATTAGGCTCACATGAGCATAAACTCATACAATCATACAAATTTACATGTATTCATTATTCAACATATTTGCTAAGAAATTTTGCAATAAATTTCTAAAATGAGTCGCATTCTGAACCCTCTTGACTTATAAAAAGGGATACGACAATCACATTACAAGTGACTCGCTAAATAATACTTGAAAAAATAGCTGACCCTTAAGTACTTACATTTGAAAATAATGCAAATGCGTATACCTCAACTGGAATTTATTTTTATTATACCAATAGAGATCTGAAAACTTGCAGAACAGAGGTGTTGAAGAAGCGAGAGATATTTTTCCATTACATCACCACTACGAGTACAGTATTAAGTTTCAGTCAATTTTGTTCAGTAAACTATGAGATACCGCCAAACAAGCAAGTCAAGCAAAACGCACTTGTTTATGTTACGTTGTTGAAGTTGTGAAAATTGGCTTCCGAACAAAAGCAAAAGTGCCTCGATTGCTCACACAAGTCTTGAAATCTGGGTAGCGAGAATAAAGATATTTTTATTAACTAAGTTATTACTAAGGACAAAATCTTGACTTTCCATTATGGATCTGATCAAAGCATAATTGATGTAAAGGGTGATCAAGTTAGAGGTGAGGCAATTTAAATTGGAATAAAACAACGAAATTTCAAATTGATGTGGCAATTTTTTATTAGATTTTATTAATTCTATAAAATTGTATTATTTTTCCATTCATGACATTTATTTTTTAAAGATAACCCCTTCAAATGTTGGCCACAACTGCTCCGTATTTCGACCATCCATAAATACCAATTTTGAATGACTGGCCGGCGAACTTCGATCGATATCTCGCAAATGACTTTAGTAATGTTGCTTCCAATGCCTCAATCGAAGCTGGTTATCCACAAAGTATTTACACTTTCCATTACCCAAACAAATGTTCAAAGCTCAAAGGTGTGGTATCACAAGATCTTAGTGGCTAATCCAGAAGCCCGAGACGAGAGCTGAATTGCTTACCAAAACTGACGACGCGACGACGCATTAAACTCATTGTTTCATGAGTTGTGTGGCAAATAGCGCCGACTTTTAAAACCAAATATTGTGGAGATCACGGGATTCGGTTTCCAGCATCAAAAAGTCGTTTATCATAGCGCTATTAGCGTTCGCTATTCACTGCTACATTGGTGCCTGCCTCGTCTTTGAAGAAATACGAGTCAATAATTCCTCCAGCCCATAGGCCGCACAGTTTTCAATAGATAGAAGCCATTAGCTGTTCTTGAAGGGATTCGAGTTACTCTTCAGCTCAAATACTGTCATTTTGCTTACTGTTGTAGCCATTAAACCCAAAATAAGCCTCATCGCCGAACACCATAAGTTGGACTGAGCACCTGACGAACTCTTGAGGCGTAAGTCTTCCCATGATAATATGTCAATGAATACTTCAAATAATGTGTGTTTAGTTTGACAGTAGTCGCGAGTGATTTGTTAATAAAACCCTATTTGAAAAAGTACCTACAATCTGATCACGCTTTAGATTGTTATTACAGGGTCCGGCACTCGATGTATGTATAACCAACTTCAGACCGCTCACGTAGCTGATGCACGGGCATCAGCTGTCTGTTAGTTGACTAAATGCCAGTCCAGAGTATTGTTTACAAGCGCCACCATTGGCCACCAAGAGGCAGTACCCGCCACAGGTAATGATTTGGGCCGCTGTAACCGCAGATGGCCGCTCTCCAATCGTTTTCATCGAGCCTGGCGTCAAGGTAAATTCGAAAGACATGTTATCGAAAAAGTATTCTGAAGGTTGCTTTGAAGCCGTGGCCAGACGAACATTTCGGTGGCAGACCATGGACGTTTCAACAGAGGTCGGCACCGTCTCACAAAGCTCGAGTGAACCCAGAACGTCTGAAAAGCAACGTTCCGAACTTCATAACGCCCACACAATGGCTCCGAATGGCTCGAATTCGATGGATTATTCTCTTTGGGCGATATTGGGGAGGAAGGTCCGAACTAATAGATTCACCAGTCTCGAGGCGCTGAAAAGAGACATTGTCCGCGAGTGGGCCAAAATGCCTGCAAGTCATGTTCGGACAGCTTGCAATCCGTTTCTGGACCGTCTCAAGGTCATAGTAAAAGCAAGAGGTGGTCATATTGAACAAAAGTAAATGTATTTTTAATTTTTTACATATTTCTTACTTTGAATTGAATAAAAGTAATTTTCCAAACTAAATGTATGGCCTTTTTAATAGGTTACGTTTCGAGTGCCGGACCCTGTACTATATTATTATTATTATTATTATTACTTTATCCCTCCATATTTGTTTAATAAAATTAATAATATTTGCAAAATTTCGTAAGTTTCCCAAAACATCTGATTTTTTCTTAAAGTCCAAAACGTATGCTTTTTGGAATACTGCTTCCAGTTATTCTTTAAGAAAATAAATATTCAATTATGATTGCGTGCAATAACTAACTAATGGTGGTTGACGTGGGTATGTATGTATATATATATATGTGTATGAGTGCATGTGCATGTAAGCAATTTTATACGAAACTTATTTTAAATGCAAATAACTAGGGAATTTCCCAAATTATCCAGCGTTTTAAATTTGTTAAATTGTTTTTAAGCAACGATGCTCATAATTTAAAGCTTCCGCACAAAGTTCATATTTTAGAGCAGCCAGTAATAGGGGAAAAGTGTTTATATTTTGGGATGCTCGTACATAGAATGCTAATATTATGGTTTCCCCTAAACACTACTATAAAAGAAATTAAATAGTTATTTGATTAAATAAATCAATCAACTTTCAGTTGGCCCACAGTTTGTCAACACATATTACATAATATAACTATTAGTATACGAGTATAAGTAATACATATATTCTGCTGTTCATACCGCAAATGACAAAAGCAAAATTAAAATGGCTAACGACATTCATAAGCATCAGCACTAAAATGGCAAAAACTGAGCGAGTTGTGTTGATAAAAGCTCTTAATGCTAGATGGCTGATGATTATCTTTATGATATGTGGATTTTGCAAGCTGTCTGGGTCACTATTAAGTTGTGATGTTCATATTATGTCAATGGGTGGCTGTATGATGAGTGACGTGAGCGAATTAATATTATGGTATGTGTGAGCTTAATAAGTGGATGAGTATACGAGTATGGTAAAGAGCAATTTTATACTGGTACAGCAGGTGGCTAATGAGTAAACGTTTGGAATCAAATTCAAAACACCGTAAGAAAAAAATACTATTAAAAATCACTCGAATTTTTAAAGACTTTAAACTTGCACTAAAATCTATTGAACTATCGAACTGCATGGTACGAATTATTTTTAAATTCAAATTCAGTCGTCGACTACCACTCGCGCTGAACAGAGGTGTTTTTTTTTCTGGTGTTCTTTAGTGCTTTTCGCAATCACAAATTGACACGAGTTTACCTAGTCTATTTTTTCACTTAAATAAAACTAAGTTCGTGTTTTGATTCGGAGTGACAAAATCCAAAAGTATACAGTGCTACACCTAAAACATTCGACATGGCCCCTGGGCCTCCCAATTTAGGTACTAATCGGTTTGCGTTACTAGCCGATAGCACCACCATCAAAAAGAATAAAAAATCCAAAGACAAAAAGAATAAGTCTCTAACGACTAACTTGCAAGACCTTTTCCCTGGCCTTCCTAGTGTTAAAAAACCTAACCCCAAATTCGTAGTCCTCGAGGCAACTGACAAAAATAAGCCATTGAGTCACTATTCGTGCTTTGCAGTTGACAAATCCATACGTGCAGTAAGCAGAGAAATTCAATCCATTTCTGAACTACGTGACGGTAACATCCTGTTATTAGTCAATAACAAGAGCGTGGCAGAAAGATTCCTTGGCTTAAAAGAGCTTCCTGGTATATGCAACATAAAAGCAAAATACCATGAAAATCTTAACTTTAATAAGGGCATCGTGTTCGCGCCTTTTCTCAATAATGTCAATGAAAGTGAAATCGTAAGTGAGCTAAGCGCACAAGGTGTAGTGGCGGCCTATAAGTTTCAAAAGAAGATTACCAATGATAAACTTGTTCCATCCGGGGTCGTTTTATTAACATTCGACCTATTTCACCTTCCTGACAAGATTGACATTGCTTGGAGAAACGTCCGCATAAGGCAATATATCCCCAACCCAATGCGCTGCAAGAACTGCCAGCTGCTGGGGCACACAACAAAATTTTGCAAACGCTCGCCAGCATGTGTTAATTGTAATTTTCCACCGCACCAGCCGGATAACTGCACTCGCATTCTTTGCGCTAACTGCTTAGCAGATCACCCATCTTCGTCTAACAAGTGTCCTAAATTTATTCAAGCAAAAGACATACAAAAAATTAAAACAACCAATAAATGTACCATGAGGGAAGCTATTAAAATATACCAGAGCTCTACTCCCTCCCTCCCCGAAAACGCGCTTTCCTTTTCAACAGTCCTTTCTATGGAAAACTGTCAGCCAAATATTCCACAAATAACACCTTCCAATCCACAGCCACAATTAACTCAACATCAATTGTACAATAATGCAGAAAAAACTCTTCCCGCATCCGATTTAACTCTAAATAATTTAACCATTCCATTCATAGCCCCAGCATTCACTCATTCAACAGAAAATCTCCCAATAAATATCTCTTCACTTTCGAATTTCGCTCAAACCCAAGAAACATCCATTATCAATTTTGCTAACACAGACTCTCACTCTTCTCTTATTCATTCCCCAAATTTTACTACCACAGATTTTAGCTCAACTTCAAATTTCTCTTCCGATCACATACAAACAAATAACACAAATCTCCCAAAGGTTAAAACTAAATACAGCTTCCTACCTCTCGCTGATGACACTACAATGTCATCAGAAGATGATTAACGAAATAAATCTCTAAGTATAAAAAGTAATACAACCAACAGTTAAAAAAAAAAAAAAAAAAAAAACAATAAACCAAGCAAATACTCTCTTAACTCTCATATAGCAACAATATCAATAACACACACAAAACCCTTTTTTTTTTGTTTATTTTTTTTTTGTTTTTCTTTTTAAACTATTTTTCTTTTATGTTTAGTATATTACAGTGGAACATTAAAGGCTACTGGAATAATTTCCATGAACTTCAGCTTCTTTTGAAAACACATGCTCCATCATTCATATCGTTACAAGAAACACATATTCAACACGCAAACACTCCAACCGCACCTGCGGGATACGTGGGGTATTTTCATAATTTTAGCTGCAACTTAACGTGCAAACAAGGTCTAGGTGTGCTAGTTAAAAACACAATTCCACATACTAAACTAAGCATTGCTTCGCGCATCTCCACCATTGCTATTGAGCTTAATATTGGTTTCAAAGTTACCTGTATCTCAATGTATATACCACCTTCCCAAAACTTTCAAGCTCACGATATCTTGTCGGTTTTTTCTAATATCTCTTCTCCAACAATACTGCTCGGAGATTTTAATTCTTGGAGTACACTTTGGGGTTCAACAACAGATAACCATAGGGGGAAAGTCATTGAAGATGTTATATTGGCATCAAACCTCGTCGTGCTTAACAACGGACTTCCCACACATTTCTCGACCCACAAAACTTTTACTAGCGTAGATCTTACTATGTGCAGCGCTATCTTAGCTCCTAAGTGTTCTTGGAAAGTTCTAAGCGATTTGCATGGAAGTGACCACTTCCCCATTATCACTACAGTTAGGACGAAAAGTAACAATTCAATTTTCAAAAAAAGAACAAAATTTTTAACCAGAAGGGCTGACTGGAATAACTTTCGTACTTGCTGTGAAAATGTTTTTTCAAAATACCAGCTTTCGGAAAACGTCAATAAAGAAGCTTCAAATGTGGGAAAAATTCTCAGAGAGGCCTCCCATCTTAGTATACCACAAAGCAAAGCTATCCCAAATAAACATCCAGTGCCATGGTGGAACAGCAGCATTGCTCTTCTTAGAAATAATAAGCAAAAAGCCTGGGCGGAATATAAGAAGAAGCAAACAGAAAGCAATCTGATTGCGTACAAGAAAGCTAACGCGGCATTTAGATACCATTGCAGAGCAGCAAAAAGGGCTTGCTTTGAACAGTTCACAAGCTCCATTAATCCGAACTCCAATCTGCGTAAAATATGGCACAATATTAAGCTTTTAACAGGAACCTTTTCCCAGAGCAAAATTTCGGTAATTAACACCGAAAGAGGTTCCCTCCTCGAACCAAATGAAATTGCAAACCACTTTTCTTCCACCTGGTCTGCTTATAGTAACGACCCAAACTTTGACCAACTGTTTATTTATGAAAAAAGAAGAACGTTAAATAACGTTTATTCAGCTCCAACACCGCTTTCGACTTCGGCAAAACAAATTGAAGAACCTATCAGGTCTCTCGAACTTAATGAAGTTCTACAATCACTAAATGGTAAAACCCCTGGTCAAGATAGGATATCATACGACATTATAAAAAACGCGCCTACCTGTGTCAAAAATCGACTACTGAAACTCTATAATAACATATTTAGCAGTGGTATTTATCCTCAAAAGTGGAAGAACGCTGATATTGTCCCAATTTTAAAGCCAAATCAACCACAAGATGATATTAAAAGTTACCGCCCAATTTCCTTACTCTCATGCCTTAGCAAAGTTTTAGAAAAAATTATAGCAAAGCGCCTTATGTGGTTTGTTTTAAAAGAAAAACTCATAAGTCCCAACCAATCAGCTTTCAAGACCGGACAGGGGACTTCTGACGCACTGCTACATTTCGAGCACTACTTATCCTCCGCACTATCTAGTCGAAATCATGTTACCGTTCTAGGACTAGATTTTGTCAAAGCATTTGATAGAATAGGAGTACACGTCGTGCTTCGCCAACTACAAAAATGGAAAATCGGAGAAAAGGTTTTCTACTTTGTTAAGAGCCTTCTAACGAATAGGACGTTCAGAATTAAACTTAACAACACCTACTCAGATAGGGTATCCCTGTACAATGGTATTGCTCAGGGATCCCCTATCTCAGTAATCTTCTTCATAATCGCATTCGATGAGATTACCAACATCCTCGTTAAGTATAATGTCGAATTCTCCATTTATGCAGACGATGTGTTCATTTATTCAAAAAATAATAGCATCGATACTGTTAAACAGATATTTTCGAATATTCTTAACGAAATTTCAAACTGGGCGCTTAGCTCAGGCGCGAATATTGCATACAATAAGTGTAATATACTTCATATATGTAAAAAAAGAATTGTAATAATATTAGCTTCAGGTACAATAACTACACTATTGACTGTGTGCCATGCTCTAAAATACTAGGTATCATCTTCGATAAATCACTTAGTTATAAGGCTCACTGTACATATCTTAAGCAAAAGTTAACTAAGAGATTAAACATTGTAAAGTATTTAGCGTCCAAGCACAGTAATGTTCATCCAACCTCCCTCATTAATGTAACAAAATCTTTAATTTTATCGGTGATTGATTATGGCTTATCCATTTATGGACAGTGTTCTAAAAAAACCTTCGCTGGCATACAACAACTTTACCACTCAGCAGCAAGGAAAAGTTTACGAGCGTTTCCCACCACCCCAGTCAAAAACCTGCTAGCCGAAGCGGGGCTTCCGGAATTGAAAGACCGTGTACATCAAAATACTCTGCGTTTAATCCCAAAACTCTACGTATCCAACAACATTATACTGAACAGTGACATAAAAAAGGCGATCAAAAGGAACACAGAACTAAGGCGACCTTCCACTATATGCAAAGTCATAAAATACGCTGGAAAAATAGATCCTTTTCTTAAGCCTACGTTATGCGTTGCTCCACAATTTCCACCCTGGAAGCTTCCAGAAAACACCTTTATCGCAAATCTTCTTAATCATGCCAAATGCAATACCTCTTCCCTGATATATAGAAAGCTTTTTTACGAAATACATAGTGAGTGGAGCACTAACGGCTGGAGCTTTGTATACACAGACGGATCCAAAGACAATCTGAACACCTCATTTGCGGTGGTGAATGAACAAGGAGTACTGATTAAAAAAGGTCTACTTTTCCCGCATTGCTCCATCTTTACCGCAGAAGCTCTGGCGATTACCTTTGCAGTCGACTACGTTTCCAAAGCTAAAGGCAAATACATAATCTGCTCGGACAGTAAGTCTTCCTTTCTTGCTCTTAACAACACTGCATACAATGAACCCTGGGCTATAAAAATTCGATCCGCCCTTTGCAGATTCAGCTCCAAAATTAAAATTATGTGGGTCCCGGGGCATTGCGGAATTGGTGGTAACACCTTCGCTGACAAAGCAGCCAAGGAAGCTAGCTCCTCACCAAGTATTTTTCACAACACTTACTTTAAGGCGGATATTAAAAACAGAATCAATGCCTTTATTAAAGAATTCACACACAACGATTGGTGCAAATATCAGCATGCCTACAAGCGCATAAATCCGGAACGAAATAGGCCAGATATCCCATCGAAATGCTCCTCTCAGCAGCTAAAAATTTTCACAAGATGCCGTCTAAATCATACCAAAATTAGCCACGAACACCTTCTAACTGGGAAAGCAGCCCCCGAGTGTAGTATATGCAACCGCCCACTGTCTATAAATCACATTTTAGATCATTGCCCTAAGTTTTCCAATAGTAGGAAAAACATATTTAAAAACCAATCACCTTCCGTCGCATTAAAAAAATACTCACCCGATAATGTTAAAAATATTTACAATTTTATATACCAAAATAATCTACTATACCTTGTATAATACAATGATGATAAAATGTTCTCTAAATTTAAGTTGTTATACTCAGTAATGTTAAAATATATTAGATAAACATCAGGCCGATAGTCTTAGTAGCTAGTGCCTCTTTTTTGTAATATAGTTATTTATAATTATATTTCATTATTAATAAATAAATAAATAAATTCAAATTAAAACTTAAAACTTTTAATGAAAATTTGAATAATGTTTGTAAGTGTTGAACACTCAATAATAATGCCTCGGTTTTAGCAAGGACAATATTTTTATAAAAAATCAACCAAACATTTTTAACTTGCTCAGTTTCGTTACATACAACATTTGGTCTTCGCTCCAAATTCATTGACCACCTGCTGTAAATAGAGTAACTGTCCGCTGATATATTAATATACTTACTATGGAAGGTGAATTCCGAAATAAACAAGACTGGCGTCATAAAAATGTTTTTAATGGCGCCATATTTCTAATGAGTTAGTGCATTGGAAGTTACATACCCTGTTTTCTAGTGAAAGGTTGGAGACATTCGGTTCACTGAAAGCGAAGTTATTGCGTCTAAAAGGTCAGTATGTTTGTGTCATCGGTACAAAAATGAGTTTCGAACAAAGAACTAATATCAAATTTTGTTTTAAAATCGGTAAAATGTTTACCGAAACATTTGAATTGATAAGAAAAGCTAATGACGATTGTCTATTTCGTGCTAGAGTTCATGAGTGTTTTACACGTTTCAAAGATGGTTGTGAGGACATAAATGACAATAAACATACGGACCACCCAAAATCAGTAATCGTCGAAAACTCCATCGAAATTGTTTGTGAGTTTATCAAAAATGAACCAAAATCATCGTTGAAATTCATGGAACCGGAGTGGAATATCTCCAAAACATCGGGTTATTGCATTTTAACTGATCATTTGGGCTTACGAAAGGCTGTGCACGTTTCATTCCGCACAAGTTAACTGCGAACCAACAATTGCTCAGAATTCAACATTTGAAAGATTTCATTAAAGAGACGCGAAAAGACGAGAACTTCCTTTGTAACATTGTAACCGGTGATGAAACTTGGTGTTTCCAACATTAACCTGAAACTAAGCGTCAAAGGTGCTGAATGGAAACCACCCAAAAACTCGAGCCACCACCCAAAAACTCGCGTTTGGAGAAGTAAAAAATCAAGTCGATACTCATTTTTGTTACGACTCCAAGGGAGTTGTCCTAAAGGAGTTCGTGCCAATGAGCCATACCGTCAATGCAATTTTCTATCTTGGCGTTTTGAAGCGTTTGTTGCATCGCACTCGTTGAATTCGCCCTGAATACCGCGAAGGAGGCAACTGGCGCTTATTGATCCACTCTTGTGACTGGTTTTTTTGACTAGAAATCGCATTTTAACCATCAATCACTCACCGTATTCACCCGATATGGTTCTCTGTGACTTCTATCTATTCGGAAAATTGCATTTGGCCATGAAAGAATAACGTTTTGCGTCCGTAGAGCTATCCAAAAGGCTTGTACCAACATCCTGAAGGACATTCCGGTCAATGACCTTGTTGGAGCTAGAAGTGTTTTTCTAGCTCTATATTAGAAAAATTATTAACCTTTTATTTAGATTTATTTGCAAGTTGTCTAATGTTATAATCAAATGTATTTAAAGCACAGGTGCGTTGCGCGGTTAAGCAAAGAATAAATATATTAAAAATCCTTTAGCAGTAGGTAGGAGTAGGCGATGACAAAGAATGGTGGGTGACGAAGACGAAAAACAAAACGGTGATGTATGGTGGTGTGATTTTCGCTGCAGCTACTACGAGTGGTGGCGTGATGTTTGTCGTGCCGAAATTACATTTTTTATGCACGCACTTTTGTATTGGGTCCTGATTAGCGGGACATCTAATCGAACGATGAAACTGACCTACCGCTAAGTATAATGAACTCAATGCACTGCTATGGTTCTGTGTCTGTCCCAGTAGTAATTTCTCTTTTGCCCTATCCCAGTAAGGAATTCTGTGTTTCAACAGACCTGAAACACTCTTTCGAAAAGATTTTAGATCGCGCAAAACAGTGTATCGGGGCCAGAGGGGACTATTTTGCATAAATAAACTCGAAGTTATCAGAACAAAGCTTCGGTCGTTTCTATTTTAGCTCAGTCTTGTTTATTTTGGACTTCACCTTGTATGTAGGATTAGCAGACCAGAATCAAAACAGATGATAGTGGACACCATATTTATACTGACTGGGCAAAGATGGTCAATGGCACTGGATTGGGAGTGTACTGGGAACAATTATCCCTAAATTGTTCCTTTAGACTCGCAAACCGGTGTAGCGTCTTCCAAGCCGAGATCTACGCTATAGACAAAGCAGCAGAAACGATGACACTAATGGGCTTACCTCCGGCAAACCTTACCATTTTTGTTGAAGGGGCCCTGACCTCAGCGAGCAACAACTCAAGATGTGTCAAAGAATGCAGGAGGTCGATATCGCTTATCCAACAACCAACAATCTGGTGTGGAGAGAAATGAAAGATCGAATGAGTATGCAAGAAAGGCTCTGAGCTTGACCTTCAGCGAGTGGTAAGGGACATAAGTATTCCTCTAAACGAATTGTATACTGCGACTGACTTGGGCGTAATTACGGAAACCAATAGAAGGGCTCTCTTAGTAATAACTGTAGGGTCTCCAAAGCTCCTTGACCAAAATGTCCTAGGTGTTAAAACGGGTCACTGTGCTACCACCCTATCCAGTAGAATGGATGCACTTGACGACTTCTGAAGATGAAATTGAATAGGTGCAACACTTCCTCTGTAAATGTCCTGCACTTCAAAGAAGTCAAATATATTGGCGCTACACTTCTGCGCAATTTATTTACCTAATCTTTGTTGTGTTGTCACTAATATTGCATGAATAATGTTTTCTGAGAAAATTTCCGTATTTTTCTAAGCCATTTTATAGGCATATATTGAAAAGGTTGTAGATAAAATTTAAATGACAAAGGGATCGCACCTCATTTCGATGTTTATTGGTTATGCACAATATCAGCACTGGTTCGCTGTGTTTATTTTAATATAACTCGAAAGTTAAGGGAATCCTCCTATGCAATTTTTAGGAGTTACATAGCACAGTCTAAAAATATATGAAGTCAATCTGAAGGGGTGTTTTTCGAAAGTAACGAAAAAAACATTTTTCCCCAAGCATTTTTAACAAATTATTAAACTTTTTGGAACAAAAAAGTATATTTTATCCCAAAAAATAAAAAAAAAATTGTTTATTCGTTACAAAGAATCGAAGATATTTCCCTTTAAAGAACTCTATAGTAAAACTTTCAACAATGAATAAATATGAATTTCATATTTACAAAAAAAAAAATGTTCATAAAAGTTGACGACAATGCCAAACTTGAATCGTTCATTCTAACTACGTCTTTAAAAAAGTTATTTTGGAAGGAAAGTTCCATTTGAACAAATTTCGATCATTCTTCATATGGAGAAAAACACAAGACCGCCCCAAAAAAAATTCTCAAAAATCAATCATGCACTTTATCAAACTGAAATTCAATCAAAAATATCCCAGAAGAAACGCCAGGTCAACTGATTTGAGTTAATTTTTTTTTTTGTTAGGTTGTCACATTTGTGATTAATATTCTTACTTACTTACTTACTTAGGTGGCCATAACAACCCGTTACCAAGTTACGGCCGACCTCACAACGCTTTAATTTTTTCGAGGGCTTCCGCCAACTGGATAGAGGCACCTTCCCTATTTAGGGTTCGGACATTCCAGGTGCATATCCGTAAATCGTAGTCCGGTTTTCGTTTGCGATGGTCGTCAACGTTGAGGGGTTCATTATCCGAGGCTATTGCGGTCTTCAGTGGTTTTTTTTGTTTTCCGTGGGTTTCCGTTCAAAACCCAGCACACAACCCAAATTTAATGTCCTGGGGGGACATTCGTCTCACACATTCGTTCCCTGCCCGGTGAGTGCTCAGCAGCTATCCAGGATGGCCAAGGAAAAGACAGGATCAAATCCAGGGGGCTGTGTGTCGACTTGGATAAAACAAGTGACAAGGATATATCCCTGGAGTTTGCCATGTTAAACCCAGTCAAGGCCGTTGCCATGTATTGCTAAATCCCATACATCCTATTCTTACCTAAATTTTATCGCCCTTAATTGACTTTTGGAAAAGTTACGCCGTCTTGAGCAAATCTACCTCTGCACGTGTTTTTGAATTTTTACGCTTTTAAACGCTGCAGAAGAGATCGTGAATCCAGCAAGCATGACGAACGTATTGACAGACCGCCGTAAAGTGAAATAAAAGTTCAACATTCCGTATGCATCTGTCCAAGACATTGTAGTGAATGATTGAGGTTTGCGCCGTATTACTGCAAAGTTGATCCCAATTCAGGCACCGAAGGGAAGGGCCAAACACAAAATAAAAAACATGTCATTTTGAGGCCAGAAGGTCAGACAATTAATAAAGACTATTACTATGAGACACTTACACGAAGAATTTCACCAAAAAAAATTATTTTTCACCAAATTCGCCTGATATGGCGATTTTTTCTATTTAATCGAATCAAAAAACCACTACGGGGAACTACTTCGGCATTTTATGTAATAGCCGAAAAGAAGTAATGGAAAAATCGAAGACGGCTCTCATGGCTATACCAAAATCAAAGTTCCAAAAATGTTTCGAGAGCTGAATCAAACGCTGGCATTATTACGTTGCAGTTGATGGAAAGTGCTCTGAATGCTATGATATCATATTTCAGGAACTTTTTGGTATAACTGCAAACTCCAAATTTTTCTAAAGATTCAGACTAACACATTAACAATTTTTATGACATTTTAGTTTTTTGTATTTGTACAAAGTTTGAAACGTGGATTTATATGGTTTTTGTGGTGTAACAAACTACACTTTCATACAAAAACAAACTATGATATTTAAACGAAATAGGAAGCAAACAAATTGTCAATAAAATAATAAAAAACTTGTCAATGAATCCTTGTGTTATAGTTATGAAACACACTGTATATACATATGTCCCGAGTATTGCCAAATTCCAAGTTATAACTTAATTACCGGAACTTAATTGCCACTCCTCATATTATCTTAGCAATTGTTTTAAGTGCCGCAGTTGGTTGGTTGGCAGTCATAACTGGCTTCTGGTCTAATAGGAATCCCTCACAACACATACTGTCATAGTTGTAAACAACCGCAGAAAAAGGACACAATCTTCCATTTCTTCTGTGAATGCCCTGCCCTATGGAAGGACAGAATATTAACCCTGGGCAAACCGCTGTTCGAGAGTCTCGAGCAACTGTCTGGCATAGACGTCAACAGCCTAATAAGGGTTCCTAAACCGCACAGAGTGGATATAGTCTTGCTGTAAGTAACTGTTAAACATGTTGGTAACGAGGATGTGGCAACAAAATGGTGCGGAAGCGCTAGTTGGATTCTGGATGAATCACCACTCTAACCAACCAGCCGCAGTTGGACTTTTCAAGTCTTTCTAAGGCTGCAAATCGTGTTTTTTGAAAAATTTAAGGCAGAGATTAAATGATAATTTTAGTTGTGTTTTTTTTTTTGAAATTTTAAAAATTTTTTAACATTTTGAAGTAAAATAAGATTATTCGAACTAATAAGTTTTGGTCGTTATATGAATGAGCGAGTTACCACTCGATTAAGGGGAAAAGCCGGTTTTAGTAAATGCATTTTCCAATTTCAGCCAACCCCCGTTTTCAAATTATAAACATACCACTATTTTTTTATGAAAATATAATTCATCAAACAACGAAAATGATATAACACAAAGTTTCAAGCTTTGTTCCACTTTTTAACCAGGACTTTTAGAATTTTTCTATGTGTACAGTTTTAGAGTCCATAAAATTTTCGAATAACAAAGTGCTAGTTTCAGGTTACTACAATTTACCGTTCATTTTTGAAATTTTTTTTTGTTGACGCTGCTAGGCTTTTGCTTCCATATAAAAAAAAATCGAGCTTGTACACACATATGTACTTTGTATGGATTTACAAAATATCAGGTCAGTCCATAAGTTCATGCGTTTTTAAAAATTGGTTTTAAAATTAATAAAAAAGATGGTTAAAGTATTTATTAATCAATAATATATTTTCCTTCATTATTTACAACGTCATCCCAACGTTTAGGCAAATTTTTAATTCCCTGCTCAACAAATTTTTTGTCCTTCGAGCCAAAATACGCTTCGATATCCCTTTTTATAGCTTCTTTTGAGGATTAGTTCTTGTTACTCTTATGGGATTGAAGTCCACGGAAAAAGTGATAATCACAAGGTGCAATATCCGGAGAGTATAGTGGATCCGGCATTAGCTCCCATCCGAGCTCGTTCAGCTTGCCTAATGTTTGCCTTGCGGTATGAGGTCTTGCGTTGTCGTGGTGAAACAAAACTTTGCGTCTATTCACTAAAGGCGATCAATTTTTGTTAAGTGCCTCATTCAGGTTTAATAGCTAATGGGAATAATAATCAGCAGTTATCGTCTGGTTTGGTTCCAGAAGTTTATAATACACAATGCCGGCCAAATCCCACCACATAGACAAGGGGAATCTTCTTGGGGTGAAGGCCATCTCTAGGGGTCGGTGTTTCTGGTGTTTCGTCTTTATCTAACCATTGGCATTTGCGAACAGGATTATTGTAAAAGACCCATTTTTTGTCACCAGTAACGATACAATTCATAAAACTTTCATTTTCAAGCCGTTGCACCAGTTGAGAACACACATTCACTCTCTGCTGAAGGTTGGCGACGGAAAGTCTATGCGGAACCCATTTTCCCAGTTCTGAAACCTTTCCCAACTGAACCAGGTGCCTGTGAACTATTTCATTCGATGAATTTAACCTCTGAGCTATCATATCGACTGTCAAATTTGGCTCAGCTTCTACGATTTCGAGCAAGGCGTCGGAGTTTAATACTTCAGGACGACCAGCGCGCGGGGCATCCTCCACGTCGCAGTTACCACTTCGGAATTTTGAAAAACACTTTTGCGCAGTGCTTACACTCACGGTATCCTCTCCGTGAACAGTTTATATCTGCAGTAGCAGTGGTTGCAATTTTACCACTTTTATAAAAAAAAATACAAAATATGTCTCTTATACGCGTTCGAAGATTCCATTTTATTTTTTAACTTCTATTCGCGATTAAAATCACTTGTTGAATGCACAATATGTCAAAGAAAATATAAATAGTTCCGTTATATTCCGCGAACAATTTGTTGTATGCAAAAATCGTACAAAAGTGAAATTATGGGTAAAATACGCTCGAACTTATGGACTGACCTGATAGTAAAAAATGTTTAACACTAATAAGTAAATAAAAAAAAATCCAAAATCCAAAAAAAACAAAATCATTCTTAGTTTTAATTATTTTTTTTCTAATTTTAAGTAGTTTTTTATTAACTCAAAAATCTTACAATACATATTTTTTAACAGAATTTCACAGCGCTTGCCATCAATTCGCATTGCTCATGGTATTCAAGAACATAAAATATGATATAGCAGTACGAAGTCCCTAGATTTGTATAGCAAAAAAATGTAGATTTTATATTTTTACGCAAATAAGAAACTTACCAAGCCCACAGTACTGTATGTCAGCGGAAAAAATTTCATACCATCCAAAACAATTGGTTTTTGAGAATTCATTATGGCAAATTTTATATCATACAGTAAAAATTTATTACTGTGTTGATCGCCGAGTGGCAATAAATCCTCCCAACGGCAAGAGTAGAAGCAATTTTGCAAGCCAATAGTCTGAGCAATTATTAAACAAAAATAACGAGGCGAGTGAGGTAAATTATAGAATTTTAATGGTATGCGAAGGGGAAGAAAATTTAGAAAAGTCGTGTAATATAAAAAAATTATAATAATTCAGTAGCTAAACTTTACCTCATCCATTAGCATTTGGCCGAAATAGCCAATTAACAGAAACTGCGCGGTTTGCGAAATGATCCAAGCAATATATTTACTCCACTCTATGCCCATTTCGGTCTGGAAGATAGTATTTATGGTTGAAAAAATATGCGTAAAATATAAAAGCGAAAGAATAAATTGCGACAAATGCTGGAAATATTTAAATATACCGCAATGCCGTACTTACACGCTGAAACTGAAATGAGACAACGCAAAGCAGTAGAACGCCAAAGGACATGGTGTAGAAAATTTGGTGAGTGAAATGAGCCTTGGCCTCGGCAATAAAACTGCAGTGTTATGAATTGCGTAGGTTTAAAAATAAAAGAAAAAATGTGAAAATAAGGAAAACATATGGCAGTGATTTGTATGTACTATAAGAAAATGCGAAAAAATGTATGAAAAAAGGTATTTGTACTTATATTGTAAAGACAACGAGCGCCGCAATGCCACAGAAGAATGATTGCGTATACGCACCGGTAGCGAGCGCTCGAGGCCAAAATCTATGTCTACTATTTTCATATCTTACGATCGCATGCACAAATTTACCCATTCAAGTGTTGTTGTCGCCGAAAAATATCATAGAGACGTCGCCGAAAGACTTGATGCAAATTTTCATTTCTACTCCTGAAACGTGCCTCCTCACAGCTCACCTCCGCATGTGCTGTCTCCAGCAAACGCCGCAAATGCAAACGCAATTCCTTGTAGCGAAAGCTGGCATGACAAAGTACCAAGCACATCGTATAATCTTCAGCAGCCCATATTGTCACACAAGAGATCGTTAGCCAGCCAGTGTAAATGGCTGTGATGATGAATGGCAGCGGCGCCTGTGCGTCGTACCAGCGAAAAGACATGCGATAGATAAATGGTTTGTCAGGTGATGCCAAACCTATGCATGCCACATCGTATGCATAAAGCCCAAAAAACAGTACTATTGTGATGTAGTAGAATCGTGTGAGGATATTAGCATAGCGCGTTATTATTCCAATTTGCCTATACAATGTTGCCTCATCAGCGCTACAAATGAAAGGGAATGTAAGTGTGACTACATATTTAGCTCATCTACGCTCACTCACCTTGTAAAGTAGATATTACGATAAAATTTCTCCAACAACTTTCTCATCGGACGCTGGCGGCGGTAAAGCACAAAAATTCGTATGATATATTGCACGCCCATAAAAGAGGTGGACAGACAATCGGCAATGGCTGGTAAGTTACCTAAATGTTCACTAACAAAAGTAAACTCGCCTTGGATGAGAAAAAAACACAAACTCTTCACAATTTAGTAAAACAAATACATCACACAACTCACCAACAATAGTGCCCAAATAGCATAACACGCTCACAAACAGAGCAACGTCATTGAGTACGCGACAAAGAAGGTTGGCATTTTCTTTGAATGGCCAAAGGAAATTGAGCTTATAACCACTTATTTGCAGAGGTAAAGAAATGCGACGCCCATCAGATTGTAGTGGCACAAAATAAACCATATTTTATTTAGAAGTAGGCAAAACATGAACGACTAATCAACAGAAACTAATTAAAATCAGTGCACAAATAGCTGTGGTTTTTATATCTGCATTCTAATGACCTGCCCTTCGCTGCTTCAATGGGAATTGCTTTATTTATTTTTCATTATATTTGTTCTGCTTAAATTTTCATAGTAAATATAATTAAATATTAAATATATTTTTTAACGACCGCAAGCGAGTATGTTTGTATGTGCATACATATAAATAAAACGTGTTTAAAATTCCAGTCCATCAAACAGCGTATACAAAAAATGTTGATGCACTGTAAAAAATGGGGGAATAATTCTGAAGAAGGATGTGAAGCGTGAGACCATAAACTGAATTTCACTAGCATGCGAGAGTACTAACACAAATACGGTAAGTTGCATTGAAAAAACATGAAAAAAAATATTTTTATTTGGTCATTAATCTTCATTATTTTTTATCTTCTTCACATAATCAGCATTAATTTCAATACATTTCTTTACTTATAGATCCATTATTTTAATACATTTCTTTACTCATAGATCCAAAGTTCAAAACAGTCCCCGACTCACACTTTTTGAGCTGTCTCATTTCTACTTTAATTGAGCTGATGCGTTGCCTTGATATAAAAATTGATGACAAATTTCTCCTTTTTTTTTATTTTTCAGCAAATTTTTGACACTCTTCTGGTAAGCAGTTTTCAGCACATCATTTGGTAGTTACTGTGTGAAAATTATATGCGGTAATAACAGCAATTTTTGTTCTGCTGAAGTAAACCGAAGTCATTACTTTCGCTGTTGACTTTTGTTGCCTGACCATATTCGAAATTCACTTCATTTCCATTAATTTTTCATTTCATGTGTTATTCGTGGATCTTCGTAAATCTGTGCCTTCACTAGAGCTACATTTCATCTTGTCATTTGAAGGTTTTAGCGTCCTTCCCGAAGCTCGTATTTCATGGTAAAATTTCATGCTTGGAATCGTTGACTCAACTTATAAATGGCTTTAAAAGTTACTTCGTTTGCTTTATATGCAGTTTGGAATATAGTGCAAACTTTCACAGAGTTAAATTGACGTCAAAAGCCATAAAGAACCGCATGATGAATTTCATAGTGCGTTGGTTTTACATTTTCTCTTTTCTATCCTCATCGACTCTTTTAAGATTTGGAGTAACTCTTCAATAAAATGAATAAATAATTGCCGCTAACACTTCTGTTTAGTGTTTGGCCAAGCTCCTCCTCCTATTGTGGTGTGCGTCTTGATGTTGTTCCACAAATGAAGGAACCTACAGTTTTGAGCCGACTCAGAACCGCAGATATTTTTTATGAGGAGTTTTTTCATGGCAGAAATGCACTCGGAGGTTTGCCATTGTCTGCCGAGGGGCGGCCGGAACTAGAAAAAACTTGCTCAATTATTTGATGATGCTCCGTGCATTTATTTGATTGAGCTGGACCTAGAAAGATCCAGAAAGTAAGGAATATGGAGTACCTATTTCTTTTGAGTGCAACTGGTATGCAAATAAGTTAAAATTTAAACATTTGGAAAGTGGAAATGAACTTCTTTCGAATAAAACTTCCATCAATTCATGAAGCTAATAGCATGGCTAGTATCGGATATTTTTTTGAGAGCTTAAGAACTTAAAATGAAAATACAAAACATAAATATTGCTGCAATGAATTTGTTTTATTATAATCTGCTACGAGTTATGCGGTCCATTCAATCAGTCCAATTTTCGACTACTTTCAAATCGGCAAAAGTGCGATGCGACGATGATTATTTGGTTTTAATTCTTGCATGAGCTGTATTTTATAGGAATGTAAGCTAAGATCATTACGTAAAATTTTCTACATAGTCGATGGACAAAGGCCAACAAGTTGAGAACAACGACGAATTGATGTTTCGGCGTCTTTTCCAACACTTTGCTATATAAACTACGCGAATAGATTTATTTTTTCCAAAGTTAATTTTCGTAATTGAGAAGCGTTGTTCTGATGTCAAACGATTCATGATGATTTAACAAATCTTATTGAACGGGAATGTCAACATAGTTTCCATTCTCAGCTGTCAAACCATAGTTATAGATATAGATAGTTCCCATGCACTTAAAAAACACCCGATATAAAATACGATACAAAAGTACAATTTTTGGAATAAATCAGGGAAAAACGCGTCAAATATAGCAGCCAAAAATCTTTATCATTTCGATGTTTAAAAAATTTTATGAAGATACTTTACTATTCAGTAACATAAACTGTGCCAGAGGGCGGATGAATTATTCACTGCTTGGCGAGATCTAGGGGCTAAACATTTTTGATTTTCGTATCCAAATATTTTTCCTTTGAATTGAAAGTCATTGTCAGTTTAAGAGAAAACTCAATACATGTTTTCGAAGAGAATTTTTTACGTACTTGCGAAAAAATAAAAAAGAAAAGTTTGAAATTTTTTTAGTAAATATATTTTTAATAAAACATTTTGAAATAAAAAATATTTTTTCAACTTTTTTTTAAATATTAATTTTTTTTCTCATTTGATTTTTCATTATTTTTTATTATGCTCAAATGAAGGCCTGGAAATTTCCCTTTGATATTTTACCTACGTTTATATACAGGTGAGGATCCATATTATAATTTGAAATCTAGGTCAGATCTTACGTGTTATCAGATATTCGATATTGGACAGAATCGAGAAAATTTTCTTCTTCAGTCAATTTCGAAATTCCTTAAATCAGATTACTTCGGCCGTGATCATCCTCAGTTTATTCTTGGGGAGGATTATACGATTTTTAAATCTCGTTTGGTTGTACCCTCTCAGTAAGGATTTCGGCTGGCGTAGCTCCACAGTTTGGTGCCTTAGCCCTAGCTCTTCATTCCTGAGCTTCTCCTTGATGGTGTGTTGTCCTATAGCAAGGAAGGGCTTGCGCCCATTATTTCGTTTTCAGTTATACCCCTCTGTCCTGGCATATGAATTAGCCAGATGCAATAGTGAGTTCCTAATAGATTAAGTTTCTCGATACACTCAAGGATCATGACGATAAGGCCATGAATGCCGCCTGACTGTCACTCAGAATGGCAATTCGCTCATTCTTGACATTTCTGCCTAAATTTATGTCTGCACATAGACAAAGGGCATACATCTCCGTTTGAAGATGTTTGTAAAACTGCCCATCGGCACAAAACGCGTGGGCCGTAAATCCCAGCGCCTATGCCTCCTGGGGTCTTCCATCCATCTATGTTCGAGTGCAGGATACACTCCTGGAGTTTCTTTTCAAATGCAGGTCTACCCCAGTATAGCTTATTGTTCAGTTCAGTTCTATACTTCTTTTCAAATCGAAATACCTTAGTTATATCATCTCTGAGTAGCTGGGTAAATGGGAGCTATAGCCTTAGCACTTCCATGATCTTAGATATAGGACAAGAAAGTTCCTTTCCTTACCAGTTCTGGACAAACTCCTTTAAGTCAGAGTTCTGATATTGTGCAGACAAAAACGTTTCTTTGCCAGCTTGATAAAATTTCCTCAAGCCCAGAGTGAAGAAGTGTTTGATATTGGAAAGAGAAATTCCTTTCTTTCACTCATGCAATTATAACTTTGTCGTCAGCAAAGCTGGTTAGACTAGTTTTCGATCAGCAGCTTTGGCTGTACCTATATTCTTAGGCTGGTTTGTACCTATTACTCAAAGAGGTAAAAAAGGCAAAGGAAACCAAATTAAATTAAAATAATTCCATATATTTTACGATTTTTACGCTAAAATTATAAATATAAAGATTTTATATGTCATATTTCCTTGATATACAAAGCAGCTCAGTGTACTGACATATGGGGCGTCTTTTTCATTTAATTTCATTAAATTTCAAGCACAAAAAACCCCTAACTAGTCTCATATAGATTCCTAGCAGCTCTTTTAGTATCCGCTGTGTTTTGTTGGCCGTCTAATTAAAAATTAATAATTATCTATTTTAATTATTTTCAATTATTTATGTCTAGCATTGCCTTAGGAAGCTCAATTACTGGCATTCAGAAATTAAAAATGAACTCATCAAACATAAAACCAAAACAAATTAGAAAACCTTTGTAAATAAATAAATATTTAAAGTGAACATAATTAGAAACTCATCTCAACTCAGAATGTCAACACACGACTAGAACATATATGTACGTGTGCATGTATGTATGTAAATACACTATAAAAGTTGGCTCGGATTTTTTATGTGGACACTTTAATCATTTTACATCTAAATTTTATTTCCAAATTAGTATTTGCTAGAACAGGGCAGTGTTAAAAAGATTGTTTCATAATTTCAATTTTCTATTGCCGTACCGGCTGCCGCAAAATCGTTTGCTAGGAAAATCATTTTTATACGTGTGCCCCTTTAAGTAATGTGCAGTTTTATTCAAAACAAATTTTCGATATGAGCCAAATTTAAGAAGGTTTTCTTTGAGCCAGAGTTATAAAATTTGAGAAAAAAAGTAATTTCCTTCCCAGTTCAATAAATTTGTATTTGACTTGATTTGATATTGGGCACGGTAGTTCATTTGCTTACCATTTCGATTAAGTTTTCTATAGAATTTGCAACATTTGATATTGGAAAGATAAATTCCTTTTTTTCTTGCTAATTTATCCGCCACACAGTTACCTAGTGTACATATCTCTTTGGTCAAGAACCCATACGCTTTACGTAGTGTATTTTACTACAATTCGTTTAGAACTTGTATGTAACTATTTGATGGATGCCCTCGAATACCCTTCTCCTTAGTTGAGTGAAGTTATAGCTGGATATTAGAATACCTCGTTGATTGATTGAATTGAATCTAATTAGTGTTTCCGCACCATTTTGTTGCCACAGTGATACCCTCATGATGCGATTGAGAAACCTTATAAGGTAGTTTACGTCAATACCAGCCAGCTCTTTGAGGTCTTCAAAAAGCGGTTTGCCGAGGGTTTGCCTTCAATAAGGAAGTGGAAGATAGTTCCCTTTTTCTCCGGTTGATTACAACTATGACAGTATAAATTGTAAGGGAAACTCATTTTGACTGTCTGCGCTCCTATGGGCCAGAAGCCAGTTAGCACTGCTGTAACTCTGCTGATATCCCTACTTTTCATGTTTATCAGTGTTGACGTCTGTTGGTAGTTGTGGGTTGGCCATATCGTTATGCTTACTTTGCATGTCATTCCGCTAACTCTCCACCTACAATCCTACAAGAATGTTATTCATGGCAGATTCCTCTTTTGGCAGTTCGTCCGCTTTAATGTTTCCTTCAATGTTCTGATGTCCCGGTACCCAGAAAGCAACGTTATGGTTTTCGCTCAAGGTGGTAAAGCTATTATTGTAGCCGAATCCAATGCCTGGATTGCTACTTAGCTATCCGAAAGAATATAGATATTATCCTTAAAGGAGAAATATTTCCGCCTGGAAAACACTGCAAGATTTAGGAACACGCACAGATTTTTCTATTCTAAGTCTATGAGAATATAAACTTGCTCCAACACCACAATCCGTTTACTTCTATCTATAGAGACTGCAGTGTTGAAGTTGTTTAGGGAAATTTTCTTACTCCATTCCTCCCGAGATGGAAAGACGTGCCTGACGTACTCAGGCATTAATAATCTTTCGGATTTGGGAATTTATTTAGCTGGCGGATAATATAATGTGAATGAGGCTAATTTCCACTAGTCGGAAAGCTGAAATACTAGAGCGCGTGAAGTATTTAGACGGCGAAGATACTTTGTACGTTTTGTGTGTAAAAAAAAATGCGCTGTCATCGAAAAGACTGAAAATCAATCGAAGAAGGGCAGATTTTTTGGTTTAGGGTAACTTTGGTTACAGCGGAAAGTTGACAAATGATTGGGTTGTTCATTCCGCACTGCCACTTGGTATCGAAAACGTTTTCCGCTATCCTTATAAACATATAAAGTAAACAAGGCAAGTAAATAGTGGCAGTCGGCAAATTAAAGGTGGAGTTGTTTAAGAAGAGTTGAGCTTCTTTTATTAATTCTTAAATTAAAATTCTGCAATGGACTACCATCCGAAATCCATCTATTTATGTTTTAGAAAGATTTCGGAAATAATTTTCTTTGGGATTTAATATTACAGAAACTTAAACTTTCTGCAAAAATTCTTGTTTTAATAGCTTATTTCCACTGTGCGTTAAATTCAGTATAAGCTTAAGGACAGTTAAGCATTGCATTTGAATACCAAAGCTGTTGATATATCAGGGCGTGTTTACCTACTTTAGGAACGAATTGTAATGCTTAGCAGCTAATTTTAAGTTAACAGTGATAGCAGTATGTAGGCGCAGCGCAAGCCAGAACTTTACAAAAACAAGAGATTACATTAGATTTTGTAGAAGAATTTTCGTAGTAGAAATTACGTTTTTAGAGTAAATACTTCCATTATTTGTAAATAAGATATGTTACAAAAGTGCACCAAAACATAAAAATTGCAAACGAGCCCTTATATATATTAAAAACACGAACACGTCTGTTGTCAGCATACCTGAAATGAAAACTCACTGTCAGAACAATGTTAACTACATTTGCTTGATTAATAGAAAATGTTATGTTAACAGGGATTCACATAGCAGAATGCAGATGGTAATAAAATGATGGTCGTAAAATAACTTTTCAATGTAAACCAAAATTAGGTGCCTAACTAAATTGCTGTAGAAACGCTTTATATTTCTGAAACTGTAGTAGGCTGTAGGCTGTAGTTAAGTTGTTTTAATTTCAAGTTTATTTGTTTCTATTTTTCGTAAAAGTTATATTAGTATTACTGCGGCATCTAAAAAAACACACTTATGAGGAAAAATAAGGCGTTTTCTGAACTTATTTTAGTACGGTATCAAAGGGTTGTATGAAAGTGCTTTTACAGGGTGCATGAAGTGGTTCCAATTCGACGAAAAGCGAGAAAAATGCAATACCTCTTAGATGGTTAGCCCAGTGGAATCGAAAATTTGACCATAGAAGTTATGGACTATCTACTTATAGTATGAATCCAATTTAGAATCTATTCTGTACGCAAGCAAATGTAAGCTAATGTGCTTGAACTGCAAGGGAGAGCGCGGAACGAACGACAAAGAGGCACAATCGGCCCCCTCGTTCGGCAACGTTCGACATCTGGCGCTCTCCTACCATTTCTCTAAAGAACCATTTCTCTGTTGAAAGTAGGAAATATGAAAGGGAGTGTTTCAAGTGTAATGTATCTTGAAAAAGTCAAGTCGATGATGGTGACTCTTAGTGTTGTTGACTTATTAACGTCTAATGCATAATCGAAATTGAACATATCAAGAATTTGATAAATGTTTCGTAATTTTTCCCGTTTGTGTAAATGTAACTTGATCAATTCCATTGCGATTCCATTTACCTCCTTCTCTATATCCATACAAAATATCTATCAAACAAATAAAATTAAAATTTTCTTTTGAAAAATGCAACCATTCCATCAGTATTTTCTTATGACGTTGTCTCGTTACACTATCGTCAGTAAACCGATTTTACAGACAACCCCTTTGTTTGTTCAAAATTATCTTTATTTATCAATGTAATTTGCATCATTCCAGCGCCGCTTTAAAATTTCAATACTACTTTTGTAGAAAGACTTGTGACTTGCGACATGGTGCATTGTCTTGTTCTTTGTTAACAGTGAGCAAACGCGGCACCCACTTTTAAAAGAGGTTTCTCATAGTCAAATGCCCATGCAATATAAAGTCAACTCGTTCTTGTGATATCTTTACGATGTCAGCTAACTCACGCAACTTCACTTTTCGATCATTAACAACGATTTTGTGGTGTTACCGCCTTATTTGGACGTCCATTGCGTTGTATAGCACCAGTGTCTCTACGACTACGTTTAAATTCAACAAACCATCGTTTTATTGCTGTTTTTGATAGAGCGGAGTGCTCATAACACTTTTCAAGCTATTGTTTTTCTTGAACGGTATATTTTCTTTCAAGTAAAGGGTGGTTAAATTTCAAGGGCCGATGTTGAATGTGAACCACACCTAAACGTCAAATTTTTTCTGCAGACTAACTCAATTTGGACTTTGGAAATATACACAATCGAGCAACGCTTTAAAGTTATTCAGACTTATTATGAAAACGGGCGTTCAAATCAAAATGCATATCGCGCACTTAATCTTCAGTGATGAGGCACATTTTCACCTCAGTGGATTCGTCAATAAGCAATAATTCGACACATTAAAGGCATAGAACCTCAATTATGCCTCAGCGTCATCGAAAATTTGGACCATCGGATGGATGTGTGCCGTCGAGGCCGCGGCGGCCATTTGGCCGATATTTTTTTCCATACGTGATTGAGCCATACCAGTATTATCATGATAAAGAGAAATGACAATAATTTCCTAAAAAAATTCGACTTTTTTCAAAATCAACAAATAACCACCCTTTAGTAACATAAAAGCACGAAATTATTTTTGATCCATTGCACATCCATTCCTTAGCACATTAACTCACAAATTAATGAATAGAATATCATGACTTTTTAAGGTTGTACTAACAACAAAACTGGTGCCATCTATGTGTTAGGGCCGAGACTTTTCACCCCATGTATTATTACTGAAATTTAGTAATTGATTTAGAGAGGTGTAGGTTTCTTAACTCCCTACTAATTCCACTATTTTCTTTTGAATATTTTTTATATTTTGTTTTAGATTTTGTGCACAATTATGTTAAAAAAAATGTTAGAAAAAGTTAAAAAAAGTACTCACTAAGTATTTTTAGATTTTCTTCATTGGGATTTTTTTTCGTTTCACTTCAATTATTTAAATCACTTCATTCCATGCTTATTATATCAGTAAAGGGAAAAGGTCAGTAATACGAGCCGTTACGGTAGAAGAAAAACCCACATATGAGATTTTATAAAAAAAATGTTATACTGATTAAAATCCTTAATATCTTCAAAACTAGGTAGGCCATATATATATATATATATATATAATTTATATAAATTGATCTTTGACCTTCTATGTAAATCTCCTTAATTTTCAAAAGGGCTTGGTACCGTTGAAAACACCATAAAAAGGACTACCAAAAATCATTTTTGAAAGGCACTTAAAATACAAATATGTTTTATAATACTTTTCTGAAATTAAATTGCTCAAATATCCATGACTTTATTAAAACGATTTTACCCCAAAAGTTAATTAAAGTCTCTCAACACATATCTCTCGTACACATCTATTGAAAATCTTAAATGAGATGAAGATATATTATATGCTTGCATGCCTTAAAGCTCACATAATGCAGTAATTTTCCAACATTTTTTCAACATTTACGTACATATATACGAGTCTCTACGTATTTCCTTTTCATTTCTCTTTGTCAATAAATTCACTCCTTCATGGTCGTAGCCAAGGCTAATTTCGCACGGTAATTTTTACTGTCGCCATTTACCTCTGTCATTTATTTACCTCTATAAAAGAATATAGGTATTTACGTATTTACCTTGAAATAAAGAGCGATGCTCGTGAAGAATAAAGTGAAATAACTTACTTTTGTTTATAAATGAATTCATTCATCAACTTAAAATCGTTTTACCTTTTACGGTTTTCTCCTTCATTTTAAATTTTGCACGCATATTTTTTATTGCCTCAGATAAAATTCGATTCATTTGAATTAAAGCCTTGTATGTGCTTATTCTCGTAAACGATGTTATTTGTTATGATTGGCCACTTTAATGGAATTTATATGTGACTGAGGTAATGTGAGCTATCAGCGAGTTTATATGTCAGCCTGTTATTACTTTACGTCATTGTGGTGGGTAATATTATTTATTTATAGGTATTTGCTGAATTTTGAATGAGTAAACTTTTAAAGAGTGATAATTTTAGCTTTGGAAAAGTAGACCACTTTAGCTCAAGAAAAAAAAATATGTTTCGAAGATTCTGAATTGGAGCCACAACGCGATAAAGGCTATTAAAAGTCAGTGAAAACTTCACAGTAGATTGGAATCAAATTCAATTAAAACGTTTGAGTCTGAGATAAAAACGGTCACTGTTTTAAGAGTATGGAAGTATGGCAAAAAATCATATGTAGCTCTTGTGGTGTATAAAGCTATGTCCCAAAAATTAACTTTCTATGTTAAGTTAGCAAACAACTTTCATTATTTTTCCTTTGATGTTCAGATTTATATCATAGAGTAAGTAATTAATCCCTCGGTAGGCATTGGCATATGTATTTCTGTCATAAAAAATCTTCTCATAAAATACCCATTTGCCATTCAGAGTCCGCTTAAAATGCCATACCCGAATGGGAAGTTGAGTTGCAGGGTCGGTCGATAAAGATGCCTCCTGACAAATCGAAGCGAGTCGCGCAAAACGTAAACGTAAATAACAATAAGAAACAATTTCATTAAAGACATATACGCATGATAAGTACAAAACAAATTAAAAGAGATCTCCTGATACTTATGATGCTCCTGCACTGTCAATGCCGTTGTTTGTGTTCTCGTTCTTCTCAAGATTGTTGTTGACTTTAGACTAAAAATTAACAATTGCAATATGTGTAAATATAGCATGATGAGCATTAAATGATAATTTGTTGAGCAGCAAAAGTCTCCCTGTGTTAACGCGGTTTAACAAAACTCTCTGGAAAGAGAGTTAGCAGCATTGGAAGTAGTGAGTTATATTAGTTTTATGAAAAATAACAAAACTCGCTAATGCCGAATCTCTCCTGATAACATCGTTGTTACTTTCATATGTAAATTTTTGGGCAAGTGAGCAGAGTACAGAGATGGCGAGCAGAGAAGTGGCGAGCCGAAGGTGCCTGTAATTGGTTCCGAGTGTGAATATGGAACCGTGGATATAGCATATCTGATTCAAGAAAATATTTATTGTTATATTAAACAACCTTTGAGAGCACGTCGATCATGAGGCTTCTCATATAAACGTTCAAACTTCGAAGCCGGCATAAAACTGTAAATTTCACAATTTTTCTTTTTTGTATTTTATACTACTACTACCGGCACGGTTTGCATGATAACTCAGTTACAGATACAGTTATTAATATTTTTTAATGCGGTTTTTTTTAATATTCGACGTTAATGACGTAAGATGCATACTTTTTTTATATTCCGTAAACGTCGAAATTTTTCGAAATACAAAAATCCGCCTCGACAGATTATAACTACAACTTTATTTTGCTTTTTACAGATCCATCAATATTTCAAAGAGAATGGACCGTGGAGCAACTGTTTCTTCATTGTACTTTGGATTACGTGATTTTTTGTGTAAACTAAATTTTTTTATAAAATTTAAGTACTGACAAACAATTTATAAAATTTTTTATATTTATTTCTATTGCTATCCCTTCTACAGTTTTTCTTTTAGCGCATTTTTGGCGCTGCTGGACGTATGTAACCCTTTAAACTTTGTGATAGATAAGTAAAAAAAAATATTTGTAATTAGCATCATAGCAAATTTATCGAATATTCCAATTTATTCATACCATTATAAACACATAAAAAATACTGAATGATTATAAATGTTTACGGATTCTTTACAACTTGATCTAAAATAAGATCTTTTAAGAGAGTAAGACAGGCTTATCAGGCCAAAAACCCTTTTTTTTCACTTTAATCGATTCCAGATATAATATATTCCAAATTTGTGTGTGTATACAAATTTACAGAGTATAATTGTGGATACAAAGTCAATACATGATCAATCAATCAACATACATATAAATCAATAGAAACTCTATTCGATTTCTTTTTTTCATACAAGAGCTGTCTCTTTCAAGCCATTGGGAAACTTGAGCGATCCGACATTCTTCGAATATCTATGCCAACTAAATATTATGACATATTTTAACTGCAACACATTTTTTTGTACCTGTCCAATATGTATGTATACCGCAAATGCAAACCCAATATTTCTAGTTTACAAATAGTATATTTCCGCACAAAACAGTGTAGAGCGCAAGCCTTTTTGTTATATTTTAAAGCACTTTGCACCCTAAGTTTCACCTCAGCTTCAGCAACCAACTCTTTTTGAAGTCACCACCCCTGACTACGCAATTATTTCTAGTCGAAAATTGATTTGTTAAGTTCGCGCTACAATTCCTTGCACCGATCGACACGAGCCTTTTCTTGAGCGATCGTTAAATTATGCCAAGTTTTTGCTGAGGATAAATGTGTGCACGCAACATTGGGGTAATGTGCCCAATATTGAATGAGGATGTTATGAAGATTTTACAATATCAGTTGACGCATAACTCCGAACTTTTCTAACAAAAACCCCTATTTTCTGAAATCTGAAATACGTCTTCATTAACAATAGTTTAAGCGAGTTGATCGGTGTAGTGAAAGTCATTGAATAAACTCTTGAAAATCTTCATTTTATAGATTTGCTTCCATAATTTGGTCAAGTTGGTTCTTGAAGTACTTATAGTAATAACAACAGCGCTCTTATGACAGAACTTTCTGAGTACAATTATCATTAATAATATCTATCTTTACGATGACAATATCAGATTTGACATTTTAGCACTGGTATTGCCACATCTAAAACTGAAGCCTTTGTACTCAGAGCTCAAACTACTGCATAGCAGCACATTACTTCTACTCAGTGAGAGCTCCCATATTAGAGTAAGTGTGTGCGTGCATTACTTAGAGAGCACCACCGAAAATTAATGGCTGGAATGAATAACTCTGCACACATACATGTCTATGCAATTCTATGGAATTTAACACGCAACTGCAATATACGTATTTTTAATAAAAAAAGCTGACCTTTTAAACTGCAGCAGCAGCTTACCTAAATTTCCACTTCATCTGCATGTTTAATGCGAAAATATACGCTTATATATGGAGAACACAAAACGAGCGCGCCAAGTGCAATAAAGCAGCGTAGCTTTTTATACTCACCAAAGCGTGATAACCCCAAAAGCATTAATGCAATGCAGAATGAAGCGAATAAATGCAAATAGTGGCAATTGAAGCAACGCAATAAAAATAATTTTACCTGATATGCACCAAAGACCCGCTTCAAGGAACATTGCATGCACGTCAACAGCAAGGTGTATACTATACACTAATGTATAAGTGTATTTACGCTAGTATCACAAAAATGCATAAAACCCAACAAAATCACAACGTACAGGCGAAATGAGTGCGCATATTTAGCGAATATTAAAAGTGATGACTAGCTGGAGGGCAGCACATGCCACATTGGGATCAAGTTGCAAACGCATCATACTATTTATATATGGTATATACTTTAATACGATGCATTTGGCGCACCACTAAACTTGAAGGTGGCGCAATTATAGCGCTCTAAAAAATAACTCACGAAGAGGGCAGACAAATAAACGTCTAGCATAATGTAGGGCGTAGTAATGAAAGTTAGAGTGACGTAGATGACATACAGCGGCTGCTCGGGAGAGCTACGGCAATTAAGTTTCACAGTAACAAACAACAAACTTTTGCGCGCATCTACTCCATTTGTCATTTGTTTGCTTTTTTACAACACTTTGCACTCGCATTTAACGTAAATACACTTGAGCAAACAGTCGCACGTACATGCATATAACTCCTTAGTGTGTATGTGTGCAGTAGCACTCATTTGTTTTTCCTCCTTTTTTTGTTTTTATATGTGGGATTTAGCAAAGAAAAGCCTCGCGTACAAAAGAGAATATCCGGGTCTTACAATGCGCTAATGTTACGTATACGCCGTAGCAGCTGTTGAATGCGAATTGTCATACAAGCACAAGCATGTTAAGGCATATTGCGGGGGGTGAGTGGAAAATATAATGACGCAAATATTGCAAACTACTTTTCCGAGCGTATTTTATACATTTATGCACAATGCACTTTTGCCCGAAAGCCATTAAAATAATGCGCGCCGAACTGCATGCTACACAGGGCAAGTGTTGGAGAATGTATAGGTATAGTGTATAGGTTTCAGAGCTTAGTTAAATTGTGCATGTTAAGTACACTAGTAGATAGTATAGGATATATTTTTCAATTAGTACTTTATATGAAAAGTAAAAGCACACATAATGGCGGAGGTAAATCTTGTAAGAAATGTATTATGCAGGAAGAAGGCGTGGTAGTGAAGCTGAAAGAAAGATGTTTTAAAGATAACATTAGAAGTCTAGATATGCCGTCTGATTCTTGCATAACGGGAGCTAAGTTCCCTAATAGATTTTCTGATATGCTACCTGAGAGGAACAAATGGTTTGTGCTGTCGGAACCAAGTGTGCGATGGTTAGGTTAGATTAGGTTGTAGCCGTTGTCCACTATGAAACACACTCAGGCACTCAGCCCATTAGAATGACGCATGTGGAACTTGAGCTGTTTTTAAACTAATGTGAACTAATCAAAAACTTTCGAAAATACCTGATTTAGACAGTGCTGAAATATTCCAAGTCCATAAAAAGAAGCGGCATTAAACTGTAAGTCCCTCCATTTGTGGAAAAATATCAAGACACACACCACAAGCCCAGAAAGAGCAGCCCTTTAAGGTGTAAATTAAATACATACAAGAGGACGAGTCCACTTAGAATAGCGGATATTGGTCTAGATAAAGCAGGTCGGTGGCACAAAGCTCCAAAATAGTAGTTGTTGCTGTTGTTATTGTAGCAGTTCATCAAGCCCTGTCAGTGCGATATATTCACCGAACGCCATCGCCTATCTCATCTAACGATAGGGCAAGAAAACATGCAGTATCGGCGAGTTGAGTCTAGAGGGAAGGGGCAAGTAAATAGGTGGTTAAGGAATAGATGGTTAAGGAATAGGTGGTTAGTATCGTGTGGAGTATTTTCATATGCCCGCCATGTAAACAGTATGTCGGAGTCGGCTCTGGATAGGTAGGAATTTAACCTGTTTTGGTATGTATGCGGGTCTCACAAAGCTGCCGAAGCTCTTCGCCTGCGATTGGACTCCGGCATTTGAGGGTGAGAGCTTAGGAGGGTGGTAAGACACTACCGATGAATGTCGTTTAATGTCTGTATGTACACTGTTTGATCCGGTAGTTGTAGTCGGGTTTGATACTGGATGCCAGTATAATCGAAGATATGTCTCCTGACTCGCCATATAGGGTTCAGCCTCTAACAAAAGCTTGCAGGAGTGATACCTGTGGTGGTCTAAAAAAACTTATAAACCCAAATAACCCAAAGCCATTTAATAAAATAATAAAGTCATCTTACCTCTTAGGTGGCAGTGAAATCCAAATATACTCATGGTCTGTAGCGTCGCAGGCAAGTTCAGTCGAGGTCTCAGTCATGTCATTAGGTTAGGTTAGGTTGATATGTTTGCCCGAGGAATGAGCACACTTGGACGAAAAAAAAACGGTTTCGCCCGTTGTGGTACCATTATGAAGGAGGTGAGGTGAAAGAGGAACACCGATGGGATGCAGGAAGAGGGCGGGGAGAGGTGGTGCTGGGATGGTTAGGAGGGTGGGTTTAAAGTGTGTGGATTACGAACGATTACTACGCTGCTTTTGCGTCAATCGTTTGTGCTGCTGATGATTTTTGCAGATTAGCAGCAGGCGTGGCAAAGAAGTAAGAGCCAAGATGCCTGGATCTTAGCCACGCCAAAGCAGGGCAGCTAAGGAGAAGGTGCTAAGATGATTCCACCTCATCCTCCATACATCCATCGCAAAATGGACTTAAGGTAATTCCAAGTCTCACAGCATGCATTCCTCGCGTATAGTGACCTGTGAGATAACCCACAAGATTCGAAAGCTGATATTTTGTCAACTTCAGAAGCTCGCCCGAGCGTCGTTAATCGAAGGTGCTTTTAATTTGCGTTAGAGAATATCGAGTACCCGCTGTTAAATACAGTTTGCAATGTGAATCTTGACTCTACCACGGAAGTCGCCTATAGTTTTAAGACGCTTACAAATTGAGATAGGTTAGGCTAGGTTGGATTTGGCTGATCCAGCAGATCGCACATGGACCAAAAAGTGATCCAAGTGTATGTAGAGTTTAAGAACTGTATATTTTGGCTTTAATACACAATTTAGATAATTTGAAAAGGCTACTCATTTTTTCATCTACCCACTTTCTAAGGTTTAAAACGATGCACAACTTATGCAATTTATTCCTGTTTTGCTAAGCGCAAGGCAGTGGCAAAATAGGTGTTGCAAAGCTCCTCTCGCTTTAATTTCATTATATATTGTGCACGTATCGTTCTCTACTACTTTCAGTTTGACCGCGTGCGATGGAGTGAGACAGAGTCCAGTCAGTATCCCCACTACAAGTTTACATTCTTTCCTGTGAAGAGACATAGTTTGTAGACCTGACATTATGCTTACGTAGCATGATTTTCACGACCCTACTTGAACTGGTTCTTTCCCACCTTAAGTTCACTACTTGAATCATTGCTGCATCTGTATCTAGTCATTGTTTGCAGAGAGGTCATTGTATGCCGGCCGTGCTAGCTACAGAAAGATTTGTGCCTGCGCGTTTCTTCTCGTTTCCTTCAATTACGTTGCCTCTTGGGGCCCAGTAGATGTTGGCTTGTTTCTCAATTTCTAGTTCGTCCATCCTGTTTCGGCACTGTCGTACGCAGTATGAGTTTGTCATTGCTGCTGGTATTGCTTTGATGGCAGCTTGGCTGTCAAAGTAGAAGTTTATTTGAGAGATCGGAGGAGTGTTCTTTATGGCTAAGTCTGTTGCCTTCATTACTGCGTCGATTTCAGTTTGGAACACACTGCAATAGTCCGGTAATTTGTTTGACTGTACATGGCCTAATTCCGTAAATAACATTGGCTCCGACAACCTCTTCCGTTTTGAAGCACCTTCTATTTGAAGGAGCGGCGTGACGCGTTGAAAGTTGTCCTTTCTGCCATCCGTTCATTTCTAATACTACCTTTGGTTTCCTGTTGAAATTAGCTTGAAGAATAACGTATATTAGAAGGCCTACGCCTTAACACGATCAGTGCGATCATCCAATGCGCGTTAGGCGAGCTCAACTCTTGAGTCACAGGGTGTGCCCTAAGTTTAAACCCGCGCAGAACAGAACTTATGCTTTTTACCACCAGACACAAGCTACCAATTTTTATCCTACCAGATATTAACGGACAAACTCTCTCACTTTCACCCAGTGCAAAGTACTTCTGGACTCCAAGCTTAGCCGGAAATTAAACATCGAAGAACGGGTAAGGAAAACAGAAATTGTTGTATATGCCTGCAAACGTATGCTTGGAAGAAGATGGGGTCTTCAACCCAAGCATACATTATAGCTGTATAGGGCGGTTATACGACCTATTTTATCATATGGTTCAGTAGTCTGGTGGAAAGCTCTATGGAGAGATTACAATACAAAATTATTCGGCAGAATACAAAGATCAACCTGCACAATAACGGTGGGTACAAGCAGCCAAAATAGGCAACCCTCACAACACATACTGTCACAACTGTGACTCACAGCCGGAGGAAAAAGAAACAATCTTCCATTTCCTCTGTGAATACCTTGCCCTATGGAAGGACATAATGTGAACACTGGGCACACCGCTGTTCGAGAGTCTCTTATGTAGATGTCAATAGCCTAATAAGGTACCTGAACTGCTCAGACTGGATATAGTCATGCTGTAAATAACCTTTAAATAATTTGGTAACGAAGATGTGGCAACAAAATGGTGCGGAAACGCTAATTGGATTCTGGATGAATCATCACTTTAACCAACCTACTAATAACGTATATCGAGTTAGCGTTCAATCCTATGCATATCCGGCTATGGTTATATGGCGCTTGAACGGCCTTTGAACTAGTGGTACTGTTGTCAATAGATTAAGTGCAGAACTTTTTGCTACTAAGTCTATGGCATGAAGGTCAAGTATCTTGTCCAGTGCCGCTGTGGGAGTGGTACGCATTATTTCCGTTAAACACAGCAAATTGAGATAACTTTTTATTAAAAGCTTTACTCACGGCGAAAATTCACTTGGGGCTCATCAGTGTCGACCGAAGACGATGAAAATGAGAAAGAAAGATGAGGCGAGAAGAAATATCTTCCAGCTCTTTTGTACTTCATTTTTAGTTCGTATATTAGTGGTTAGGTAGAAATATAATCTTCCTCAACATTCTGAATAGATTACTTTTGGATTGTTGTATTTTATTATTTTTCCACCACTTTTAACTCATCTTCGAACCACTGTGCAATACAGTGCCACGGGCGAAAGTAACGCAATAGATTTCTATATTGCAACAGCAAGAAGCAACAGCGACATAACACTGTTATTTGTGCAGCAGGGCATAGGTATTTGTATATATATTTCGTAATGTGAATAAGAGTGAATGCAAACACGTCTGCATTTTAATAAATTTGGTTGTCTGTATGTGTGCAAGTGAATATGCATATATAGTATGTATGCACTTAAGTATGTATGCAGGCAGGTATTTATGCATCTACAGATGTGTGCCCAACAAAGGGCAACATTAAAATTAAACTTGTACTTGCACTTGATGATGCACTTGGACGACGACAACCACTTACATTGGCCGTCGCACTTACAGTCGTCGCACTTGCACTTGCACTTGCACTTTTACATGCCACTCTCCCAGATTCGCCTCGATCCGCACCAACACCACTTCAAGACTCAGTTGACTTTTGTCTATTTATATGTTTTTTGTTTTTTTGTGTTTTTTTGTTTGTTTATTTCTGTTGTTTGTTTTTATTGTTTTACACAGCAAAGTGGTGTCAGGTGTCAGTTTGGTGGTCGTATTGGTCACACCAAAGCGTGCAAACGACGCTCCAATCGTAGCATCAACTATTCTGTATGGCAATCCTGTGCCCTAGTATATATGGATATGTGTGTGTGTGTGCGGTGGCCATGCAGCAAAAAGTCAACTCAAGTGACAACAAAGGTTAAAACAAATTACAAAAGGAAAGAGGAAGAAACAAAAGTCAAAAGTAAAATGTGCACAGGCATCTTCAATAGTCTGCTGACTACAACGCCACAAATACACACTTGCATATATGAGTGGGTATCTTTGTAGACCAGATGCAGTGCAAAAAGAAAGGACACTAGACCTAAAGCAAGTGCATGCGAGCAAATGAGAATATAAAACCAAATGAAAATTTCAGATCAAAAGATGCATTTAACCTCTCAGTTTTCACTTTGCTTTTGTATAATTTCTTTTTTTTCCGTTTATTTCATTCCCCCCACACGTTTCTTCTCACACTTTCTTCTATTTTGTTTGGTTGACGGTTTTTGCTGCACTTATTGTGATTTCCCTATGCTTTATTGCATTCTCATCTGCCTGTAAATTACATGCCTTGGATGCAAGAAGACAAGCAGACAAAGTCCACAAACAAAATTCAAGAAAATAAATTGAAAAGTGCATTAAAATGTAAAGTGTAAATTGCTTTAGAAAGCCGCAAAGCACAGTAAATCAACTCAAAGGTTGAGCAAGATTAGAAGAGAGTTAAGATAAATAATGACAAGGATTTAGTAATTACATATCTAACTGTAGTATTTTGTTACTAACGTACATGTGTATCTGTGTATGTATGTGTCGCAATAGTGGCAATTGAAGCTTTTGCTCTGCGACTTTGCACTCGAAACGGAAACTAAGAGCAAATGCGTCAGTCCTTCTTTGCTAAAGCAAATAAAAATTATGATGCTTGTAAATAATATAAGAGAAGAAAAGAGCATAAAGAGATAGTAGATAAAGGTTAAAATTAACGACCTTTGATTACTTATCGTTCGCGTTGTTTAGAAAGTTCCATAGCCACCGGTATCCAGCCCTGCCAGATACAGTACAGCGGTTATTTTTAATTTTTTATTAGTAAATCTAGTTATTTTTTACAGACTACAACAAAAATAAATCGTTTTTAAAACTCAGGCAGTGACAATTTAATAGATTTTTAGAAGAGGAAAAATCCAAAGCCAAAGAATTTGAAATTTTATTAAATTCATTCAATATTTCATGTATCGAACCTTAAGCGATTAAGGATAGTCAGAATTTTCAAAAAATTTAATTTTTTCATATTTTCTTAAAGTATAATACCTTAAAAATATTTTGCGAAAATCTTAAGTGAATCCGACAAATACTTTTCGAGTTATTCAACAATTAACAAAGGGAGCTCGATAAATCGATAACAAAACTTTAAATGCGTTTTTCTCAAAACTATTTTTTTTTGAATTGGCGATCACAGTAACTTAAAACTGCTTGGTAGATTATAATAAAATTTATACTGCATTTGAAAAACATAATAAACTCATGCCAGATCGAAGGATTTTTTTTCAAAAATTTCGATTTTTTTTTTTGATTTTGGATGAATCTCCAAGGACTTGTGATGATCACCGCAAAGGACTTCTGGAGAAACGGGATACACACAAACAGCGATAACTTTTACAATTATTAATTTTTTATGAATTTTTCATGTCGAAACATGATGTATTAATGCTTTGTTTCTATTTTTGTAAAATAAAGCAACTGCCTAGCAAAAAAAATTATTGAAAATCATAATTTTTTCGGGCCTCTGACCCCGTAAGAGGCAGAAACCATTTTCACTCACTACAATCATAACTCTGCACTTTGTATTATCTTCCTTTGTGGAATGTAAAAACAAATGCACTCAAAAACTTTGTTAAACTTGTGCTACCATTTATGCTAGGCACTCAAACACATATTATTGATCACAGCTTCATAACTTCAGAGTGTAAAAAGGCTATCGCTGTTCCTGTAGCCAAAAAGAGCTATGCTACCATCCCTAGTGATTATAGGCCTATACTCATTTTGCCAGCCTTTTCAATGGTGTGCGAGTTAATGTCTTCCGAGGCTTTGTTTTAGTTTTTGCTGAGGGAAATTTTAACGCGGCGGAACGCAAACCCAGCATTAACTCGCTCTTTAAAGGATGTTCGGAAGCTACCCAGATGCTTAGGCACAATTTTTTATAAGAGCGTACCAATGATATTGACATCATTATTTAGTTCGGCCTTAGTTACCGCGCTGTTAGTTCTGCATTTTCAAAACTGGATAAAGAAGCAAAGCGAATGGGTCTGGTGGTGAACGAGGATAAAACGGCATACCTCCTGTCATCAAACAAACAGTCGGCGCACTAGCGCACCGGCACACACGTCACTGTTGTCAGTTATGATTTCGAGATTTTTAGGAACTTCGTTTATCTTGGAACCAACAATGGATATAACTCCTCGGCTCTGAAAGTATTCGATGCGATATCAGCTGGTGGTAGCAGAGGAAGAGGAAGGCCTCCTCTGTGTATGGAAAATCACGTCTCGAAGAACTTAGCTTCAGTTGGTATGTTCAACTGGCGTCGGTTAGCACTAGAAAGAAACGAGTGGCGTGATTCGTTAAAGGAGAATTTTATCACAAGCAACATCGATAGTTACCAAAAGAGTGCTAAAATTAGTAGTTGACTTAGCTTTTCAGGAATTACCACTAAGAGTCTCCGAAGATTATATATATATATATAACTGGCGCGTACACCCTTTTTGAGTGCTTGGCCGAACTCCTTCTCCTATTTGTGGTGTGCGTCTTGATGTTGTTCCACAAATGGAGGAACCTACAGTTTCAAGCCGATTCCGAACGACAGATACCTAAGTTCTCTCGGAATTCCGAATGGTAGTCACGCACCAACCCATTCCGCTACGGCTCCGAAGATTAGTCCCATTGGCTACCCTTTTTTGAATTCCGATATCAATTGGCCGCCTCGGAGCTATGATTTAAGCTTGTTGGACTATTTTTTGTGGGGAGCCGTTAAGAACAAATGCTATGCGAACCATCCAGAGACGATTGATGCTTTAAAACACGAAATCGAAGTTGCCATTCAATTGCATAAATTATTTTAATATTTAATTTTAACTTTTCAAATATTCACTGAATATTCCTGACTCCTATAATTTTATAATAAGCAATTAAATGGCAATGAACACAATGCATGCGTATATGCGGAGGTTTTTACACACATAAGCCCACATATATATATTACCGTCTATTCATATATCTTTTTCTAAGATAAACAAAATTACCCTCCTACGAACCAACTGCAATTAATCATTGGTATTAAAGATTTACAGACAAGATTATTTACTTATTATTTTCCATTATTTTTCGCATATTTGTTTATACGCACATTGACCTACTTTTATGTCTCCGCTTACGCCACTTCTCCATACACCAAGCACCAAAAACCAAAAACCAAAACGGAAAGCAAAGACTTTGTACAGCAAAAAACATCCTCGTTGAGCTCAGCTATTTTGGCATTCATAATGTCCTTGCCACTAATTATCGCAACTGTTCGCACGCACTTGTGTTTGACTAGCAGCTTTGCACGCACACACACTTGCATTTATAAATAAAGAATACACAAATATATCTGCTTGGATGAACGGAGCGTAAAATGTGTTAGAGCAGCTGTTTACATAGATAAATAAAAATATATTTTAGGCGCGTATATAAATAAATTCAAATGGAAACAGTTGCCTTGCAATTATAGTGCGAGACATACGCATAAACTTATACATATATTTTGATAAATATTTACTCATATTAGCTTATGATGGATGTAGTAACTTTTCCAAAAGCCCGTCTTGAATTTGAAAAATTTTCAAATCTATGAATTTATTATTATTAGGTCATGATGCTCTGCGACCTCTAATGTGATTCATTGTGATTGACCGCGTGCCTATAATTGGAGGCTCTTAAGGAATTTAGGTATTTCTTCGGACTTTTTTGTCATATCTTCAATGGATTAGTTGGATAGGTCCTTCATTTCATTAACGTTCGTATCACTTAACTTATTTCGGAAAATTACAAAAATGCACGGCAATGCTTATACTTTGTGTATTTGTCATTTAAAAAAAATTGTAAATAGGACTTTCACTGCCCCTCTTAAATAAATGTGTGCTTATACAGGGTGGACCAGAGAATGTTTTTTTTTATCCATTTTTTTAGATCATATTGTGGCAAAACACGAAAGCTCCAGAAAAGCCCGATCAAATGAGATACTAAAACAAAAACATGAATTCGCCTCAACACCAGATGACAATACAAAATAAGGCGAGGAGTCGCCAGAAGATACAAGGTGCCAAATTTAGAAATTAATATATTTATTAAGCACATTTGTATAAGCAGAGGTGTAATTTAAATCAAGTTGTTTTGCCATTAATTATTTAATAATCCGCCGATCGAACTCAGAATAATTGGAAGACGAATAATTAAAAGACGTTTCATTTAGATAAAAATGGAATAATTTCGTAACAATTTATTATTTTTACAGTGGCAGCTCTTTCCCATTGGAAATTTTGATAGAAAGTTAATATCATATATCCACAAAACAAAATTAATCGCTTTACGCTTAAACAGCCTTGGGAAATATTGAAAACTTATTTGCAAAGTCAAAGTTGCATAACCCAAGCAGAACAGTTACTGAAAAGAAGTCAAAATCGCCTCTTTTGGCGAAGCGAATTTTCATCTCGCAAATCATAACGGCATCGTGAAGAAGCCAATGCCTCGTTGGTCCACATTTCTTTGAGAATGCTCCTGCTTATTGCACTCAACGGAAAGTGCAACAAAAGCATGGTAAATGATTTTTGAGGCCGGAAATGGAAGACATGGGGTAGGACGATCTAGAACAGGATGACGCACCATGCCACACAGCTTATGTCACAATCGATCCTCTGGGCGCCAAGTTCGATAATCGTATTTTCAGCTGTCTCGGCAATGTGAATTAGTCATCTCGGTGCTGCGATTTGACGCCGGTCGACTCATTTTGTGCGGTCGATCCATTAACGATTCAGGCCATTAAGGTGGATATCGAAAAAGCTAATCAAGAAATAGAGCCAGAAACTGCCACCAAGGTCTTATAAAACTGAGCTAACAGAATGAATGAAATCATAAAGGGTTTTCCAATAACAGGTGTTATTTTGAATAGCCCGCTATTTCGGTAGATGTCACTTTTGAAGCTGTCATTTTTTTATATTTGACAAGTAGAATCTACGCCATTAATAAAAATGGTACGATACACGCTTAAACAACGCATTGAAATTATTAAAATTCTCTATAAAAATGGTGAAGAGACGGTTTGTGAAATTCGAACATTTTTGGGTCATCGTGAAGCACCTTGTCGGACAGCAAAACAGAAATTGGTGAAAACATTCGAGCTGTTGGAACAAGTTAGTGATGTGAAGAATAAAACTCGTGCACGTCGCTCAATAATAGCCGCAAACATTGCTGTTGTAGCCGAAAGTGTCGAAAAACCCCCTGGTTTATCCATTTCTCGTCGTTCTTTGAAATAGGCATTCTACAAACGTCATTACACCGTATTTTGCATAAAGATTTTGTCTTAAGGCTTATAAAGTCCAGTTAACACAAGAACTCAAGCTGGCCGATCATCAACAACGTCGTGTCTTTGCTGATTGGGTCGTTGAATTGCATGAAAATGATCCGGAACTCCATCGAAAAACCATTTTGAGTTATGAGGGTAATTTCCACCTCGGTGGCTTCGTCAACAAGCAAAATTGTCGGATCTGGGGCTAAGAAAATCCAAGAGTTATTGTTGAAAAACCTCTCTATCCTGAACGTGTGACTGTTTGGTGCGGGTAATGGTCCGGCGAAGTCATTGGCCCTTGCCTTTTCGGAAATGAAGCTGGAGCAACAGTTACGGTGAATGGATTGCGTTATCGAGAGATGACTAACGATGTTTTATGGCCGGAATGGGATGGAATTTATCTGGACAACGTTTATTATCAACAAGACGGCGCTACGTGCCCCACAAGCAACGAAACCATTGATCTTTTACCAAAATAACACCTCTTATTGGAAAACCTTTATAATAATGTATAAATAAACATTCGAACAAACCAATAATCTAACGAAAGGGATGATTTTTATCAACTTAGCTTTTTATCTAAAAAGAATTTATTTATTTATTCATATTTATAAAATTTATCAAGCCTTACAAAATAAGGATAATTATAGAAAAAGTGTAAAAACTGCTCCGATTATAAAAGTTATCGCATGTATTTTCAGAGAGTATGCACCTCGCGTTCGTTTACGATCCAGTTTCGGCTACGTCTATCTTGAAATGCGGCAAGTTGTACTTTGTTGCCTTCTGTCGCCAATGGAACTCTATAAGAAACAGTTTACAATATATTCCTTTTCAGGAAGAGGCTGTTTGTTTGCACATTGCCTTGAAAGTTAATCTGACGTACAGCTTTCCCCTTCTGCTGAAGTTATGTGTTGGTGGAGCACCCAAGCACCAGAACATCCCATTTCTATGTAAAATCTGTCGCTGAGTCCGACTGCATACATTTTTTTTTCTATCATATAATTTTTGGGATATCGCTAAGTAATAAATTTGCTTCAAAGAAAAAAAGGTAAATCATATTAATTTCTCATATCTAGAGAATCCGTTAACTGCTCAAAATAAATGATGTATCGAATTAAAGACAACTAAATTTCCAATCATTTCTAACTCTACTTCTATCTTCATTACAGTCAACCATTTTTAGGATACTTACAAGTTTTTAAGATATAAAAAAACTTCACTTGTGTTGCAAACTATTCTGTCGCGGTATTAATAGTATTATTATTAATTTAATAGTCTAAAAATGCAGTATTTCTTACAGACTATGAAAAACAAATTAATGCTAAACAATTCAAACAAAAATAAATCCAACTTAAATATCATTTTAATGAAGAAAGTATAAAATTTATTATAATTTACAGAGAAAGAATATTAGAGAATACTCAAAAGAAGAAGAAAAATCTAGGCAAATATGATTTGAAAGCTTATTAAATTCTCTCAAAGTTGTAGAAATCGGAGCATTGGAAGCACAATTAGTTCTTACCATCTTACTATCATGACTTCGTAAGCTTCGCTGAGAAATATTTTCTTGAGTAGCGGTGGGGAGTCAAACGCCCAATTATCAAATCCAAAACGAAAGTAAGCGAGGGAATAGTCCTTTTAGATTAATGAGCAAGCGCCGACTTTGATTGAATCAGTGAAATGCACAGAACGCTAAGCGTAACAAAGGCAAAGACTTTCTGGGCATGTTCAAGCCTGCTAATATGGCAAACATAATATGGTTTCCATATAAAAACGGCGTAACAAATTCGGAACTAAAACTTTGAACAAAAAGAGTACGGGTTACGACTTCGAAATGGTGGAATTTAAATGTCTTTGAAGGGAGAATTTAGAGTCAAATATCATGCCAGAGCTGTGAAGCACTGTCACTACGAGAACTCCGAACTGGCAGTACTTCACAAAGGCGATATCAGCGATCCATTCACTACCAACGCAAGCGTAAGGCGATCGTTGTCCCCTTTCGCCCCTTCTCTTCGCCATCGTCCTTAATGACGTCATGAGCCAACGGACCCTGCACAAAGAAGGCATCGTTTGGAGTTTCATCAGACACCTTGAGGACCTGGAATTCACCGATGGCATCTGCCTCCTCTCTCACAAACTCTCTGGCATGCAAGCAAAGGCGGGCAAACTAGTCGCACTGGCACGCACTGTCGGACTGGAGGTCAACATCGCCAAGACCAAGGCTATGAAAGTTAATCACAATAACGCAAGGCAGATATTGGTTGACGGATGCCCGGACGGAATTCGTCGAAAACTTCTGCTACCACGGCAGATGGTGGAGTATAGGAGAGTTCGAATATTCGGCTCATGCGTGAAGTCCGTATTGTTGTACGGAAGCAAAACGTGGCTGGTCTCTCACACCATCACACAGAGGCTACAATCCTTCACCAACAAATGCCTCCGGATCATCTGCAAAATATTCTGGCCAAACACCATCAGCACTGTAGAGATTAACGAACAGGGAATCCATGCTGGCAAATCAAATGCGGAAAGTGAGGATGGATAAGTCACACATTGAGAAAACCATAAGATAGTATCACGAAAATGGCACTGGACTGGAACCGACAACTGACCAGAGGTCACAGTCGACCAAAAACACTTGGAGACGGTCAGTGCTGCGCGAACTAGCAGACGCCGACATCTCATGGGTCGGTGCAAAAATAATAGCACAGAACCGTGCATGCTTCCGAAAGGAGTGAATAATTTAACTTGAATTGGGTAATCTAGAAACGCAAATGCGATAGAAAGTATATATAAGGAAACAAAATTTAGAATAAGAAACATAAAAACACTTGCTTATATAATATTTCAATTTGATTTATTTCTTTAAGACCAAACAATAACGTTATATAAATCAGATTAAAGAGTTTGTTGTACTTTTATTCACCAATTACTATCATAATCATCATCATCGTGTCAATATCACATCGAAATAGTCCCAAATTATCGAATCACTAAATCAGACGAAAAAACCAAAAACACTATGTATTACCCAACTGTATTAGAGGACTTGGGCAAACCGCCCACCCTTATCAAAATCCTGTATTTTCTCTGGCTGTCCAGTATTGAAAGACACCAAATGATCGGTTGAAGATTGATTAACCAATAGATGTTTTAATGATGCTTCATTGGTCCGATAACCACCTAAGCGATTTTGGCTGAGTTTAATAAAGCGTGTCAGTCATTCCTCCCTCGTGCTAACCAATGCCAGTTGGACACACCAACTGAAGCCGAAGTATTCTCCATCTGAACTTTCCAACTCAATTCAGACCTTCTTCCTCTGCTACCACTTGCAAGTACGCATCGCATACTTTCAGAGTTGAAGCATTTGTACGCAAGGCATGATCTAACCAGCGGAGCAGTTGGCTCTCTAATCGCTGTACTGCGTTTATACGAGTATAAATGTCGCCGTACAGCTCAATGTTACTCGGTTCGGGAGGTTGATGGAGCAGGTGATATTTGCTCAACGCCATTTTAGACAGCCGCATTAGTTTATTAAATCAGGTGCCTAAGCATACAGGAAGCACCTTCTGGCGCTATTTAAACTGGTTTAAAAAAAGTGATATTGTGCTTCAGCTTTCCTTCCATGAGTATTTTTGAGATCTTGGCGTGAATATCTTGCCGATAGCTGCATTTCCTTGTCTGAAGCCACACTGATAAAAACCAATCAGGTGGGTGATGGTGGTTAGCAGCTTTTCGCACAATGCGCTCGGTAGGACTTGCATGTTCAGAAAGCTTAATCTACGATAGTTGGCGCAGTTTGCAGAATCATCATTTTTATAGATTGAGTCTATCAGGGCACACTTAAAGCGCAAGAGGCAGTCACGCATGCGCTTTAACAACACCTCGCCATGATCCCCTTTAAAAAAAAGTAATTTAACACACTTGGGAACATAGGGTTGAACTGTTGTAAGGGTAAATAAAATTAATTATAACTAAGCGTTCATTTATGTAATTCGCATTTGTATACTCGTAGCAATTTATACACATCGCTTTCCAAAAATGTGTAACCCTAAACCTAAATACTCAAGTTGTCTAGCACCTTGTAAATAAATTCACAAAAAAGCAAAGAATCGCTTTATCTAAAACAATATCGCACAAAAGTTCCAAACCACTCAGTTAAGAAGTAAATAAGCGCACTGTGCCTATTCATGACACCATTTCTTTACGTACATGAAACCACTTCACACACTCAATTTCCTGCAACCCCTCAAGCTACACATCAACGACTACTTAAACAAAATTGTATATTATGAACTTTGATCGTAGGTGAAAAGGTGGAATCGCACTAGAAAGTTATTTTGAAGCCAAGCGAAATATGTGACTTGTCTTCAGGTATGAAATTTGCTTTTGCACCTAAAAGCTGCTTAAAACCACGTGCATGCGATGGCTTATCCGAGCCAACTCGATGGGCGAACAACGAAAGCACCCCGCTGACTTAAAAGGCAATAGGGGCATGGCAAGGACACGCGACAAATAATAGTAGATGGCAAAATAAGAACATTTCGGAGGAAGCTGATAAACCAAAGCGACATAGCTCCCAGGCTCGCTGGTAGTCAACTGAACTTTTTGTTTTGTGAATGTGAGTATGTGGGTGATTTCGCGATTGCCTGCAGATACCCTTGGCTCTCTTGTTGGGCTTTATTTCGGTGAATGTTTGTGCTTGGTTGGTTTGTCTATTTATGTCATTTAACCTGACTAAAACGCTCTGCAGTCAAGATAGCAGGTACTGTGCTGTGCTGTGTATTAAATTATCAAGATTAACCTAAATCATGTGCGAATACAGGAAAATTGTTGAAGAAATGTTAGCTGTAGGTGAGAAATGCAAATAAATGAAAAGACGTGATAAGTGAGCGTGAAGAATGTGTCACTTGATTCGGATGAACGCAACAACATACTTACCCACATGACACTCGACGAGAAGGGTGGCAGAAAAACGTATGCAAACAAGAAGGAAAAATCTCTTGGTGCATACATATGTTGCATATATTTGTTTGTGTATAGGCACTAGGATTAGAGCTTATGATAAATTAAGTCAGATATTAAATATTTTATGAACTTCCCTAGACAATTCGGAAACATTGAAAAGAAAAAATTAATCACATAATTCTGTAAGTACGAGTATTAAATATTAATGAAAATATGTAAACTTTAGGTGCGGAATGGCTGGAATACAGAAATGAAATACCAAAAAGACTAGGAAGATGTCGCAATATGTAAAAGAGCTGCCCCAATCAGACCAATGACCAAGCAAGAGAATTGTGTGAATTCTTTAATGGCAAGGAATTTGTATGTACAGCTCGAAATCAGGTAAAGGTTCCGCTTGCTGGGTCTTATATTTTGTAAAGATGGCAATTTTCTGGTGACAAACCCCCTTGAGCAGCACTCATGGGTGAGATGTGCATTTATTCTGACCTGTGTCAGAGCAGTAAAATTTGCGTGATCTTCTCTCATCATATGCATAGGGTGCGTGTTCTTTTCTCAAACTTTTGAACCCTGACCAGGAGTATCATAAGTGACCATAAGTGTCATTTTCTATCAAGTGCGGGTGAGTGTTATTTAGCTTTTTTTTGTTTATCTGTGTGCACAGGCTTGTCAAAATAGTTGCACGAAAACTTTAATTGTTATAAAAGAATAGAATTCGTTAGATTCAATAAAAGAGTGTCCGCTAGCAGAATTAATAATTAAAAGCTAAATTAAAAAAAATGCTAATAATAAAAATACATTGCAATAAATATTACAAAGAAGAGAAGTGCGGATTTTTTTTTTTTTTAGTATTTGTTTTTAATTAAATTATTATGCTCTAAATGTCGACCATTAGGTTTGACACACTACTGAAATGTGATCTCCGTGTTCCGTGCCACTCCCTGCAGAAATGAAGTCGGGAGGCCATTAACCTCGCGAACGATACTTTCTTTTTGTATTGAGATGGTCGCTGGGTCACTGTTCCATAGATTTTACTTTTGAGGTACCTCACAGAAAAAAGTCCATAGTGGTAAGATCGGGCAACTTGGGTAGCCGGGATATGTAATCGAAGCGTCTTACGAATTTGTTAGGCCAGAAATCTCGCTCGCCATGGTTTCTCTGGACGTGTGCAACGTGGCGCCATTTTGAAGAAACCATGTATACCCAAATCTGAAGGAAAGATGTTTTCTCATTATTGGAAGGAAATAATCCTTCATAATGCGCTGATAAGATATATCGGTCACAAAAATTGCTTCCCGCCGACAATTTTGAAACAAATATTACTCCACTGTTTGGAAATGCACCCCAAACCGTCCCTCTGGGACTGTGAAGTGGCTCTTGAAGATGCTTCAATAGTGGTTCCTGTTATTTAGGTGACCAATAATGGCAAATTTGCTTATTTACACTTCCACTTACATAAAAATGGGCTTTATTACTCCAAAAGATAGTGTTTTAACGTACGTAATCACTCCAACATTGCCTCACAAATGTTTACGCTTAAGCGAATGCAAGAATTTTTAAGTGGTGAAGTCGAAGAACCTCCTTCAATACTTCACACACAATAGCTTTGGAAATCATGGGCACATACCTCATGGTCAGAAAGTACCGGTTAGGACTGTAAGACACACATCTGTTACTTTTTAGCGCCATCTGATCATTAGTGTCTGCCTGGCCGGCCGGCAATGTGGGCAAACAATTCTTGGATTTTGCATGATGATAACGCGCCATCGCACCGAGCCCAAATTGTGCTGGATTATTTGACCATTATTTGCAAGCACCGTATGGCTCCGTGCGACTTCTTTTTGTTTCCCAAGATGAAGTTACCACCTCGTGGATGGAGATTTCAGTCGATAGAGGAGATCAAAGACAATGCGTCGAAAGAGCTGAAGGCCATCCCTTCGTCGGCCCATCTGGGGTGCATGGAGGACTGGGTTAAACGTTGGCATATGTGTGTTGCTTCAGAAGAGATATATTTTGAAAGAGATAAAATAAATTTGTCTGAAATTTAACTCTGTTTTGTTTTCTTTAAACATTCACGGTACTTTCAGATCATAGGGTACTCTAACATAGACCTTGTACATAGACTGATGCGGATTATTGTTCAAACTTGTAGCTACAAGTTCGATTTTTCATTTGTTCTCGATGTCCGGCTCGGACCTCGGCCGTGGCCTGAGAAACTTTAAACTTAAAACCTAAAGAAGAGCCTTTTTAAAAGATAGTATATATATTTTTTTTAAAGAGGTGTCATGCTGATACAATTTTTCTGTTCGCTCTAGTAATATACTGGTGATTTGAAGGCGTATACTATATGTGAGGTCTCGATCGCAGTAGTTAACATTCGGATGAAACGTAAAGATCCTTTTATCTGACGACAAAAATGTCAACATTCGTCCCGAAAAAACAGCATTTGCGGGAAGTAATGCTTGATTATTACCTCTTAATAAGTAAAGAGTGGTTTCGACGCTTCCAAAGGGTCAATTTCGACCTGAGTGAAAAAATACTCAACTACAACATTTATTGGATGAAGACGCATGGCGAACCCTTGATGGTATATCTTTAGAGTTAGATGTTGACAGATCAACTGTCGGTAAACGTTTGCATACGATGGGAATGGTCCTGAAAGCACTGGGTGTCACAACAATTGAAGAAGAGGAATACCGAGAGACGTTTGGTGACGTGTGAGATGCCTCTTGAACGGCAGAAAAGAAAAAGTTTTCTCCATCGCATCGTCATTGGCGTTGAAAAATGGATCTATTATGATAACTCTAAGCGTCAAAAATGTTAGAGCCTGCCAGGTGAACCAGGTCTATCGGCAGCGAAAAAAAAAATGCATGCTTCAAAGGTTATGTTGTGATTCTGCCACTCCCTTCTGCAGCCATCAAATCCACGGTCAGCAAACGGTTTAACTTAACCCACAAGCGAGCTCGGCAGGCTGAGAGATGCTGCAGATAGACAAAACTGATGTTAGCTGTCATGTCCGACCGACTGTCGCAGTTCCTCCTGTCACTAAACAGAGAGGACTGCAGGCAGCTTATTCGATTGATGAGGGGCTATTTCAATAGGCAAAGCACATGGAAAAGTAGGGCATCTCAAACAGTCCACTCGCATATGGAGAGGAGGATGAGACGGCGGGCCACTTTTTGTGCGTCTGCCCTGTCTTCGCTCGAATCAGGCTTGAGGTCTTTGGCACTGATGTGTTAAGAAGCGATCACCTTAGCTTCTTGGCATCACAAGATCTACTCAGACTTCTTCGGTCGAATAGATGTAAAGAAAATTCAAAAGGGAACCCGAGTGCAGTTCAATGGACTTTATTGTGTCTGAGGGCTGCACTTGCTGGTCTGACCTTCCACCGAGGCGGCTGAGATGCCGAGAGACCATCCGCATCAGTCAAAGAAGAGTTTGTAATTTTTCTTAACCCCACCATAATGGCATCATCAGAAGGAATGAGGGAGCCTACGTTGAAGATTGATAAATTGACATTCATCTGCTACGCTGTCGGAATGACTCGGATTTTTTCCGACCAAGGAATGTCGCCCCAGAAAACTAGCCCGGTCTAGTCCACCGTACCTTACTGATAAATTGAGCATCTTTGAGCAGAACTGAAAAGGTTATCGAGCTCTTCAAAGACACAAACAGGTAAGAAATGTGGAACCAAATAAAAACGCCTTGGCACTTAATTTTTCCGGATAAATGTGCAAATTTAGTAAATTCAATGTAACAAATATATAAGGAAGCCATAAAGCATGCAGAAAGTGCCACGACAGTCGGTTCAACGTAACCGGAACGGCTCGGATTTATATCCGACCAAGGACTGTTACTTCAGCAGCATTCCCCGTATATGTATGGGGAATTTTTTACAACAACAACGAAATACCTAGCTGATACAACAACAATGCCATTTGTAGGGAACAAGAAGAAGTCCGGAGGGTACAGATCTGGGCATCGGAACCCAAATTTTGGCCAATGCAGAGGTGCAGAGGAAGGCGGTGTGCGCCGGCGCATTGTCGTGATGAAAGGTCCAATTTCAAGTTTTCGAGTCATGATTTCCCGCACATTGTAATAACTTAAATTTAACTCTTCACTGATCTCATGCAGACTAGCACGACGGTCAATGTTCAAAAATTCACGAACCCGGTTCACATCTTCGTTCACAGATCGCTGTTCGTCTTCGACGTCCTCCCGGCCTTCCTTGAACGACTTGTACCACCGTTTTACCTGGGCACTGGACAGAGATTACCTCCTTGAGTAGCTCAATGGTTTCGGTACTCGTTTTGTTTAGCTTTACGCAAAATTTGATCGAGTAACGTTGCTCCAACGATCGCTGCATTTTCGCCACTGCAAAATCCTAACACACTTTTAAAACAGCTTTCACGCGCGCAGCGATGTTGACTGCACCGCTGTTGCCAGCGTACTGGGACCGGTTTCTAGTGGAAGCGGAAGGTCCAACGATCATTTTCCCCCACCAGCCGATTCGGTTGATCGCTTGGCAGACGCTCCGCGCGGGAAGGCTCATTACTTTTCAATCAAACCCTGTATGTATTGGTTTTTCGGCAATCACTCTTGGATTATCATTCGCCCATATGCGGCAATTCTGCTTATTGACGAATCCACTGAGGTGAAAATGTGCCTCATCACTGAAGATGAAGTGCCCGATATGCATTTTGATTTGAACGCCCGTTTTCATAATAAGCCTGAATAACTTTAACGCGTTGCTCGATTGTGTATCTTTCCATGGTTCAAATTGAGTTAGTCTGAAATTGAAAAATGTCAAATGAAATGCAGAAAAAAACTTGACGTTTAGGTGTGGTTCACATTCAACATCGGCCCTTGAAATTTAACCACCCTTATTATAGGCCCCTAAACTCGATGAAATCTTATTATGTTGTAGAATATTGGGAAAACAAGGCTTTTTATTTCGTTAATTTGCAATAATTGTTCGAACTTTTGTAAGGCATAAAATATCCGGAGTGTTCAAAATTAAAAAAAGTTTCAGAGATTGCATGAAAGTATTTTTTTCTACTATATTTTCCAAAAGTGTATATCGTTCGCAATTTGGCACTCAAAAAAGCAAACTTCTAAAACAATGTAAATATGTATGCACGCACAGCCACACATTTAATTAAATTAGCAGACCACACAAATAGCGCAACTGAGGCGCCCATTTATCAGCATCAAAGGTCAGACGCTCATAGCAGTGTTGGGCTGCAGCTGTCCTTCAGCTATCGACGACACCAGTCGCCATCGCCTTAGGTAGCAGCAAGCAGCAAATTTCGTATTTACTTTATTAGCTAAATAACAAAACACTATTTGCCAGCTGCGTCAAACAGATGGCCTTGAGCGTGTAACACGAGCCCACAGGCATCCTTCATGGCAAATACAATAGATTACTTAGTAGACTAGTATAGGTGCACATGTGCATATATGTATGTATGTATGTGTGCACTTACTATAAATGCAGCGCGAAATAAGAAGTCGCACGTCTAGCGCGAGACTGATATAAATTATTTGCAGGAGAAAAATTTTAATACACGATTTATGTTGCTTTTAAATAAGACAAAAACACTTTTTAATTTGTCAATGCTTTTATTATATTAAAAATTTAAATCGCTTAAATTAAATTCATAGAAAACTTGCTCCATGCTTTTAAAAATCAAATATACATTTACATAATGTGGGACCAAACAATGCGTCACAGCTATTTAGGCTTAATTTTGTTGTATCTTGAACTTAAAACTGAACATTTTTTCGCCTCAAACCAAAATGATAAGAAATAACCTTTTCAGTAGTTCGTGCAATGTTAGCTTAATTCACACAGCACTGCTGCAAGCAATTCATTTCAAAAAGCTGATATACCAAAGCGTTTAAATATGCAATTCTTTTTTTTTTGTTTTGTTTTGTTTTTTGAATATACATCTGTACAAAATAATGGGTGAGTCAGTAACACTAAATATCAACTAATAAATATGTAGCTACAAAACGATGTGCTTTAACATTATTACAAGTAAAAAAGTTAGAAGATGGTATTTACACGCAAGCAAATTATGAATTAAAAAAAAAAGGTTATCTTAATCATTTTTTTAATTACAAATTTGCTGCTACTGTGAAATTATTTGCCTCTTACATTTTTTTATAATTATTCAGAAAATACATTAGACATCATAATTCGTTTTCATTAAAAAATATTTACCGCATACATAGGGGCAATACGTTTAAAAAAATGTCTCAAATACACTCGTAATAATTTATAGTTAAGATTATTTTTGTTGTAGAAATTTAGAGTTATTCATACTCGTACTACAGGTTACCTATTGCTTACTTATAGATTGACACATCTCGATTTTTTAAGTTTAACAATATAAAGAAAATATTACAGACAATAATTTATATTACTAAGACCATTGTACTAAAGCAGCCGCTTACTGATTGCGATCACGCATAAACCACCTGCAAGGTAAACTCTCCAAGTTTTACAATATAGATTTAACAAGGAGTCACATTATCCAATTTTTTTTTAATTTACTCAATGATTTTATCCCACATAAAAGCGGCTACATGCTCCAGTATTTGTTTTTTTTTACGTTTTTGTTTTTTGCTGCTCTTTTATATATGGAAATAGCACATTTAATTATCATCAATTGATGCATTGTTCAGTCTAATGAGAACATCTTCTGGCAATTGCTGATTGTTATTTGACTGAGAGAGAGTACTATTAGATTTGTTTCCTGTGCTGCTGGAATTTATTGCGCTGGCAAAGCTATCATTGCTGTCACCGCCGGCACCTGAATCATCAATTGCCTTGCTGCTGTTGCGCTGTTCTTGTTCTTTTTCCATTTGCAGAAAGTTGGGGTCTTGTGAGGGGCATTCCAAGTGTACACAATGAAAGATCTGGAATATGATGGGAGATATAAAAATACGTCAAATTGTAAATACATAAACGTAAAACTTGAACAACGCCCACATATTTGTTTATCTTTTACTTGCTTTTCGTTTCGAATACTCACCTCATTTGCCGTGTTACGCGTGCCAACAATACGTATAAATACGATCGGCCTTGGCGTGAAGGAGAAATTTTGCCATGAACGCATGTGCTCATTGCGTTTGTCGACTACTATGTGCCAATCCTTTTGATTAACTGATGTTTCAATATAAAAACTATAGGTCCGGTCATCGCAATCCCACAGCAACAAACGCATCGAACCAATAACATACGGTTGGCCTGAAATTCAACAGCAAATTGTAACACAAGAACATTCAATGCATGTCCATACTCACCCAATCTGACAACAATTTCACCGCTGCCCAACTGATGACAGGTGTAGCCCGAGTCCCAATCATAATTGACATAATCACCATTCAAGAGAGCGTTACGCGTACGACTTACACCGTCCACCACAATAGCGCTCATGTCGGTACGCGCAACATTTGATGTAGGCGCCACAATTCCGTTGATCACCTTCGGTATGGAAGCAGTGTACATTGCCTCCAGCCCAACAACATGGAATACCTAGAATAATCGGTAAAATCAAATTTAGTTTTATTACAAAACCTTAATCTTGAATTTCCCAGAATAATATATGCTACCTTATTCACAGTGTTATGTGTGCCCACGAGCTTAATGTAGCGCACGGGCCGTGCTGGGAAATACAAGATTTGCCATGAGCGACAATAATACTGGGAGTAATCAATGACGCGATCCCAGTTGATGGAATTCGCTGAAACCTCTATGAAATACGAATATGAACGATTATCACGATCCCAGAGTAGCATCTTGATATGATTAATAATACAGATTGTGCCCAATTCCACAGTTATGCCGCTGTCATTGTTATCTGTAATGCAGTGGCGCGTGTAACCCTTTTCCATGTCATATGAAGCACAATCACCATCGAGCAAAACCGTACGACATTCACCTAGTATGGTATTTGAACCGAATTTCGCCGTAGCCACATTCTCTTCTGGCCAAAGTGCGGCACGATATGGTAAATATTTAGAAGTTGTTTGTTCTTGAATAGCATCGAGCAATTTGTCGGGTTCCAAAATGCCCGAGGGGCGCACAACTTGCAGCAAATCTTCAAGCTTCATCAGCGGCAAGCGAACGTAAGAAACTACAGACTGAAATCAAGAAATAAAGAAGAATTAAATATTTGTAATATTTTCCAAATATAATCTTATTCTCTATTACATCAATGTTGATGTTTGAGTGGTGCTTGGACCACTCCCATACGGCTAAAAAAATCTGGACTTCAGGCGCAAAGAACGAGTCGCGACTCAGTACTTCCTCCAGCGACTCCTGCAAAATATACAAGTATATTTTATTAATTTAATGTAATCCAAGTACATCCAATTCTTACTAACCTTAGAAAGCGCACGGAAGGATTCGTGTTGCATTATATCTGTGGCATTGCGATCCATAAATGTCAAACAGACTTCGGTTAACTTATCCAAATTATATAGGCGTGCTGCGTCCAATATTGCGCAAACATTATTCAAAGCCAAATAATGCCGCAAGTATTGAGATATTGCGTGTTCTAATTCGCTGAAACCGTACTGGTTGGCCAAACCCAAAGTATCAAGTATATTATCTTCATCCATCTGTGCGAGCGGCATACGACCCGAATAAATATATTTTAGCAAAGCTTTGAAAGCCTCTACTGGAATTTTCAATTCGATTTCACTTTGTCTGGATTCACACAGGCCTCCGAACAAGAGTGCACGAAAGTATTCACTACGTGCCGCCAAAATGACGCGATGCGCTGGTAGCCGCTGATCCTCTACTATAAAGGTGACGGCTAGAATTTAGAACAATGTCTATCGCTTTGGAAAAAACGGTAAAAAGGGGGTGATAGAGGGGTGTATCCCCATCTTAAAACTGAAAACAGAACCTGCCGGAGGCTTATAGTTTTTAAGTAATTTAATGTTAAAGTTCTATAATTTAGCGAAAAGTTGGTGTTGCCATACACCTGAAATGAAAACGAAGTTCGCACGCAGGGATGTTCAGTGGAAGGTTCATTGTAAAACTGCAGTATTTTTTGCTGTAATTTAAAGTTGAGAAATAAATTTGAAAATAAAAACATACAACTCATTTAAACTTAAAAACAATGATATTAAGCGTATCACGAAAAATAATAAAGTAATTAAAATTAAATTAAATTAATTAACACAGTATTTTTGCTTGGAACTCTTTATCGCGTAGGCGGCCTTCGGCCGCGCTTCAAAAAAATAACCCTCATCAGTCCAACTCCGGCTACGCAATCCACAGTATTTTTGCGTAGAACTCCTTTTCGCGTGGGCGGCCTTCGGCCGCGCTTCAAAAAAATAACCCTCATCAGTCCAACTCCGGCTACGCAATCCACAGTATTTTTGCGTAGAACTCCTTTTCGCGTGGGCGGCCCTCGGCCGCGCTTCAAAAAAATAACCCTCATCAGTCCAACTCCGGCTACGCAATCCACAGTATTTTTGCGTAGAACTCCTTTTTGCGTGGGCGGCCTTCGGCCGCGCTTCAAAAAAATAACCCTCATCAGTCCAACTCCGGCTACGCAATCCACAGTATTTTTGCGTAGAACTCCTTTTCGCGTGGGCGGCCTTCGGCCGCGCTTCAAAAAATAACCCTCATCAGTCCAACTCCGGCTACGCAATGCACAGTATTTTTGCGTAAAACTCCTTTCCGTGTTAAAACCATTGAACCCATAATTAAAACGTCATATGCGTGTATGTAGTAAGCAGGCACAATAACCCCATTCCCATCATTAACACTAAACTCAAGTACTTACTTTTTGTTTTCATTTGCAGGCATCCGGCAACACCATACTGTTGTAATTCCAATCTTCTTCTTGTTCGCGCTTAAAATTGGAATGTGATTGCATAGGCAAATGAATTTGCATTTAATTTTAATAGATATAATTAGAATATTAGCATAAAAATCGGTACAAACACGCATGTGAGTGTATATTTGGTGATTTATAGTGAAATGTTAAAAAATATAGAGTGTAATGTGGCAAATTATAGTGATGTTCCCAAGGGCATTTTGAATGTAAATAATTAAAAAATTATTATTTCCCGATTAATTTAAAGTTATAAACAGTGTTCCTTAACACCTCACTAACATCTCCACCAAGTTTCATTAAAAAAAAACATTATAGTTTGCCAGAAATTCCAAAATAGACATTGTTCTAAATTCCAGCCAAGGTGACATCTGAGTAATCATCGTTCATACAGAGCTGTGCCATTTGCTCCGAGAAACGTTCTAGAAAGACAAGCAAAAATTTATAAAACAAGGCACTAAATTACGAAAATGCGTCGTTCAAAGTAGTTTGAAGGATACGTACCTGTTAATTTTACATCATCGCACCGCGCCTTGGTCAGCGAGAGCAATTTATATTCACTTTGGCTGCTCATCTTTTATGACGCGCCGTTTAACGAACACAAATACTGAACTTGAAATTTAGTGAAATAAAATGCAAATGAATGTAGTAGCTGTACACTGTGGTAGTGGCAATACAAATATGCAAAGATTAGAGGTATGAGGACGCAAAAAATCCAATTTTTTCAAACAAAGCAAGCAACGTACGATTCTTTACACTTTATAAATTTCCTATATCGGCAATAGTTAGATTACTGATTGAAAGGATTCTCCTGTATTTTAACCGATTACTTACGCAGTTTTTTGCTATAAATTACGGAATTCAAAAATGTTTTCCGGCAGCGACGCAATTATTTTCCTTTATTTTGTACCGTTCTTTTAGTTTTGTTTGGACGATTGTTATTGTGTAAAAGTTGCCAGACTGCGCAGTACTAAAACTCGCGAAAGAGGTTCATCCAAGGCGAATTTATTACAGGTGACAGCAAACACATATAAGTAAAACCCTACATGTATTTGTTGTTGCGTTTGGTGCAAGCATCATGTCAAAATCAGCAAGCAAATGTAAACATACGAATATAAACATACCAATACATACAAACAAAGCATATCATTTTGACGTAAGCCATACCTACGGCGAAAAATTCAGCTGGGTGAATGCTGTAACCTTATTAAATCCACCTTGGGTTCATCTTACTAAAGCTCTGCACGATCAAAAAATATCGCTATGATTGCCGCATAGAAGTATGTTCACATTTGCATTAATTACCAATAAATCCACAAAATAAATCTACTCACTCACATATGGCAAATTACCTGCAAAATTGACAATTAGCTGTCAATACTTTTGTGAAAGGTTTTTCTTCATAGGAGTAATTTTGGTGGAATATTTCGTTGTTTTTGTTTGTTTAATTATTTTTAACGAAGGAGAAGGGATAGTTAATTTAAATGCTTAATTTCGATGTTATTTTTATAATAAGTAATAAGAGGGCACACCCTTATGCACACGCACTTTTTTCTGTTATATGAATGTTAGTTAATAATACCTAACAAGCATATTAATAGAATTATGCCTACAAACCTGTTTTCTTTGGCGGCATCCATTTTATTTGGTTTTTATTTTGACGTTTTTCTTAACACTAAAATAATGATCTATTACATAGAAAACACAGGGTTGTATGTCGAAAAGTAGGGTCTTTATCTAGGATTATTTTATAATCTCAGATGTTGGTAGAGAAATTTTGTATGGGAAATCTCGCATTTTAAGTACGGATTCGGAGTTAAACACGAAAAAGTATATCATCTGCTTATACGTGGACGTATTATAGGGTCAAATAGTGATGGATTATGATCCACATCGCAAAGTATCTAAATATTTCGAAGTCCATCAACATGGTTCGCGATCCAAATATCACAATGAATATTAAATATGTAGCAGGCAACTGTCAGACCCATCAGAATAAGCCGGCTTGACATATCATACAAAGCACAATGAGATGTTATTGTTGTGGAGGACTTGCCGTACGACTAAAGTGTAAAATGCTTTTCAGCAAAGTTGGTCACAAGCCATACAACTTTTCCTTCGACTAACCCTTGATTTGTTTACATTTTGCGCTATAATTGTTTTGATTATACCTTATATAGATATGATTAAAATCAATTTTGCGAAATGTTTTGGATATTAAGAGCTTGTGTAGTGTTCTAATTTCTCGTTTTAACTTTATTTCCCTTACTAAAACCTAATTCCTGTTCAACTAAAGATCGACATTTGACTCAATGTCACATATAACAAATCGCGTTAAAAGTTGAGTCGTGTAAACGGTTTTTACTCTTCATCTGTTTTTAGTACACTAACATTAAAATTGCGGATAGCGTCACCTTCAGGGAATACTTGCCAAGATAAGAGGAATTTTTGAGGTTTAACTATGAAGTTTTATTAAGAGGCAACTTTTAAAGTTGTTTAGCTAAAACAAAGCTTCAATGAATACGAAATAAATAACTGAATAATGATTGTATTTAGATAACCAAATAACCAACAAAGAACAAATAAAACTTATTCCATTTGAACTACATGCAGTACAAAAAATTAATTCTGCAACAACAAAACAGATTTATTTCTTTCATTAACCGTACCTAAAAAATAATAATCTTAAAAAACCATTTTTGAAGATCGAGTTATTTCTTAAATCAAATATGAGCTAGACTTTGAGACAAAATACAGTAAAGAATCCCAAATATATTGAAAAAAAATATAACTTATTTTTTTAAAAAAGCTTAGTTTAAACTTCAATTTCTTTTGTTGGAGGAATTTAAAGCGATAGTTTTAAATCTAAACTAACTTTTTTTAATATGCTGTATGCTACTGCCAATGTAGTATGATCAGTTAAAAACTACTCTTTTTGGACAAAAGTTAAGTTGTGTAAAAGACTCAATACCTTTACAGGTTCCCATTGTGTCTTGGCATATAATTTTTATATTGGTATCAGAAAAATCATTTTGATGTTTTTGTGTGAGTGTGGTGTGGAAGACAGAAGGCGTATTAATAATTATTTCAAAATTTATAAATTAACTTGCTAACTAAAAATTGTTAATAAACTATTATTATTAATCATTATTCGTTCCAAATGAGTATGAAATAAATTTTCTATTAACCGTTAAAATATTCGGGACTTTAATTTGAAGGGAAATTCCAAGAATTTTATTCACATTTCGTTTAAATACGGAATTAATAGAATATTCTGAACGCTATCGTATTTGAAGTAATTTATTGTCTACTTATTTGTACTAATACTTTTAAATTTAAAATATTCGTTATTTTCTATTTCTAATGTGCTGTTGCCCAATTCATTCAATTCTGGAGCCGAAATTAAATTAGTAGGAAAAAAGTAGTAATACCTTGAACAGATTCTCTTTTCATTACCTTTAATTGTGTGACTAGAGAATACTGTCGAAAGACTGAGAAAGCTGCTAAAATTACCCTTTTATATGTAGAATTCAAGAATGATAGATAAAGAGATTGCGCCTTCCGAATTCGCCGTGACTTAAGAGTCCATCAATAAATAAACAAAAACGGGAATTGCAAGAATGATAGAATAACGAGTGCGCCTCCGAATTCGCCATGTCGTAAGAGCAAATGAATAAACAAGCAATCAAGTAATCCCGTTTGTGAAGAGGAAGTCTAGGCGAAAGCAATGGAAACAACCAAACACAAGAAATTGTACACACACATATACTTTCTTACCACGGTGTCTTCCGCATAAAAACGCAAAAACCTGCATTTGGAGGCTTTATATTCATCTGTGCTTTAGCCATGTAACACGCGGCACTTCGTTTGCACTAGTTTGTTTAGTTTTAATCTGACAAATCACAATGTAACCAAGCCATTCACTGAATTTTCACAACCATGTAATTTCTACTACTTTTGTTTGTTTTGATTGCGAAGGGAGTTGACGTCAGAGTGGAGTAACTGTATATTTACTATGTATTTAAATGGCGCCACCTCCAGTACTCAATTCGCCGTGTGTAGAATGGATATTACTTTTAATGAATTCGCCATGTTTATTACCATCACACCAAGATTCAATTCAGTGTGTAAGCACGCTGTTATAGTACTTCATTAAATGCATCCCTGTAAACAGCTGTTTGCAACTTTGTTTACGCCTATCGTTTTCATTTCGTCCCTTTGAAATTTATTTCAGGAATAATTGTTTACCAAATTAAAAAGGTAAAATTTGTTACAATTGTTAGTAAGTAGACCATTTTATTTAAACTATTTCTTTTGCAGGAATGCGTAAGCGTGAACTGCAAAGTATTCCCCTAAAGCTGGCCGAGCTAAAAGAGTACGACATTGTTCGGAATGAGCGCGCTATGGCACGTACACAAGGACAGCCAGAGGACGCACTACCAGATCAGCCTTCACCAATCGCCAATGTTGGGCCGAAAACGAAAAAGGAAGTACAGGCGCGACTAAATACTACAATGTAGGCTTTAATTAGTAATCAGTACATCTAAAATATAGTGAATAATTAAATTATCAGGCTGGTTCTGTAGTTCATTTCCGAGTAAATTTCATTGAAATTGTCTGGCAAATGCATTGAAATATAATATTTTTATAAATTCCTTTGTACCGATAAATGTTGAATTTCTATTTAAAAAGAATCGTATGCTGTATGCAAAATTGGAAAACGATTTGTGTTGATTTCTTTTGAATTTCTATGTAGATTTTCATACAGGAAAAGAGCAAGGAATTTTCTGTATTAAATTTATCGGTTGAAAGATGTAAATAAAACTTTTGCTTTTGGTTTCAAAACGAGCATTTTAAGAGTGACAAGACGGAATATGCGTTCAATAATTAATTTGTAAGTCTGTGGCTTATCGTTATCCTTTCATAGATGAGCAGAATTTGAGAGTTTGTCGAGATGCCACACATGCAACAACTACACAATTCCACTAATGTATTGCGAAGATTATTGCAAAGTTTCATTGAGCTGCATTCGCAGAAAAACTTTAGCGTACTAACCGTAATGCAAACATGAGAATTCGCTTTGCGGTAAGAAACCGTCGCGACAATTTCCGCTTTCCCCTACATTTAGGTTTTCTCTTTATTCTAGTTAAGTATTGATTGTAGATTCATAAAGAGCACCGGCGTAGCTGTTATATCAAAACGATACACATTGCGAATGGTGGAAACGAGGGCGCAAAAACTGGCTGAATCAATTACTGCAGAATTCTTATTTATACCTAAGTTAATTGTGTATTGGCGACGGTGAAAGGGTTTGAAGGTCAAAAAAGTGGTGGTTTAGGATTTGCTGGGATGGCGCAGTAATCGCTGACAGTTTCTTAATTGATAAGAAGTTAATGAAAATTGATTACATGCCAGCTATTGAAGTCAGTGGCAGACGGATGCGTCTGGTAGCATTGGCGTTGAGCAAAGTGTGCCCAAATTTTATTTTTGCATGAAAAAAATTGCTTTGGGTGGGGATTATGGTAAAATTATAGGTTCTTTATCAAGAAAGTGAAATTTTGTTCCTTGATCCGATTATATAGGGATAAACCTTACCCCGCCTGCAGGCGGCTTTGGGAAAGAACGCCAAAAAAAAAATCTAAATGAAAAACTTACAAATCCAGTGGATTACGTACTTTTATTGAACAAAACAGAAAGTTTTTAACAGAAATCAATACAAAACAAACAGTCAGTCTTATTTCAAATAGTTTTAGAAAAATGTCTACGAAAGAAAGGCATGCTTTTGGGCATAAATAGGCAGTTGGTGCATATTATTTATGGTGAAAATTGTGAAAACAGTCCTTTTGCTGGGAAAAACAAAGATTCAGATTATATTTTCGGCACACGATTTGAGTTTCAGAGGTGCAGCCAGGATATTTGCACATTTTTTTACCGGTGCGTGATAAAAACTTTGCAAAATGTCCAACTCCGTCGTAGCGAACGTCGTCAGGAGGTAAGTAAGCTTTTCTTCCAGTAAGTTTTACTTGAGGAGTTTGTCATGGACGACCTGGAGCTCTTGGTATTGAAGAATATTGTTGTTAGTACGTATGTTGTAGGTACGTATGCGATCTCTGCCCGGAAGTTCGGCAGTTGGTACTGCCTAGCATGCGTGTCAATCTTGTTAATTCTTCTGAACAAAACATAAGCGTTTATCATGGCCATATCAAGCAGGTGTATAAAAAGTCGGTTTGTATACTTATTGCTCTTTACCGGAATCTTATATCGCCCAATTAGTCCATCCATGAGGTCGACGCCCCCATATGATATTCACGGACTACATTGGGGCAATCGACATCAACAAATTTTTTTCTGAGCGGACGAACCGCGACACCTTGTTTATAACATTTGTTTCATTCTGGAAGGGCTTTTCGCCTGCGTAATTCGATGCGAGTCGCACTATTTTATTGTCCTTCCAAACTGATAAAGAAATGTCAACTCCTAAAGCAGATCCACAAAATTCAGTTGAATATCCACGGGGTTGTTTCCTGAGAGCAAGATCTGTCGGAAATTTGCAATTCGGAATTCGATTTGAACGAATAGTTCCCAGCGAATGTATTCCGCCTGATTTTAGATAAACCAGAAGTGGCAGTGACGTGTAATAGTTGTCGAAATATGTTATATGGTTTTTAAAATCTGGAATATTACGGGACAATCGGACCACCACATTCGCTGATGCCCCAAGATCTGGTGTATCAGTCAGAACAGCATTGTCGACTGCGCCGCAATATATTTCGAAGTTATAACAAAATCCGAAGGAGTCACACTAAACGAAGAGTTTTATACCCCATTTATGTGGTTTATCTGGCAGATATTGTCGAAGGAAAGTCCTCATCTTCGTTGCGCACATTTGTTCATCGACACATAAACGTTGAGTCATCGGAATGGACTGAAGCCTGTTATTGAAATGATCCACGATAGGTCTTATTTTATACAAACGGTCGTAATCTGGAGCATTTTTATCAGGTAACTTATCGTTATCATTGAAATGCAAGTTGCTTCTTATTAGATCAAATCGATTTCGTGACATTGTGTCCTGAATTATTTGGAACGCATATTCACCCCAGTATGAACGGACATTTGGGTAGCGAAACACGGACATAGGTATAAAATAAAATACCAATATATTTTCTTATTTCCGAGTTGGTTGTTGAAAAGGTAGTGCTAATATTCTTTTGAACGCTATAGAGATTGGTTTGTTCCACGATATGGTCGATGACACTGTCGCCCAAAAAGTACTCGAAGCACTTAAAGGGAGTGTCAAGACTTTTTATACCATCTCCCAAATCGGGTTCAGAAAAACCAATCGCTGATTTATCTAGCACTAAGTTCTTCTTTCGCCACAACATTTTCTTAAAGGTCTGCGATTTAGGATCGATATCATTAACTGACCCAACAAACTCACTCGGTTATGATAGTTTCAATACGTTGACCGACAACCTGCTCACCAGGAATTTTGCGTTTGCGATTCTGTGATTGCGGAATATTTGAGGAAGTCGAAGTAGATGGGGATAATACATGTGCAAACGACGCGGGACTTCCATTTAAATTGACACACATTGATTCCAGCATAGAATCTGACAAATTTACCGCCCTGTTAATCACCTCGTCAATTCCAGTGTCGATAGGTAATTCTGCATCGTCCACATCTTCGTCTAAAAGATCTTCCGAATCTTCTTCCACGTCTGTATCATCGTCGATTTCTAGTAAATCCAAAAATGTTGCAATATCTTCATCATTGAGGGATGATAATTTACACTTTTGTCGTTGATCCATTTCTAAAAAACCAAAACTTTAAGTTTAGCCCCCTCTAAAAATATCAAAATTTCAAACTTACCGCATAGTGTTATTTATTCCGAGTTATCCCAGGACCGCCTCTAGACGGACTGTCTTCAAAGGTTTATAAAATACAGGAAACACTTTTTTTTTGTTATTATTTTTAACTTTCGTATTTTGAACACAACCAGCAACACTATGATAATTTTTATTATAAGCTAAATACACTTCTAATATTTTTATTTAATTTTTAAAATACACCACTTTTGCAGAATAATTAATTTGACCGCACTTCACTATTTTCCGACTTCAAATGACTATGACGGCTGATTAAAAAACAAGACGCTGCTGCAAATGCACCAGCAATAATTTTGGGACTTCCCCGAATTAGAAAGAGTTTAAAAAGTAACGAAATGGTATTTTAAAAGGGAATAAGCGTGAAATAAACTTAGGCCGTCTACAGGCGGTCTTGGGTACTAGAGGGTTAAGGGGGTATTCTAGTGGAAGGCATGAATTTGAGGTGTTTTTGCGGGTGCTATAAATAAAAAACGAAACATATTTTTACCCTCCATGTATTAATTTTTTAATAATACATAAAAAATAAAAAAAAAAATGGCGCACTAAACTTGTCATGATTGCAAGCTTTCTAATGATTTGCAACAAAAAAATGAAAAGATTATTAATTTAGCTGAATGCCACTATCTTACTAACTAAGAAAAAATGGAAAACATTTCTTTTTTCTAAATTATTTCTGTCCGAAAAAATAGTAAATTTTATTCTACTTTTTGAACATAGATACATATCTGAATTTTTTAAAAATAGTAGAAAATTTTATTTTGTTAAAATTAGAGTTTGTACGATGAGATACGTATTGAGAAGACCAACACCAAATTTCAAATGAATCGAGATATCATGTCAAACGTTTTGAAAAATGTAGTTTCGAGAAAAGCGCGTTTAAAGTTTCGGGGAAAATTGCACCCAGTGTTTGAAGTCGCAAGAGTTTTGAAGTCGTGCCAATAAAATAGCTATATCTCTGGAAATAATTAAAATTTTGACTAATCCTTTTGACAGAATGTTCTTAAAAGGTTAAGCTTTGAAAATATGACAAAAAAATCGATTTTTTCAAATTTCTACACTAGAACATCTACCCCCTTAATGGATCCTTGGGCTTCTTGGAAAAAGAGCCACATTTCCTAATTTTCCTTTACGTTTCCTCTTGTTTTGAGTAAATGAAGGCACTGAAATTTGTAATTTAATTTAATTTAACAAATCTTTTCTGATAAGTTTTCACAAAACTGGAACTAAATACCGCTTCGGAAATTTTGAAACTAAATTCTCAAATTAAATACATAATTATTTTCAGTATTTCTTGATGGAAAGACTAACGCCTCAACAACGTTTACAAATTGTGAAATTGTATTACAAAAATCAATGCTCCGTGAATAGTGTTCATCGCGCGCTCAGGCCCACTTATGGTGATGAGGCCCATTTTTGGCTTAATGGCTACGTCGATAAGAAAAGTTGCCGTTTTTTGGGCTGAAGGCCAACCCGAAGTAGCTCTACATTTCATTTATTTCAAGTCTAAGACATAATTACTCTACATAATACTGTACTGTACTGACTGAAAAGTACTGATCGACATGGTCAAACCATATTCCTTTACGACAACGCCAAGAGCTCGAATGTGAGGTACTTCAGCATCCGCCGTATTATCCGGACCATGCACCAACCGATTACTATCTTTTCCGTTCCCTCTCAAACCACTCGAAGGGCGTTACCTTCGATAACAAAGCCCTTCCAGATTCTCACTTCAGGAATGGAATTTACAAATTGGAATCTCGTTGGAACAAGTGTATTGCTGTTCATTAAGACTATACTGAATAATAAAACGTATTTCAACCCATACAATTATGGTTTTCTTATCGAACCGCAAAGCCTTCTGAGTAGCCCAGTAACTCGAAAAGGTTTGGGAATCCTATTATGAAACTTGCAGAGATTGCTACTCATAGTTCAAGCTATTATTAAACAAAGAACATCTGAGCAGGCTGTTTTTGAAAAAATACAAAAAAAGTGTTCCCAAATTTTCAACAAAAAAGTGAAATTTTTTTAAGTACAAAAAAAGAACCACCTGATCTGGGCTGTTTTTGAAAAATTACCAAAAATGTTTTCCACAATTTAGAACAAAAAAGTGAAATTTTTTTGTAATTATAATTTATGTTAAAAAATAATAAAAACATGCCTACAATTAAAGAAATTTCATGAAGAATTGACGAGTATATTTTCAATATTTGGACTATTAACATGGGATCGGTGGCCGCCGTAGCCGAATGGGTTGGTGCGTGATTACCATTCAGAATTCACAGAGAGGTCGTTGGTTCGAATCTCAGTGAAACCAAAATTAATAAAAACATTTTTCTAATAGCGGTCGCCCCTCGGCAGGCAATGGCAAACCTCTGAGTGTATTTCTACCATGACAAAGCTCCTCATAAAAATATCTCCCGTTCGGAGTCGGCTTGAAACTGTAGGTCCCTCCATTTGTGGAACAACATCAAGACGCACACCACAAATAGGAGAAGGAGCTCAGCCAAACACCTAGCAGAAGTGTACGCGCCAATTATTATTATTATTTCTTTTTTTATTAACATGGGATTGCTCCAGTGTAAAGTATAGAGGGTTTCTTACATATTACAAATTCGAGCCGTCTTTCAATGCTTTCTGCTTTCAAATTAGTTGAAAAAACTTGTTTAGAGGTAAATTCTAACAATTAATGGAATTATTGTCATCTCATCAATAAGATACCTTATTACACAGATGATTTAAACTTTTTTGTCCACTTCGATCGGCCAAACTTTACTCCGATGTGCGCTACCCCCACCATGCCAGGCATACCGCAGAAGCCTTTTACCTATGAAACCTTAAAGGAAGGCAACACACTTCGTACAAACACTCTTATCCATATTCGTGTTTTCGGTCAATCTTATTGACAGCTCAATTAAATTCGGTTTTGACAGACTAAAGGCCAATTATCCATAATTTCCATCAGTGAAATCAGTAATTCCTTCATACAAATACATCTACAAGCACTTAGGGAACACAAAACAGACTATTACACAATTCAAGTGTATTGTTGTTGTCGTCGGCACAGCCCTGGAAAGACCGATGAGTAAATGGTGAACGACGACGACGACGACAAAAGATAAAATAACAACTTTTGAAAAGCCACAAATTGACAAGTGTAATCCATGGAATGTCGCCAACATTTTTGTGCGCACACAAGTCAATTTCCACAAGATTCACTTGCAATCCAACAGTCGAAAAATAGCAAAGGCAGAAGGAGAAAATCGAGCTGAAGTTGTGGAGACAGATAGTGGAGGTGGCAGGCAAGGCGCCACTCTTCGGCTCTTGCAGTATGCTTCGATTTGTGTTGTAGGTGAGTGCTGGAGTTTTATGTGTATGCATATATGTATGTGTGTACGCTCAGAAGGCAGTTTGCATGTGCTTCTGTCTGCTCAACCACCAAATCAGATAAAACGTCACTTTTGTGCGACTAACAGAGCGTATATGCGCTCGTGGTTTTACACAACTTGACTGGCTGGACAGTCAAGAGCACCAGCAGTCGCTCGAGTATGGAGCCACTTGTCGTATATTAAAATATTGAGCAGTAGACGAGTAGCGTTGCTATGGTATGGAGTTTGTGTTATGGAGTTGCTGTGCGTAGATTAGGTCAATTGGACATTGCTGAACTTTTACACAGTACAGTATATGTAGTATACTTACATAAGTGCATACATACATAGCCAAATACAAGCTGGCCGCCCGATATGCATCCTAACCGCCACATGTGATGCTCATTCAGGTCGATACTTCCTGTCACTTGGTTAAAAATGAAGTAGCACATTTAGGAATGTGGCATTTAGCACTCTGCCACCGAAATATGCTAACACACTCATATACATATACACACGCATTCACATGCAGAAATTTTCTCACATCATCACACACATTTTCGAGCCAGTTTCCAACTGCATCAGCCTGTAGTGAGTGTGTTTGTGATGCTGACCTGAGCAGCTGTTAACATTAAATGCGCACTTGTAGCAACTTTTCCCCGGAGACATATTGTCAAGTTAAGTGTTTTATGAACTAACCAACGCATGCAGCGACTAGTCGTTCCCTCAAACCTGCCTTCTTTAATTGTGCTTCGGGCTTGCTGCTGACTTTGTACCTGACTTTGAACGCTAGCGCCACTGGTGAACTTTACTCTCATCACCACTGAACTTGCTGCCTTTTTGACTGCACTTTTATCCTTCCCCATCGGGCTTAGAACTCACTCCTCCCACTTGAAGAATCTATTCGTTTTTGCAATCCACTTGCTGACCATTTGATGATTTCCACATGCTAAGTTCAGTATCGACCCCTCGTTGGCTCACTCCTATTTTCTTGTCGCTTTTGTGTGGAATATACATATGTATGTATGTACCTTCTGCTGGTCATCGTCATATTGAACTATTTAAGCGTTTAATTTGATTTCGTTCGAGTGCGGTTTTTCTTGTTCTCTTTCGACACTTTGTAACTACTTTAGCAGTACAAAGTACTTTATAACTTACCTACAGTGCAAGAGTTACATCCCTGTCGGAAATCTTGCCTAAAATAATGTCTATATGAGAGTCGCAAATGTACATATATTTTATTTTTTGGCGCCTAAATGATTTTGGCCGAGTTCAACAAAGTTCAAAATCGTTTCTTCCTCGTACTAAACTCGTAGTATTCTCCTAGATAAATGAAGTTTGCTACTACCTGAAAATTATAACTGTTAACAGTGACGCGAGTACGCTGACTGAAGATATTTCGTAATGTCCGTTCACGTATTTAAATATCACAGTTGGTAGTCCGACAACATACTATCCTCTCTCAATAAATGATTTGTGATGGTATGCCCAAGGATGATAGATTACCAGGTTTATCCATCCGAAGCAAAATTGGGAGAGTAGGTTCGGCTGTCACGTCACCGGGGACTTCGCTCATATCATACACTCGCCCCATCAGTCATTGCTCAGACAGAAACAAAGTAACATAGGCAATGGCTGTGCTTATTTTTTCGTATATCACCAACACAATCTTAGTTTTTTTGTAGACAAACAATGTCCTGACCCCGGTTACGTAAGCAAATCAGTCGATTCCTTCAAATTCGCTGAGAGCCGGTTAACGGTTTGATTTTGACCATACTTCTGTATTCTCTCTATCATGGGTACTCGTATGCCTTTAAATTTTAATTGCCGTGATGATTTTTGTCTTTAGTTAATCAGTTTCAGATGTCCACTTTTAGACGCGGGATTATAATTTTCATATGGATAACGGGACATCCATTCCATATTCATTGAGTGAAGTTCAGGGATTGATTTTTCTTTGTAGTGTTATCTCCATTCACCTGGAGGTTGGGAAAGTGTACTCGCCATAAATAAGGCATTATCTGGTCATCTGTCACACACATTTATCGCCCATCCTCGAATAATATGCCCTTTTGCTTTTCTAACCTTGTTTCCAATATTGTTCGCGTTACGTCTGATCGTAATGGATCTGTGTAGTAAACTGTTTAGTAGTATGACATTCCTCCTCATCGTACAAATTGTTGCTCGTGATCGTCGAGCTCCAATTACTTCTTCGATGGCTATTGACCGCGAGCGACGATGAATAACAAGTTGATTGTTTGTAAGGATAGCAGCTTTTCGGACGACGACTGACCAGAAGTGTGCGTGGATTTTACAACGGCGTTAGGAATTCCTTCGCTTGTCGCTGACCGATGGAATTTCGCCAGTATTAACCCAATTTCTTCTCCACCCACTTTCTGAGAAATTCGTTAGTATGGGCTTTTGTAATTCCACAGAAAGACTAGATGATCATCCATTTCATTTTGGCTCATGGCCAGAAACCCAACCTAATAGTATTGTGAAATCGATATTTTGAATTTAGGCTCATTGATTCATGTCCCAGTTTTACTATCTTCTAATTTTGACCCGTCAGTAAACCATAGCTGGGAGTCAGGTTTGAAGATAGATAGAATTATTTCTACAGGCCGTACGCTCATTAATAAGAACTTGAAAGTTCCTGAAAAGAAGGAGTTTGGGTGATAATGTAACAACCTTATAAAGAACAAGAGTATGTCGAAAGTCTTCTAAGATCTTTAAATGTCCTTTCATATCGCCACTATTTAGATCGGAGATGCTTTTATATTTATTTTGGCAGAGATGTCACTCTCTATCAGTTTGAGTATATATATTAATGGAAGGAGACAACTGGTTAGTGTTAGTTAACATAAGTTTGCGAATAGCAAAGTTAGTGTACATGACAAATATTGTAGAAAAAAATAACAATTGCTGAATCGCTAGTGAATCGGTCTGGTCATATGGCCAGTTTAGAGTCAGATAATATAAAATGATCTTATACTGGTTCAGCCTCAAAATAAGTGAAATATTGAGACAACATTAGAAAGGCAAGGGACCTCATACTTTTTCTCGAAATATCAAGAGTAAGCAGCCCATATAATTGTATCAGAATTTGGAATTGGTTACCACTGGGACCAATTTTTGAGCCAGTAGGGTATTGGTCATTTTCAAAAAATGAGGAATCCTGCTGCTTCATACCTCTTCCAAACGAAAAATGGTATTATGACCAATCATTTTGTGCTAGGGATCCACCCAGAGAAGAAAACTGTTCGCATTCTTTTATGTTCCATGCATAAAGCCCTTCGTTCGGTTAACATTCGGATAAGCCATTCGACAATTCCATTTGACTGTGTATACTTTTAACTAAGAGTATAATTTCGAGCTGGGACTCTACAATACAATCGTTCATATGAAATATTAGTTCATTCCTTTCGGTGTTCGACTCCTCCGTTCTGTCTTATCTGATTTGACTTCCGGTCAGTGCGGTTTTACTTTATTGAACTTGGAAACTTTTTCTCTGCCACTTAAGCTGATGCCTTTGGCTAGCAGGTGCGTGTTGTGTCCTTTTAATGAGTACATGTGTTTTGCAATCTTGTTACATCAAAAAACACATGCGTATTTATATATGCATGTGCATGTGTGCATATGTATGGGTATGAGCAGAGAAAAGTTTTATGCGAGAATTCCTATGGAAGTCAACTAAACAAATTGCACTTGTACGAGTAAACCAATGAATTTGGTTATTAAAGTTTCTTTTTGTTTTTCGAAGAAAATATACAAGTACATACAAAAGTACAATATATTTATGTACATGGATTAGTACGGTGTAAGCAGCATTCTTGCTAAATAAAACGATAGGTATCGATGTGCGAATACATTAAAACTAGTATATTTTATACATAGATGAGAAGAGATGATTAATGAAATTCGCTATCGTTACTAAGTTTTTTTTTCGAAACTGTACGAAATTAACAGATATGCATAACCTTCTTTAGTATCAATATTGGTTTTGTTACGATTTCAGAAGCTTCACTTCGACAACAGTTTTCTATTTTTTAGCAACAGCAATCCTTCACAATAAAAATATTTTTGATTTGTTTAAGCGCAGTTTTGGCCCATTAATTATTTTTTTGTAGGTGCCAATCTTCTACAAATTCTTACCTTTATTTCATTGACTTTTTCAGTGATTGGTCGCCCAGTGCGAAGTTTATCTTCAACATCCAGAGGGAGTCCTCTATCTCTGTCATTTAAGTTTTGTTGTTGTTGTTATTGTAATAGAATAAACATTCCCCATACATGTACAGAGAGTGCTGCCGGAGTGGCATTCCTTGGCCGGATATACATAAGTCCGGGCAGGCCCGGCAGCGACGAAACGTAGTCCAGGTGCTCGTCGACCTTGTTTCATCGATTAAGTTCGCTCAGTTGCTTGATTTGTAAATTTTACAAAAAAAGTACCTCGGACTTTCCACCGAGTAAATACAAATTTTTGTTTGATTAACTGTATTTTATTCCCTAATTCAATTTGAATTGGCTAAGATTTACGGAGTTTCTTCCCAGGTGTCGCTTTTATGATATTTGGTAATATCTCCATATAAGTGACGAAATGTCTGACGAAAAAAAAGCTAATTTTTTCGGTAAATTTGGTAAATGAAAATTGGGACGAGGACCTCACTGTAGACGTGAAAAGAAAAACATTATTTGGGACCTTTACGAAAACGATAAAAAAAATTGTAGAAATAATGAATTGTTCACGTAAAATGGTAAGCAATGCCGTTAAATGTATTCGTACAAAAGAAAATACGCTTAAAAGAAAGAAAGTTCGAAAGACTACAATTCAGCAGGACAAGGCATTCGTTAAGAAAAGTAAGCGTGACCTTTCTACGTCCTCTCGAGTGAGAACACTCGAAATAAATGAGGAATATAGCCTGACTGATGTATTCAGAGTTATGTGAAGACGCCGTAAGGGGACCCGGTGGTCTAGAAATTTAAAAAAATCGAGTTTTTGTTTTTTCGATATTTTGAAAGTATAGTATCTTAAGAATATACTGTGAAATTTTCATGAGGAAATTCCCAATATTATAGCTTCTACAAGCCATTAACTAGGTAGAGAGCGGTCCGCGCGCTCCTGTACCCCAAATTTTTAACTCATTTATCTCGAAACGACTTTAATCAGGCTGGAGCTGTCAAAAAAAAAGTATTCAACCTAATCGTCTGAAATTTTAATATGTTGCTCACAACATCAATGGCTATCGCCCGTACTCGAATCATATTATTTATTATTATTTCAATTATTATGTTGTTTTTGATTAAGAAACTGAAAAAAAAACCGATTTTTAGAGTGTCAAATTCAAAACCATCAAAATTCAAAATTTATAAAATTTTTTTTCTAGTACCCGGCACAGCTACAGTCATACTAATTAATAATTTTCTTGGTTTTTGTGTTTCAAAATACCCTAAATTTTCGAGCTCTAGACTACCGGGTCCCCTTAATGAAAATAAATTGTATGGGCATGTCAGCAGAAAAAAACCACTACTGTCGAAAACATATATCAAGGCACGTTTCTTTTTCGCGAACGCCTATAGAAGAAAAGCGTTAAAATTCTGGAAAACAAATTCTTACGCACGAAACTAGAATTAATATGATTGGTCCTGATGAAAGACTGCTCATCGTGAAAAAACTAAGAGTTCAATCCTTGGTACACAAAAAAGACCGAAAGGCGCGGTGTCGGTAACCTGGAAGTGTTGAGATCATTTTCTTAGCATGGAGTTCTACCAATAATGAGAATAAGTGGCAAAATTGGCAAATTTGTTTATCTTAATATTCTCAGATATACGATGGATCCATATTCCTTCGAGCCTATTTTACTAAACCCGGTGTTGACGCGGATCGCTTAAAGAAAACACACAACCGTTTCGTTTCAAATAGATTCTTATATTATATTTATACACTTAGCGCGGTTGCCTTTATATACATTCTCTAAAGCGGTAAGTTATGCGGTAAAAACTTAAGCGGTAAAATTTGCGGTAATTGCGGGATGAATAACAAAGCAGTAAAATAACTCTAAGTTCAAAGACCTAATCAAACAGCAATATGTACCTACGCACGTACATACGTGTAAGAGAAGGATATGCGGTAATTGCGGGACGAATAACAAGGCAGTATATAAACTCTAAGTTCAAAGCCCTCTAATGCACGTACATATGTACGTGTAAGAACAAAGGATATAGCATAAAATAGAATAACAAAAGCGATCGTTTACATAGCTGACATTAACCCTTAAGTAATATTATAAAAATTAAAACTTAAATTAAATGCATAGACGGACTCAACACCCGGTATTCATGCATCATAACGACCGCAAGCATACGGCAAAAATGGTGCACAATTGGCTTTACAAAAAAAAAAAAAATACAGTTCTGGAGTGATCAGCACAAAGCCACGACTTTAACGCCATAGAATTTCTGTGGAACCATATTAAGGTTAGGGTTGGGGAAAATTTTTTTTAAAATGCCAATAAACTATGGTAAGGAATACAGGAAGCGTGGAACTATTCCCTTGGTGAGATGCCAAAAGTTGATATAAAGTTTACTTCGCAGAAGCAGTTTTCAAAAAGTATGGATACTCAATAAAATACTAAGCAGGCGGCCGCCGTAGCCGAATTGGTTGGTGCGTGATCACCATTTGAAATTCACAGATAGAACGTTGGTTCGAATCTCGGTGAAACCAAAATTAATAAAAACATTTTTCTAATAGCGGTCGACCCTCGGCAGGCAATGGCAAACCTCCGAGTGTTTTTCTGCCATGAAAAAGCTCCTCATAAAAATATCTGCCGTTCGGAGTCGGCTTGAAACTGTAGGTCCCTCCATTTGTGTAACAACATCAAGACACACACCACAAATAGGAGGAGGAGCTCGGTCAAACACCCAAAAAGGGCGTACGCGCCAATTATATATATAGGTAAGAAATAAATCAACACATTTAACCAATTTGAAATAACTAATTTCTGATTTTTCTTACAGCTCGACAAAAGTGCGCTATTTCAGGGTGTAGTTCAAAATGTGATGAATTCCGATTTTTCGAACTCCTTATAATTGCAGACATTGAATTATAGTGCACTCTTTCCTAACGGACGACTCTCTTTAGCCGACATCTCTCATAAACGGGCACATTTTTTTAGCCCCTTAGGTGTCCGCTTAAGTACACTGTATTATTTATTTTGCATTTTTGTTTTTGATAATACCGAAATAAAATAATAGATTTGTGCAAAAATAACTGTTTTACTAGATTATCTGGTAAAAATATTCATCATTATATGTTATTGTGGGAAAATGCGCTATTTCTCTGTCCATAGCCGTAGATATACAAAAAATCTACCTAAAACAATTTTGTTTGACTGAATTGGAGAGTTGAGTATTTTGCAACTACAGTAAGTCGGCCCAAATTATGAAGCACTCTTTAATAGGGGAGTGGGTAAGCAATATGTTAAACCACAGGATAATCACAGCCTCTATGGGGCATGCTACCTTAAGTGTAATAGGCGCGAAAGGATGCCCACTAGGGCGACGCATGAAGTCACAGGAGTCACAAAAGCCTGGGCTCGTACTTACTAGAGTATGAGGACTCCCTCCTAAGGAGCTGATTCGACTCCTTTCAGTACTAATTAGTTAACATTAAGCACTTAGTGGCGAAATAGATCAATCGGGTCGCAGTGCATAAAGGCCTAACCCGTACAACTATTACCATTACCATGTTTTAGACTCAGAAAAGCATAATAAGTAGGTGTATTGACGGAAAATCGTTAAGAGCTTCTCAAGTACCTTAGCCATGAGTTAAATTCAAATTTTCTGTCTCTCTTAATTCATATGACCGCAACTGTATGCACTATAAAATTTAACTTGAAGTAACTGCTTGAAAATTTAATTCTGTAGTGTTTTAGAATAGACGCTGCGGTAGATGGAAAATACCATCTGCTAAATTGCTAGCTAATGTTCTTTAAGACTTTCAAACAATTAACTCAAGCAGTCGTAAAATTATCGTAAATCATACGAAACGATCAGCAATAAAGTAATAAACCTCCATTTGCCCTTTTCAATTGGTGACAAGTATTGGTTACACGCTGAAGGCTACTTACGTACATACATACATACATGCATACATACAGATAGTTACTCCTCTCTCTTAACATTCATAATGGTTTATCGGAATGAAATTCCAATGTGCCTTCCCCTACTCACACGCCATTGGCGATGCGAATGCTAATGAAAAGCTGATGACTACAGCAATAAAAGCAAATATCTTCCTTTCATTAACACCATTTGACAACGACAACAATTAATTATAAATTTATAATGCAAAGCCACTGGAAAAAGTTGCGGATAAACGAACATAAAATAAATACTAATACTCGTATGAATGAATTTATGTGCGAGTTAATAAGCAAATAAAATACAGTGTCAACCACATTGGAGAGTGCTGAAGCAAATCATACATCCACACACATTCATTCATAGGTATGTATGTATGTATGTATGAAACTATTTGTATGCATATTTAAATAGTTAGAAGCCTTTTGGGCACTTGCCATGCTTTGGTTAGCTGTGCAAAAGGATCGTCATACAAAAAGGATTCACACATTTACAGTGAATGCAAATATATGTATGTGTGTATATACGAATATTTGTAAAATTAATTTTCCATTTTCAAAATTCTATTGGCAGCGCCTGCCCGAAGGGGGACGAGGAGGCATGTTTATAGTTAAGTAAGGACGCATGCTGAAGCTATTGTTTTTATTAAGTGTCGCATGATATGAATGCACATAAACACTTCAAGTGGCAACATAACGTGAATAGTGTTTTTCTACCCAAAGCTTTGCAAAGGCGGGAAACGTATGAAAACGCCTGAAATAGATATAAATACACAGGCAAACAAGCAAGTTAGGACACATGCCATGGAAAATGGTATGTATGTGTAAAAAAAGAACCTTCTATTTGGCAAAAAAAGTGTTACTAGCCACACATTTGAATGGGTTTTAACAGCTGCATTTAGAGCTCTATAGAGTTTCAACACAGGCGGCTGCTTTGGTGACTAAGCAGGCGGCAGCATCCGGGCAGCCAGTATCTAAATGGCAGCAACCCTTTTTAATACACTCGCCTTACATATGGTAGTAAATGAATACAGTGGCTTCCATAATTTTTCATGCATTTTTGTAAATGAATTCAATTCACTTTCGTTAAAAAACAAATGACGAAAAGAGATACAAAAAAATTTTTTTCTCAATGGGTTACTTGTGAACACCTTTGCGTCTTTGAAAAGTACGAGAGGCTACTATTAAGTAACGAAACTGTCGCTGTGAAACATTTTGTTTTGATTTCATACACATTTATTTACTATTAAACTCAACTTTCTCCCCTCTCCTATCTCTACGTACTCCAGCTCCATGCAAATCCTTCATTGTTCGAAGTAGAGCTGGTCGTCTTCGCCGGACTCAAATTTAGGTCAGAAGTAGTATTTTTATATGTAGAAGAGGCAGAACTGGGACGACTCAAAATCTATTGAATTTGGCGGCTAATTTAACACTGGAACACTTTATATACATATATATGTATAATTGGCGCGTACACCCTTTTTGGGTGTTTGGCCGAGCTCCTCCTCCTATTTGGGGTGTGCGTCTTGATGTTGTTCCACAAATGGAGGGATCTACAGTTTCAAGCCGACTCCGAATGACAGATATTTTTTATGAGGAGCTTTTTCATGGCAGAAGTACACTCGAAGGTTTGCCATTGCCTGCAATACTTTACTTGGCTAAAATCTTCTTGACGATACGGAATGAGCTAGCACATTGCTATCGTTAAAAACCCATGACTTTTACATTTTGGGTAATTTCTTCTCATTCTCTTTCTCAGTTCAGCGCCAACGTGAAGGTAATAATGATGACTAATATTAATATTTATCTTTAGTAGTGCGCACTTTCACTCCCCACCTATGAAAGTTGAACGAAATAATCATTATTTTTCCATGTGGAAGGGCGAATCGTTATGTAAACCTTTTCAAATCCTTCAAGATGCCAATAATAGTGTGCTACTAACTTCCTATCCTTGAATCACACCCGAATTGCTAAGGATACTCCTCTAAATGTTTTTGCCTCTTGCATATTTTTGGATTTCCGCACGTATAATACTCGTATCATGGCCGCGTATTACCATCAGTTCCAAAACAATTCATTTCAGTTTCATCCGACTAATTAAGCTGTTTTCACTGCTCGCATGTTTAGTATGTATGACGCCGGAACTTAAGACAGACCGTCTCTGGGTAAGAAGAATCCTTTTTTTGATTTTGGCTTCATACCATTTTATTTGAGATGTGTACGAATGAGAACCTGTGATGTAGGGAAATGTCTCTCTTACCTCGCTATTATCTATACCAATAGCAGTACCTCTTGACACTACCAGCTGTCTCGCAAACTCAATCACTTCACTCAGTTTTTGCTGAAGTTTAAATATGAAATAAAAAATCTTTAAAGTTCCATCGTAAATCACGTAAATATTTGCTCAGCATAATGCTCTGTATTCTTAGATGAGTTTTTGGTTGGCAGTTGCGAATGTAAGTGTAAATTGAAGTGAAATTATTTAAAACACAACACCTGATTTTGCTCGCCGGCATTATCGACATTGATAGTACCAGTAAAAAAAAGTGGATTTTTATTATAAATAGTTTTTCCGTAGCCTCTTAAGTAGCAAATTTGTCTGAGTCGAGCAGTGAAAACTATAAAGCCATGAGTTGAAAGACACATTAAAGTTAGGAACAGTATACGAGGGGTGCCTTTTATATTTCGGGATTTGGCAACCCTGGTGTTGCAATCTGGCAATTGACAGCTGTATCGCAAAGTTTGACATTTTATGGCTTTTACGTTCTCAGAACGTTTTGAAATACCAGCGTTATTTATGTTGTTTACAGTAACTTAAAAGATTCATCTCGGTCCAAAAATGTTATTAAATCGTGAACATTTTCGTGCGATTATTTTTTACAACTTTCGACGTGGATTAACTCAGCAACATTGCATGGATGAACTTAATTAATTTTTTGGCGATGAAGCTCCATCAAGGACCAGTGTTTATCGATGGTATGGTGAATTCAATAGTGGTCGTAGTTCACTCCAAGACGAAGTTCGTGAAGGTCGTCCAAAATCAGTTGTTGTTCCGAAAACCATTGATGCTGTGCGCGAACTGATATTGCAAGATCGTCATGTGACCTATCGTGAGATTGAGACAATCTTAGACATTAGTGGGACCAGCATACATTCAATATTGCATAAACATTTGACTATCAAAAAAATTTGTTCGCGTTGGATCCCACACAATTTGTCAATCGCTCAAAAAAAGGCTCGTGTCGATTGGTCGAAGGAAATGCTAAAAAAATACGATCGCGGGGCTTAGAAACACGTCTATGACATCGTGACAGGTGATTAATCATGGATTTACGCGTATGAGCCCGAAAGTAAACAGCAGTCGACTGTATGGGTGTTTCAAGATGAGCCAAATCCAACAAAAGTTGTTCGCGCACGAAGCATTTCCAAGCAAATGGTCACCTGTTTTTTCGGAAAAACTGGACATGTCGCAACCGTACCACTAGAACAACGCAGACACACACAACACAGTAAATTCTGAGTGGTACACAATCATTTGTTTGCCAGTTGTCATCCAAGAAATTAGGAAAACCAATCGCCAAAGACGGATCACTCTTCACCAGGACAATGCGAGCTCTCACACATTGGCTCAAACAACTGCATTTTTGAACACCCAAAACATCGAATTAATGGGTCGTCCACCGTATAGTCCTGACTTGGCACCGAATGACTTCTTTTTATTCCCGTACGTAAAAAACAAACTGAGAGGTCAACGTTTCTCGACACCTGAAGAAGCGGTTGCGGCATTCAGAATGCATGTTTTGGAGGTACCTCATTCAGAGTGGCAAAAGTGCTTCGACAATTGGTTCAAACGCATGCAAAAGTGTATAGATCTTCATGGAAAATATTTTGAAAAACAATAAAGTGATTTTCGATGATTAAAATTTGTTTTTGTTCTCTAATCCCGACATATAAAAGGCACCCCTCGTAAAATAGCTACGCGGTTAGTAAGGCTCAATTTACTAGGTAGATGCGGAAAAGTCCCTTCGGGTTTATAATTAAAAACAAAATAATATTATATGTTTTATTAATACTATTATATGTATATGAGACATATGTATTAATTTCACCGGCACACAAAAAAAAAAAAGTGGGGAGTACTTTTGACTAGACCCATATATCCCTATGTATTTTGACGCGCTGAATCCGAATTCGGTGTCCGTTTTGCCCGTACACCCCCAAAATTTTAAGTAAATAGCGAAAAACCGTGAAGCCCCATGAAAAATCGCTGAAAATCGCATTTATAGACGTTTGTCAATTTTAAAAACTTTTCTTATGAGTGTATTATACCTGATTTCAGTGTATTTTGACGCACTGAATCCGAATCCGGTGTTTGTTTTGCCCGTACCCCACCAAAGATTTGATTAAATAGCATTTGTAGACATTGGTAAATGTTCGAAAGTTTTCTTGTAATAAAATTGGCATCTTTAAAAAGTCGGCGAATTTGTGGACCATCAAAAATACCCTCTTTCAACTTAGCATCACTTATTGCGGGAAACTTTTCTTGCAAGTATCGAAAACAGTCTTTCTCTTTATCCAAAGCTTTAACATACTGTTTCATAAGTCCTAGTTTAATATGCAGTGGTGGTAGCAGATATTTTGAAGGTTCTATCAATGGTTTGTGTAGAATGTTCTTCGATCCCGGAATAAAGTTAGTTCTCTTTTCCCATTCTTTCTTTACATAGTGATTTATCCTGTCTCTACTATCCCATAAACACAAAAAGCAGGGATTTTTGGTATAACCAGATTGTTGGCCTAGAAGCAGAGTAGCAATTTTCAGATCACCACAAACTTGTCATTGGTGTTCTGAATACTTTATCTTATCCAATACTATCTTTAAGTTTTCGTAAGTCTCTTTTAACTTTGTTGAGTGGGCTATTGGAATTGGTACAAATGTATTACCATTATGGAGAAGAACGGCTTTCAGACTTCGTTTTGACGAATCAATAAAGAGTCTCCATTCTTCATCTTCATATACATTTGGTTTTAATTCGTCCACCAATCCTTTAACATCTGAACAATATAACAGTGCATTTTCTGTATCGTTTGTAAAAAATTTCCTAAACTTCTTCTCTCTATCACGATAAAAGTAAGCAGTTGTTCCATTTGCCAACAAGTGTTTCCTCTTGAGTGCTGCCGCTAAATATTCAGCTCCGCCTTTAGGTAAACCTAAATCTCTTACAAGGTCATTCAATTCTTTTTGAGTAAAGGTTTGAGGAGCTTTCCTCTCACCAGCTGGCAGGAATTCATCATCCTCAGAACTCTCTTTATCATCGGATTCATCTACTTCCATTGCTTCATCCTCACTACATGGGTCGACATATATGGATCCAGAAGCCTCTGTTTTGTCTGAGTGTATCATTCTTTCTGGTTTTACTACTGAAGAAACGTTGGCATATGAAATTGAAGCTTTGGTGGCAGCCGTAAAATCACTGGTCTTCGTCATGCAAAAATAGCAATCTTCTCGAGACGCTGGTGTAGACTACATCATGGGTTTCGAAAATAGTAAATGCTTCCGTTCATTGGATTTTTCCCACTTCCATAGCATTATGTTGCAACGACCACAAACTTTGTTAGGCATACACCCTTCGCCTTGTTTCGTAATATTTATACCAAAGCATTTGCTGTAAACAGATTTCAACTTTTCAGTTAAAGGTTTGCGATATTTAGCAAGTTCAAATTCGCCACAGATGTAGCAGAATGAATCTCGATCTTTGTTACAAGTATGTATCTGATTTCTTGTAGCATTATACTCTAGAGAAGCCAAGTTACCCACTAATGTAGAGCTGCGGTCGCTGGATGACGACGACTGCGGGCCCGCTTTCTCACCCTGACCAGTCGCCGATACTGGGGTATCCCTCCCCTGCATCGTAAAGCACTTGCTTGTACTTGCCATGACGGCACGATAGCCGTTAACCCAGGGCTCCGCCAGATTGCTCTGTTGCCCACCGTCACCTCGTGGAGGTGCCCTGGTCGCAAGTACAAGCAAAAGAATAGATTCATATGCCAAGGTTTCTTCAGTAGTAAAACTATCCATGAACTAGCCTATTTAATCAAAATTTTGGGGGTGTACGGGCAAAACAAACCCCGGATTCGGATTCAGTGCGTCAAAATACACTGAAATCAGGTATAATACACTCATAAGAAAAGTTTTTAAAATTGACAAACGTCTATAAATGCGATTTTCAGCGATTTTTCATGGGGTTTCACGGTTTTTCGCTATTTACTTAAAATTTTGGGGGTGTACGGGCAAAACGGACACCGAATTCGGATTCAGCGCGTCAAAATACATAGGGATATATGGGTCTAGTCAAAAGTACTCCCCACTTTTTTTTTTTTGTGTGCCGGTGTTTTTAGCAGCCGCTGTAGCCGAATGTGTTAGGGAGTGACTACCATCTGGAAGTTCATGGAGCCGAAATACTAACTGATAAAAAAGGTTTTGCTAAAACGGTCACTTCTCGGCAAGCAATGACAAACCTGCGAGATAATTCCTGCCATGAAAAGATTCCTCATAAAAAAACCATTTGCCATTCGGAGACGGTATGAAACTGTAGGACTCTCCATTTGTGAAAAAATTTTAAACGTATACCTCTAATACTCATAGGAGCCGTTTTTGTGAACACTTTTGGAATTCACTGTATGCATAGTTTTGGCAACAAAATCCAACCAGAAGTCATCAGCATTGAATTCCTTTTCATTTGATGCTTTTTAACCTTCTGTTTTTATTTGTTGTTTTTTAAATTACTATTTTTTTTTGTTTGTCGAATATATGTATATAAACATACATATTTACTGTAACAGTTCGTCAGTTTGGAACTGGCGGTGAGCCTTGGATTGGGCAGTAAAGGGGAATTCAACAGCATCTATGACTTCACACTTGGGTACAGTTACGTATATGTATGTATGTACATATACCCATATTTACACATGTGCATATGTATGCATGTGTGTATATGGCTCAGACATCTATCTGAATTAACGTTTCTGGCTCCTTTTGTCGTCGGGGAGTTATTTGTGTGCTTCACAGGATTCCCCACCTCTGCTTAGTATTAAAATATATTTGAGTCCTTATTTCTTGCTTGATTTCCCATCTATCTTTTTGGTTGCCTAATGCCAGCAAAATTAGTGAATATGGCATTTGAAGCATATATGTATATTGTAACTATAATTATGTTATATCTCGATAATTTACACGGTACCATTTGTGATATTGCACAAAGATATGAGTATCAAATTAAAGAGGAATGTGTTGGCAAAAAAACATTTATATTTACTGAAAAAACTCAAAAGTTAAATTTAAGAATTCTAATGTTTTTTAAGATAAAACTTAGCAAAACTCAATATGAAAAAAAGAATGAAGTTTAACCAAAATCATGCTTTGAAATCACAAGAACTATGGAATAAAATACTAATCCGGTTCTAATTAATCATTTGGCAGTGCCTATGTGTGGATGAAGAAAGGAGAATCAATGCCTTATAAATGGACTAAGCCCATATTTAAGGCAGCCAAAATCGGTATTATAGTTTGGGGATGTATTCGCATAAGTGGTTCAGGGAAATGAATAATGCTAGCAGGAAAAGTAAGTGGCTGGAAAAGTAAGTGGCAATATTACTTAAATATCTTTAAAGAGATTACAATAACTGAAGGAAGGAGGCTGATTGATAACAATTTTATGCTACAACAGGATAATGCTCCAAACCACACCGCAAAAAAAGTATTGAAATACTTAGGAGAGCAAAATAAAGACATTTTGAAAGGACCACCGGAAAGTTCAAACCTGTTCCCCATTGAAAACACTTGGGAAATATTAAAACTGTGCATATCGTAAATACAGGGTCCGGCACTCGAGTTAGTTACACTTCAGACCGCTGATGTAACTGATGTACGGGCATCAGCTGTCTGTTAGTTGGCTAAATGGTAGTCCAGAGTTTTGTTTACAAGCGCGCAGAAGCATTTTGCCGAGAGTAAAGGCGATTCTGCGATTGCATTATATTGGGTTGGAAAATTACAACTAGCGATTGTTCGTGAGCTCCAGCACCTTAAAGTAAATAAAGTTTTTGTTTATCGCACCATTGCTCGTTACAATGATACTGGTAGCATCGCGAAACGTCATGGAGGTGGTCATCAAAAACTGCAATGCCACGTGAAATGGTTTAAAAAGTGAAGAAGCGACTTGAGCGAAATCCAGGAGGAAGTGCCAGTTAAATGGCGAAAGAACTGAAAATATCTGACCGTAGCATCTGCTGCATACTGAAAAATGATTTCAAAGTCAAGCCTTATAAGATCCAAAAGTCGCATGATCTCCACCAAAGCCGCAACAAGTCAGAATTGAGAGGGCGTAGGAGTTGCTTCGCTTGACCGAAAGCGGTCAATTTGCGAACATTGTGTTTTCTGACGAAAAAATTTTTCAAATTGAACATTTCGTAAACTCCCAAAACGATAGGGTTTGTTTGACCGCCTGTTCATACGAGAATTTGAGCCGTTGATTGACCACCTGGAGGCAGCATCCGCCACAGGTAATGGTATGGGCCGCTGTAACCGCAGATGGGCGCTCCCAATCGTTTTCATCGAGCCTGGCGTCAAGGTATGTAATTTCGAAATATTATCAGGAAAGTATTCTAGAGGTTGCTTTGAAGCCGTGGGCAGACAAACATTTCGGTGGCAGAGCATGGACGTTTCAACAATACTCGGCACCGTCTCACAAATCTATAGTGAACCAAGAATGGCGGAAAAACAACGTTCCGAACTTCATAAAGTCCACACAATGGATCTCAAATTCACCAGATGCGAATCCGATAGATTATTCCTTTGGGCCATTTTGGGGAGCAAGGTGCGAATTAAAAGAAACACCAGTCTCGAGGCGTTGAAAAAAGCCATTGTCCGCGAATGGGTCAAAATACCTGCAAGTCAAATTCGGGCAGCTTGCGATTAGTTTCTGGACCGTCTCAAGACCATAGTCAAGGCAAAAGGTGGTCATATCGAGAAAAAGTAAATTGATTGTTAAATTTGTATTATTTTCACACATTTTTTATTTTAAATTGAATAAGAGTAATTTTCCAAACTAATTTTATGGCCTTTTTATGCCGGACCCTATTAACACCTCAAAACATCAACGAATTTAAGAAATGTATTCATGCAACTTGGGATAGAGAAACTTCGAATGTATAAAAAAAAGCTTGCCAATGCGATAGGTGATCGTTTAGTTAAAATGCCGTCCATAAACGGGGGCCATTGGGGTCATTAATGTTAGAAGAACCTTACTTTTATAACGCTTTTCCTGCCCTTCCATGCCCTTCGGCTTTATATGGTATATAAGATTTAACCGTATATTTGGAGGTATATTTAGTTTTGTTATATTTTTATATTCAATAATGTTAATGTTATTAATTTATGAAAACAAATATCAATATTTTCATTTATAATAAAAATATACTACAATATATTGAATATATTGTAATTTTGCTAGGTGGAAACTTTTTTATGTGATATACTGTATGTATTAGAGTTCCCGGGTATCGAACATTGCGAGTAGCTCAAATGCTTGTTAGAAATTTTTGAGCTTCTGAACAATTTGAGCAGCTAAACAAAAATTTTCAATTTTATTTATCAGCATATCTTTAGTTTTCCCACGACGTTAGCACTGTGTATGAACAATTTATAAAATTGCAAAAAGTTCTGACAAAAGAAACACAATAAACAAAAATATTGCTCGACTTATTCGAAAAAACTCGATAATTTTCGAGTAGTGAACATCTAACAGGTGTGCGAGTACTCGTTTCCCATTTGCCCGGGCTGTTCGAAAATTCGCAACAAAATCGAGAGCTGCAATATGTATGAAGAAGGGATGCTAGTCTCGAAATCCCGAAACTTCGGTTTCTAAGCGTTTTGTTACTGCTGAAAATTTTGAGATTAGTCATGTACGTCAGTATAATTTTTAATTTTTTGTTTTTGAAGAAATAATGAGTCTGCTACATTACTAATTCAGTTTGCATTTATGCATGCAATGGTTCGCGATGTAGAAAAGGTCCTTAACCTAAATAGCCCTCTGTGCTTTTATGGACATTTGATAACGTGAACTTTCAAGCAATAGAACTGTGTAAACTACAAAGACTGGCGTGCCTAAGCGTAACAGGGGCTGTGAAAATTACCCCAACTGCTGGCATGGAAGCGCTTTTAAATCTACCACCGCTACATTTAGCAATACAAGAGGAACCTACTATGCAAGCACTCTCTTTTCATATGAAAGAAAAACTTAAACCAGGAGATCTTACTGGGCACTTCAATATCTTGAACTGGGTTCAATATGCAGTATGCATAATCCAGGCGAATGATCACACGGAATCCGTACTCAATTTTATAAAGAGATACAAGATTATTTTCCCGTCTAGAGAAGAGTGGAACATTAACCCAACATGGGTAAATGATGACTCACAAAAATGGTACACAGATGGTTCCAAAACGCTCCAACGAGTAGGAGCAGGAATAGTGAGGCCTAGAGCACACAAATCCCTAACACTAAGAACAGATAGCACAATTATCCATGCGGAGCTCTTCACCATAATGGAAACAGTGGAAATCAATACCAAAAGAGGGTTCGAGAAAGTAGAAATTAAAATACTTTCGGACAGCCAATCAGTTCTCAAAGCCTTGAAAAGCTTCACATTCAAGTCAAAACACTTAATAGATCGTAACAATGCACTCAACAAACTGGCCACTCATAGTCAGGTCCACTGATTCGGGTACCAGGACATGAGGGACATGAAGGAAACGAGAAGGTAGACTTTTACGCCAAGAAAGGGGCAGAAGGGCTATTTATTGGGCCAACCCCATTTTTCGGCTTTAACAAAAATAATATAAAACAGGAATCCAAAAAAATGGATCCAAACTAAAATCAGGGAGCACTGGCACGGCACAAGAGGCCTTAATCACTCCAAAAAGTTTTTGAACTTCAATGTCAACAGAACAAAATCTGATTTAACCCTAGATAAAAAGGACCTCAGATTACTCTGCGGAGTACTTACAGGTCACTTTGCCTATAATAAACACTTTAATACAATAGGATTATATAGTACAAGATTATGCAGGCTCTGCTGTGATGAAGAGGAGTCTATGAAACACTTAATCACCAACTGTGAGGCATTAGGTCACAGGAGACACAAAATCCTGGGCTCGTACCTACTAGAGGAGGAATACCTACAATTGCTCCCTTCGAAGGAGCTGGTTCGATTCGTCGGTATACTAAATAATTATAATTAAGTAATTAGGGGCGCACAATAGATCAATCTTACCGCAGTGCATAAAGGCCTTAGCCTAACCCCTACAACCATTATCATTACCATGGGTGCATGAACGATATTTCTCAAACTAAACTTGAATAAATACGAGACGAAAAATGTATTATGAAATAGCTCTGCTTTCGAATTGCTTTGTTTGGGTTTCTTTGAACCATAAGAGTCATATTCAAAATATACTATATTCAGCAAAATTTATTTAATATAACAATGGTGTGTTAAAATGTTTCGAGTTTTGTTATAAAAAAATATAAAAACTTATTGACTATTTACTAAATTTAAGAAAATTATATCCCGAGGCAAGACCCGAAACTCCGGTATTATATTATAACTATCCGGGCTTGCTGTGGTTGTTTTATAAATATCCCGGAACAAATCTCGTTTTACCGGGATTGCATTAGAACTACCCCCAAATCCCGAGCTTAACAATAACCGCTAATATTAACATCTCTAGTATGCGCCTCTCTATCCGAGTGAGTATCTAAAAGAGTATACATAATTACATATTTAAATACATATATACCTACATTGTATGTATGTATTTCCGTATGTTTTGCAAATAAATAAATCATTGCCTCTATTAAAAGCTCGTCAATACAACATGTGGGCATTAACAAAAAGAAAAAACAAAAAACGTATGCAAAAATTGTGTGTTTACAAAAAATCGAAAAAAATGAATATCCCACTTGTCGCAGTGTTTCGTAGCCTTATGAATGCGGGCGCCCGCTCTGGCCACCCAATTAGACCTGTTGGCACTACTTATGAATATAAATTTTAAAATCAACATCTGCTATTGACAAATTGAATTTCCGCAGCAGCAATGCGCCACCGACAAGTCTATATATGCGTAGTGACATATACTCACGTACACGTAGAAATATATAGTACATACATACATACATACTTATGTAACGATCGCACTTCGCACTGTCTGTGAGCCAGTCCTTTTTTTGCTTTGCTGCCTTCTGTGTACTTTGTAGCTTCTGTGGATGCTTAAAAGCTGATGGAAACAAACAAATTATTTAAATATTTCATAATGGAGGAATGGTTTTGGAAAAATGTATTTTTTTCTTAACAAATATTGATTAAAATATTAACAAATATTACGATAATATATAAATTAGCTCTAAACATCAGAACCGCATCTGAACAACTTGGCTTCTGTGTGTCTACTACGATCTGAATAATATTTTGAGGTGTAACTGGTGCAAGAAAAAGAGCCATTTGACTTTAAGTACTGCGTGTACATTGAAGTTGAAGCCTGATCTTACGGTTAAATTATCTTTAGTGATAAAACTAATTTCTCTCCAAATGAGTTTGTGAATATGGGAAATTGCCATATTTGAAGTGATAGCCATCCTCAAGAAGTTCTCGAGCCACCATCGGTTCATTCGAAACTGAAGATTTATCTAACGTTGTCGTTTAAGTACAGGGTTCCAGTAAGATAGAGCCGCATGCCTTGTTTATATATAATTGGCGTTTACACCGTTGATTGGCCGATATGCTTTTCCGACTTATGGGATGTGAAAAGATGTTTTTCCAGAAATGGAGGGACTTACTATTTATGCCGCCTCCGAAGATCAAATGGGTTTTTATGAGGATCTTTTTTCAAAGCTGGAATGCGCTCGAAGATTTTCCATTGCCTGCCGAGGGGCGACCGCTATTAGAAAAAAGTTGTCTACCATTTGGTGTTTGATGCCTGTAGATTTGTACCCGGGCATCACCGAACAGTAGTCACGCACCAACGCTTTTTTTAATTTTGTCATCAACATCATCATTTGGCGCTATACTTCATAGAAATGATTCCTCATTATTCTTGCCGTTCTCTTGATCCCTTCCCCTACTTTCTGACGTTTACTTCCAAAAGCTCCGCTCGTAACTCACCTTTAAACCTTAGACCCAGACTTATTTATGTCCTTGCACACCTATCGGGCTCGCCTCTAATAGTCTTTTTGGCACTCTTTCTGTTGCCATGCCGGTCCGGGGTATGGCCCAAATAATTCTTTGGGACTTGATGAACTACACTACGTTCTCTTGCATTAATTCACTTTAATTCTATGCCCAAAAAAAAAAAAAATTAATAAATAAAAATAGCCACTTCTATCTGCACATCTCTAACTAACATGAACTAAATGGTAACAAGCCTTTGTCTTAAGGTTGGTCTTGCTGTTACAAAAATTTTGACTACAGTGGTTAAATTGAAAGGTAACTTTGAAAATTCCATGTCACTTTTTCAATTATTGAAGCAGCTGGAGTTAATACAGTCGAGTATGAGGTGGTTGTTGAATCTGGTCACAAATCTAGTCTTGCTCTCCAAATAGCTGCACTAAAAATATTGGAAGGTCACCCTTCAAAAGAACAACAATGAACAATGATGAGGTTGTAAGAACGGAACAAGTCCAGCACTCTCAATTTGTTTCTACTTTATGAATTAATTTTTTTGTGTTGTAAATTATTTGGCTGAGTATCACTAGAAAAATATTATCCAGTAAATATTGTATTAATTAATTATTATTATTTTTATTACTAAGTTATTATTATGTTATTAAATTAATTATTTTATTGTTCGTGATATCATAGTTTTATACTTGTAGCCTTGCTTGAGCTGCTGTAACCTAAACTAATTGATTTAATTTTACCTCTTCTGAGTATCTAATATTTGAACTTAAACTCATCAATTTTCTTATATGAAGAACAGTAAATTTAACTTTCCTGATTGTTTTTGCCATAGCGTAGCGAATGAAGATCCAGCGGCTTCGCTGCCTCCGTCATAACGTCCGAATGAACATCCATCTGGTTGGGCATCTCTTATGTTGGAAAGATCAGACGGAGCAGGACTTAACTTAGCGCTAGTTAGTACGGGAAATACACGACTAGCGCGCTTTATTAAGCTCTGTCAAAATCGCTTAAGGGATCCCGGTGGTCGAAAATTTAGGGTATTTTCAGGAATTTTTTTCGACAATAAAAAAATGCAAAACGATACTCAAATTAAAAAAAAAAATGTATTCTTAATTTTCATCATTTTAAAAATGGCGCTGAAGTTGACCCTCTCGAAAAATTGGACCTGGACGGTGTTGGCCATTTTGACTCTTCTATTTATCTGAAACACGAAAAGCAAAAAAATTATTAATTAGTATGACAGTAGTTATGTCCCGCTGCTAGAATAAAAAAAAATTTACACAATGACGCGGGTTTGAATTTGGCACTCAAAATTCGAGTTTTTTCAGTTTTTTTAATAAAAAAAAAAATACGAAATAATTGAAATAGTAATAGTAACATCATTGGCTATTGCCGGTACTGTAATTATATGTAAAATGTGAACAACATACGAAAATTTCAGACGATTAGGTTGAATAGTTTTTTTTTTTGACAGCACCAGCCTGAATAAAGTCGTTTCGAGATAAAAAAATTTAAAATTTGAGGTACAGGGGCGCGCGGACCGCTCTCTACCTAGTTAATGGGATGCAGAAGCTTTAATTTTGAGAATTTTCGCATGAAAATTTCATAGTATATTCTTAAGATACTATACTCTCGAATTATCGAAAAAACAAAAAATCGATTTTTTGAAATTTCTAGACCACCTTAAGCGGTTATCGCGCCAATCAAGCAGAATAAAATTTCTTTTGAATAACTGAGGTATGAAAAATACGGTGATAGTAAAAAATAAAAATCGGAGTGAATAGTGTTCAGCAGCTAACTGAATGAGAAATCCCCGAAGGATCTCGTTGTATAAGAAAAGTTATGTACTTGAGATAGCTGAGCTTATATTAAACTTGCAGGAGCTGAGCATGATTGCTAAAACTTGAAGATATGATATATGATTTCTACGGCAATTAAATTCTAATATGCCTTTGAAGAATTCTGCTTCCATTTCCATATATAGTATGTGTATATGTATGCACATTCGATTTTTTATGAGAAATATGTTGCAAAGAGTAATGAAAACTCCAACTTCATTGGCGTGTGTCAAATTTCGTTTGGAATTTATGAGTCTGAAAGTAGTTAGAGTTTGTCGTGCCGCTGATTTTACAATTTTTATTATTATTTTTGACAGTAATTAAATTTTATTAATAAAGCTAGTAATACAGAATTATTATTTAATACCATAACCTGTCTTCACAATACTCAACAGAAGAAAACTAAAATAAAATAAATTATTTAAAACCAAAATTAATTAAACAAATAAAGCTTTGCTGTACATAACTTTATAACGGTTCACCTAAAATCGATCAAAAAAAAAACTGTTCAGTGTAAATGTAAATCTAGTACCTAAGAAAAAGTAGTACTTAAAAGTTACAAAATTTGTTATTTAAAAAAAATTCTATTTTCTATGCTAATTCAAAATTCCTTCAAATGGTTATTAAATCGCAGTGGTTACAAATATCAATACCCCAGCGCCATCTGCCGTATTTAATTTTTGTAAAAATATTTATTTTCATATAAGCGAGCATTTCGAGTACGAGGCACATCGAACCAAATACGAGTTTCACAAATGTCTCAACACCTGCCCCACCTTGATTCTCCAAACAGACTTATAAACCGCTACTGCCATATCTGCAACAATACTCTAAAATTTCATCGCAGTCCATATGCAAAAATAATGGATTTCTGTTTTCCCAAACTAATATTTTAATAGGTGCGCAACTAAGTTCCCGCTGTTTGTCAATAGATGCTGCCAGCAGTGTGTGCTAGTCGATTCTAACATAACCGAAACGTCAAAAAACCAAGCTTAGATATATGGTAAACAAATTACTTCGACACATTAGTGATTTTGTTTTGGTATCATATACTTTTGGTTTTGTCAAAATGACTGATTTTGCGAATAATCGTCATTTGCGTGAAGTGTTGATTTTCCTCTTTCATTCGAAAAAAAACGGCGGTTGAAGCGCAGCGCGCATCAAGAGCTACAAAAAGTTGATGGAGATGCTGCTTTAAGTCAAACAACGTGCCGAGATTGGTTCCGTTGCTTCAAAGATGGTGGTTTTAATGTTGACGACCGTCCGCGTGAAAGAAGTCCAAACACCTTCGAAGACGCTGAATTGGAGGCATTGCTCAATGAGGATCTGTGTCAAACGCAAGAAGAGCTTGCTTCAGTATTACGAGTTACCCGCCAATCCACTTCAAAGCAATTGCATGCTTTGGGAATGATTCAGAAACAGGGCACTTGGGTTTCTTATGAGTTAAAACCTAGGGATGTTGAACGTCGTTTTTTTGCCTGTGAACAACCAGCTCCAGCTGCAAAAACGGAAGGGTTTTCTTCATCGCATCATGACGGGTCATGAAAAATGGATTCATTACAGCAATCCAAAGAAAAGAAAGTCATGGAGACTGCTCAGTCATGCTTCTATGTCGTTGCCTCGACCGAATATTCACGCTGCGAAAGTTATGCTATGTATTTGGTGGGACCAAGTTGGTGTTATTTATTATGAACTGTTAAAACCAAGCGAAACCATCACTGGAGATCGGTATCGACTTCAATTGATGCGATTGAGTCGAGCACTGGAGGAGAAGCGGCCGCAATATGCGAAGAGGCATGGAAAAGTGATTCTACAGCATGACAACGCTCGGCCTCACGTTGCCAAACCCGTTAAAACCCACCTGGAAACACTGAAATGGGAAATCCTACCCCACCAGCCATATTCTCCCGATATTGCGCCGTCCGATTATCACCTGACCAGCAGTTCCATTCATATGAAGACATCAAAAAATGGCTTGTTCCTTAGATAGCCTCAAAAGATGAACAGTTTCACCGCGACGGTATACGAGATTTACCAGAAAGATAGGAAAAAGTAGTACTTTTCAATGATTCACTAGTAAACATTTCTTCAGAATAAAGTTGTATTTTCATCAAAAAAAAGCGAGAACTTAGTTACGCACCTAATAAATAGTTTTTTTCGTCCGCAGTTAAGAAATATGTGACTTCCTTTATAAAGCTTATACAAAGAGTTTTTATATAAGTTAAGTTTCAATTTTTTTTGTAAAATTTTCAATTCAAATCAATTTTTTTCGGTCTTGATTGAAAATTCAAAAATTCATTCAAATTATCAAAGAAATAAATTATATTTTATTGTTTCTAAAAAACTTTCAATTGTCTACAAAAACTGAATCCTTCAATGAAATACTAATTTCTGTGCTTTCATTAAGCTGTCTCAATTGCATTCTCGTCGTTAAGAGTGGTTCTTGACTTAAAGTAGCTACCAGCCACATCAGCATAGCGAAAATTGTCGGATTACACGGAAATTATTTTTTCAATTCAGATTTTACTTACAATTTTCAAAAAATATACTACACTGGAATAGAAAAAAATAGATTTTTGGCAAAGAAGTCTTTGCTGTTTTTATTAAATTAAAATTTTTTCAATCCACATAAGTCACTAACTCGCTAGCTCCCAACAAACTCCCAACTTATTCTAACTGATTCAAAAAGCCACCTACACTTGAATTTAATCAGCTATTTTTCAGTGCATTTTCACATGCATTCAAGACTGTATCATTAATATCGCTGCAGTAGCGACGTGTACGTTGATGGCAGTCAGTTGGACTCAGTTGGAGTTTACAGAGGCTGCGCCACGCATTGTGCATAGACTGAAAATGACTGTATGTTTGCTGCTGCTACACTCCAGAACTTTGCTGCCAACTACAATTAATCATTTTTCTATCAGTTTCAGATTTCAAATTTTTTCTCTACCCTTTCACACGCATACATATGCACATGTGTAGCTGTGCAGATTTTCTTTTTGGCACAGTTTCCTTTTTAAGGTTTATTCTCAATTTTTCCCATTTACTTGGCATTTTCCGGAGTTTTATGTAGTATTTTTCTTTTTATGAATTTTGGTCGCTTTGCTATTTTCTTTTAGGAAAAATTGCGTGGAATATGCATACATCAAATGCACCGAATGCACACGATAAGATATACAAAATGCGCATATTTCTTTGCATTTAATCGTCTCAGCAAAATTTTTAGTCACACACAGTTACTGTTGCAGAGCAAGAAGGAGAAGGACATTAAAGTAAAAACAGGAAGGCATTTAGCGCAATTGTGGCAATGAAATGGGGTAAAATCAAGACCGAAAGTGAGAATTGAATGCATCATTAAAAGTAAGTAAGTACCCAACAATAAATATTCACTTGAATGTTAAGATACGTATGCACTTTAGATATTACATGGGAAATATATTGTATCTGAGGAGAAAGTTTTAATGTACCCATCTACTTATACATACATACACATATGATCATTAAAATACGTACCCCTAAGTTCATACGAAAAATAAAGTTTTTTAAATTAATAATAACAGATATTCAATTGTATTTTGTTTTACTTCATAGATTAATATAAATATAAATAATAGTTCAAGGATATTTTAGAACTTAAACTAATGACATTACGAACAAAAAGGAAATATCCATGTGGTCATTAAAATAAGTACGAAATAGACATAGATACGATACGAAAAGATTTATTAAAAATGCTGTTTAAAGTTTAATCAAAACTCACTGTGTCCACCATGATTGTTAATGACTTTTTGCATTCGATTCGGCATAAAATTGATAATCCTCAGGCAGGTTTCTGTGGGAGTGGAATACCATAGTTCTTTATTTTCCTTATTCCTTATTTTCCTTCCCGATTCGCTTCTTTTAATCGCTCCAAAGGGTTTTAATGGGGCTTAGGTCGGGTGATTGGCTTGGCCAATCCATAACTTTAACATTGAGTACTATGTTGGTTCATTATCTTGCATAAAAATCCACTGAAGTGGCCTATTCTCCCCAGCAAATGGTAGCATCACTTCTTGACGTATATCCTTGTAAAAAATTTGCCCATTTTATTAGTTATGAGGTGAATAAATCCTCCATACCAAGAGAAGCATCCCCAAATCTTTATGTTGCCGCTACCGGGCATACCTGTTTTTTGTTTTTTTTGTGAACCGCGGTGAGAATTTTTGTCCTTTAGGACGTTTGACATTTCGCCCTGCATTATTTCCAAATAAATTTATTTTTGTTTCATTACTTCAAAGAGTGTTATAACATTTTTTTATACCCTCTGGTCCAAAACATTACTCGTGCTCTTAAGTAAACGTTTTCCTCTTCCTTTAATTTGTTTGTTTGAGCAGACGAACTTTACCAGCTATGATATTTTACATGGAGGGTTCATGTACACTCGACGCCGTACAGTTCTCGCTGATGCTACGTTGTTGATTTCAGCTGCAATGGCTTCTGATGACTTAAAACGATCTCTCTCGGCAAGAGTCGCAATTGAAATTATCAGTAGTGAAAGTTGTTTTATTTTTGCCACCACGTCGTTTGGTGGATTTTTTTAGCTTAAGAGCATTTACAACAAAATTGTTTGACCGTCCAAACAACAAGTCTGACTACAAGCCTCCGCTCCTCAACTATGCAATGCTAGCGGAAATTTCAATAATCGCTTTAAATTATTCCGAGCGGCATAAGAAAATCTATTGATAAAGGCAGCGTACCTATTTTAATGACCGTATGTGTATGTAATTGTATGCCCCGTCTTATATAAAAAATGTCAAGCATTATTCAAGACACTCATAAAACATAAAGATAAAGAGAATAATACACATATTAGATATTTTAAGTCACCTACATACAAGGAGGCGCAAAATTAATCACCCTAATAGAAGATTTCTAACTTTTGCAAATGGCGTTGTACGTCAATGATATTTAACACTGCTTTGAACTAGACAACTGCCGTATACAAAGTGATAAGCAATGGAGGGAAAAGTAAAAAAAAAGATTTCCATAATTAAAAACCATTCGCTTTTTATTTAGTAAAACAGTTATTCAAAAACAAAACTGAACGATTAATTTTGCGCCATCATGTGCATATGTGTATATATACTTCACAGTATATAGTTACAGACAAAAACCAAATAACATTGAAATACTACAGCGCAAATGGAATAGGATTGGCCATACGTTGCGCAAGCCAGCGACCGTCATAAGTATCATTTAATGGCTCTGGACTGGAACATACAAGCATCGCGCCACAAGGGATGCCCTGCAGGACTTTGGCGACGCAGCCTTAATGAAGATTTTTTAGAAATTTACGAATCTTTCTCATGCACCCAAATTAAGACAAAAGCGAGAAGTAGACAAACTTGAAAAGCATTTGTTTAGGCACTATGCGCCCAAATACGGCGCGATAGGAGCCAATAATAATAATACAGTTACATTGCATCGGGTCATATTATACCGCAAATTAATGGTGTATTACATTCCAAAACAAGTTGCCTCACAGCTTCATTTGAGTGCCTGTTCGTTCCGAAATTAAGATAAAAAAAAGAAAGTTCTATACATTCTGCAGTACCACAGCAGTGGTCAAAAAAATGTATGCTATGCATGGGTCAGGGACACCAATTTTTCGACTTTTATGATCCCGAGATTTTAGGGGCTTGTTATTACAATCGCGAGATAACGGGATTAGTCCCGGTACTTATATGTTCATAATTTTGCTGTAACTTAACTCAAAATAGATTCCATAATTATTGTTTCAGGAGCTCTCCTACCGTATGATAGACAATAAAAAATGGGTTTTAAGTACTAGTATAATTTTTTTATTTAAAATGAAAAATTGTTTCTTTAAGCAGAAAATAAAGAACAATAGGAAAATGCATACACATTTACTAACACTTTAATGTTTACGAAAAATGCGCGATATTGAGCAAATATGATATTTATATTCAGAAAGTATTTGCTGGGCATGAAAGTCCGTCCACTCAAGTAACACTGAGCTTATTTTCTCATCAACGTTTTTGATCATTTGCATTTTAGACACTATTTTCGTTCAAATCTTATCGGAATACTTGAGTCCAATACTGTTAACAATTTTGCAAGATTTTGGCAACTCGTAGCCGCTACCTCTCATTATAAACTCGAAGGTCTTCAGATTTTACAAACGATGAAAATATAAAGCTGAAGAATTGAATATTGAACACGAACCATCCAGCTGATTTCTACCAAAAAAGTATTTTAAATGCAAAGTGCCTTTCAATGTTTCTATATCCATTTCATATGCTCTATATGAAAGTATAAATCGCAAAAATCCCGGTATCATTTGCAAACCATCTCGAGGTTTTCGAGACTAAGAAGAGATCGGTATACCGAGATTGGACCCAAAACAATGTAACAAAAAAGCGGTGATTTCAATAACTCCGATCTATATTTATGTCGAATATGAGACAGACTATAACAGGCCAATCGTTGATGAATCCGAATAGGCATTAGTTTATTTCATTATCCTGGAGATAAGCCAGATCGATGTGAATGCCACACGCATGGACACAAAAGAACTTTGTTGACTGAACTGATGTCTGCGATTCTTTCCTGACAAGTAACGATGTCGATACATTTTTAAAGCTGATCATAACAGGCAATGAAAACTGGGGCACATGCCAAGAGAAGATCCGGTGAGTAGGTCCAAACGATACAAAACAAAGATAAATAGCCAAGAAAATTTAGCTCTGTGTTTAAATTGGTGGGATCAAGCACTCAACGTGAATCTCTACGTTCAACAACCATTCGGATTGATGGTGGATTGGGCAGACGATCCATTAGAAGTGACAGAAGTTGGCAAAACCGAAGATGGTGGTTCCATCAAGACAACGCCAGGCTGCACATTTTCAACTGCTTATCAGCAGCTACGTGATCTTGGAAGGGAGATTCTGTCGAATTCGTCTGCTTGCTTACCATAGACATAGCACCAAACGATTATAATTATCAATTGTTCAAGCACTTGATGCTCAATATAATTTTGCACGGTCGAATCAGTTTCGCGAGAATACTGAGCTCAGAAATTGTGGCGTATAGGTCATCCCTTACCAGGCTAATAAAATTTTAATTTATTTATTTATGTTTTTTTTTTAAATAGTATTTCAAGAATATTGTGCCAAAAGTTGAAGAAGTGTAAAGTAAAATAGACGAAACTATGATTATTTGCGCGTCCACTGCTCCAGGCCGGGTTTCTATACCTGCTCGACTTTAAAGGTTTTTTCTTATGCCCAAGATTAGGTTAGATTAGCTTGAGCGACTGTCATCCGACACACTTAGGCCTGAATAGGTCTAGTGTGATACCACTGGAGCTCATCATTTACACTCCTGAGTCTTCTCTGAAACCAATCAATTTGAAATATATCAATGAAAATATGGAAACTTCTAAACGGGCCCTTTTAACATTAAAATAAGTGAAAGTACCCAAAAATGGACTTTTCTGGTAAACGTGTATGAAAAGATTCATTCAAATCCACGGGTTATAAAAAACAATTTTAAAAACAACCTTCTCCTCTAAGATTTGCCATTTATCACCTATGACAATTCGATTGTTTTGACTCGATAAGTTTTGGAATTAAATTAGTTATGTATGTACGTGCATAGAAAAAATATTGCCTGATTCTTTTTCAAAAAAGAAGGCGATTACGTTTGCACCTCTCCAGTGTATTAATCAATTAAACAAACGCCTTGACGAGAAAAGTGAGTTATTTTTTTTTAATTTGAAACCAAGAGAAAAGTCTTCTTAGAATACTTCATCCGATTTGAAACGTTGTTCCTATGGAACAGGGGGCTGGCTGGCTTTTGCTTTGCTTATCTTATGTTATTATCCAAATATGCATTTTAGAAATAATTTGGGTATCAATTTTTTGCTTTTCAAGCTTAACTAATTATCATGGATAGATAGGTACAATTGTTTTTTCTCCAATTAAGGGCTGTGGACAACCTTTTCAGCTAAGAGGTGGGCAGATCGCCAATATCAATCGTAGTGTCTATGCCATTTATGGAAATCTTCTAACGAAAAAGCATCTACGAATTACTTGCAATTCTTGACTGTAATGAAAAGCTTCTACATATTTAATGAATTGCGCACAATCAACAGCGCGACATATTCAATGGTGGTGAGAGATAAAAACAAGCAAAAGACAAGTAAGGAGCTACTGAATTCGGTCCGGACCGAACACTTTATATAATATATTCGCGCGCATTTTAATGAAATTTAATTTGAGCTGGCTATTAATTTTTGGAATCATACAAATGCATAAACAATGAGAGTTGTAGTTTGTACCACAAATCTGAAACATAAAATACAATAGGGGCAAATTACAAAGCTGACAAAATGTGTATAATTTTTTATTTTTTAGTTTTTAGCTACCCAAAACAGCCCTCATAAAAAGGACAGAGATAAATACAAAGCATGGAAAAGCATGCAAAATTGTCTACAAAGCAGAACGCGTATTTAACAACAAAAATATTATGTATTGTGAAAAGTTAATTTTTTCTTTGGATAGAGGGTGGCCTAAAATTTAACGCATTTCGCATACGTGGAAATTAAAAAATTGGGAGATGAGAAGAGTACACAGAATTTTGAGACTATTTTTCTTTTTAAAATTTGTAATAGTTTATATACCTATATAAATATATATTAGGTGCGCAGCAAAGTTCCCTGTCAATAGATGCCGCCAGCAGTTTTTGCTAGTCAATTCTAACATAAGCTAAACGTCATAAACCAAGCTTAAATATATGGTAAACAAACTGCTTCGACACATTAGTGATTTTGTTTTGGTATCATATACTTTTGGTTTTGTGAAAATGTCTGATTTTGTGCCGAATAATCGTCATTTGCAGGAAGTGTTGATTTTCCTTTCATTCAAAAAAAACGGCATCGAAAGCTACAAATCGTTTATGGAGATGCTACTTTAAGTTAAACAACATGCCGAGATCAGTTCCGTCGTTTCAAAGGCGGTGATTTTAATATGTTGACGACCGTTCGCGTGAAGGAAGTCCAAAAACCTTCGAAGACGCTGAATTGGCGGCATTGCTCCATGAAGATCCGTGTCAAACGCAAGAGGAGCTTGCTTCAGTATTAAGAGTTACCCACCAATCCATTTCCAAGCGATTGCATGCTTTGGGAATGATTCAGAACAGTGGACTTGTGTTCCTTATGAGTGTTTGGGCGGCTAGGCCTACTGGGAATGAAGGTAAAGCGATGGCACTAACACAATTTATAGGGTGTTTGGCTGAGTTCCTTTTGCTATTTGTGGTTCGCGTTTTGATGGTTTTCTACAAATGGAGGGACCTACAGTTTCATGCCGCCTCCAAACGGCTGATGATTTATTGTGAGGGACTTCACCTACATTTTAAGCCTAAATTTGTCTGAATCGCCGAAAAGTTGTAGAAGTTATAACGAAGGGTGGCGCAAAACTAATCGGTTGGCGCAAAGTTAACCATTCAACTTTTTACTAAAAAAAAAAATTATTTTGAATGGCGGAAATCTTTATTTTGACCCTTACGTGCTTCATTGCTTGTCTGTTTGTATGCTGCAGCTGTCTAGCTCATAAGTGTCAAATATGATTGCCGTAGGACGATATTTGCAAATATTATAAATCTTTCCGTAATTGATTAATTTTGCGCCACCTCTCATATCTTCCCAGAAAGCATTATGGATGTATCCAACAAAATTGATTTTCACAAATATACACACATCAGCCTGGTAGTAACACCTTACCATAAAAAATTATTTCTAAAGAAAGTCAAGTCAAGACAAGACTTAAGCAAATTTGAGCGATTGAAGTTAGGCCATACAAAAATAACTCAGCAACACTAGAAGCCCCAATCACTCCACCCATACTGCCCCTACTGTAATTCAAGCCACCCTACTGTAATTCAATCACTCTTGACTGAGTACACTTCAGTCACCTATAAAAACTAATATTCAAAGACGATCACGTTTACAGGACAATATCCTTTTCATGAAATTTTCCGTAACCGAATTGCAAAGTGGCTCCCGATGTCCTTCGTTGCTTGTAGCGCAATCCATTCACCAATAACACCTGTTATTGGAAAGCCCTTTATAAGAAAAGCGTAAGGCGTCGTTGCTATCGTTCCAAATTTCATTAGACTGCATTTTTTCATTATAGTTATAGTTTTTAATAAATAAAGTAATAGAAAAAAATAAAACATAACTCAAAAAGCGAATGCCTCTTACTCAAAAGTTTTCCTTCCTTTATACCCTACAGCTTTATGTTTTTTCAATTTCTTGTTTTGTGTATTAAGAGCGAGCAGTCATGTTATTTAACCTAAATATCGCATGAGCGAATAATGCCATGTGTACATTTATGATGCATATGTGGCTTAAAGAATTACGCAGTGACAAGTACATAGACATACCTGATCATACCATTTTGTTAATTCCACTCAAGATGCCTCCTAATAATGTGATTAAAGACCTTTTGAAATGTATTCAAAAATTTTAGTTCTTCCATTTTCAAATGCTAACATATGCTGTGCATCTTAAACGAAATTAGTTACATAAAATAAATAGAAAACCTGCAAAAAAGGCGATTACGTTGCATCTCTCCAGTATCTTATCAATTAAACCCTTCAAATTTCTTCAGAGTCAATGTCGATGATTAGATTAGTTTAGAAAAGTGCTCTCAGAATAGATTACTTCGTTATTTTTGTTTTTGTTTTCCTCCCAAATTGGAGCTTCTAGCATTTGGAAATAATTTTCGTTCATTATATGTATTAACTTTAATTATTTGCCACAATTGAGGGATATGACCAACCTTTTCAACTGAAAGATGAGAGATCGCCGTAATTGTAGGTGGTTTAAATGTTCCATTTATACAAACATTCTAACGAAAAAGAGTCCGTGAATTTTAAGCAAATCTTGGTTGTAGTGAAAAATAGGTATGTATCGACATCTATAAATATTTAACGAATTGCGCACAACCAAAGGCGCGTCATAATCAGTGGTGGCAAGAAACAAATATGAACAAAGAACATGAAAGGGAAGGAAGTAGAACAGAAAATGTGCATAGGTATGCATGTACATATGTGAAAAAACATGTTTTCCTTGTGAGACCACTTGCTTGAGTTCCTTGACCTACTTATTTGGTGCTCCGGACCTCAACCAATTTTGCCGTTATGCGCAATTTTTACCATAATATTTATGTGTTTTTAAGATTTAAAAAAAAAATTTACCCTAAAATAGTTTTTTTTACTCTTTTTTTCAGATAACAGGTATGTAGGTAAGTAAGTAGGTAGATAGGTAGGTTGGATAGCAAGAGCACCACAGGTACACTACAAGTGGCACTAGAGTCCCGTGTTGATATCATAATGACAACTACCTGCGAAAAATGACAAAAGGAAGAAAACCCATCTATAGCCATCCAGTGCTATTGATATGGTGGAGGAGAGAAACGGAATCTAAGCTGGAGAACTGTCTAAGGCTATCCCCAAAACGCACACTAAAGAACCTCAAGCACCTAACCACCAAACCCGGACATTTGCAAATAAAGTCTTTTTCTCTGCAGGATCCCACAGCTTCTGCAAATAAAGGTCGTACGGATATTCAAGCTTGTTCGCATGAGTTCCGATCACCTAGGGACCGGTGAACATCGCTATGAGTTTGGGAATCGAAAGGCACTTTAAGCGTCCTGCTTTTGTCTTACTGAGGCAAAAGTTGTTTTGAGAGAGCACTCTATAAGATAGAACTCCATCTGTCTTCCGTTTTTTGAGAAAGAAATCGTGCAGTTGCCCTTTAACAATGGTCAAGGGGACAATGCAAAGGCATATCCCTCAAGGAGGTGACTGGTACGACTACCCCGCGGACCCTAGTCAAGATGTCCCTCGTTTCGGCGACTTTGTAAGAGTTAGCTAGAAAGCTAGATCTACCTTAGGAGCCATCCAAAATGTAATAGCTAGAGTAGAACATACTTAGGCAGGTGATCGAGCATCCTTAGCCACACTGGATATTAGATATGTATGTTTTCAACAGTTGGGACGACGTAATTGAAGAATTAAAGGTAAAATTCAAGATCTCGATTAATCTATTGAAGATTATTCGCAATCTATTGAAGACTAAAGACTAAACAAATAACAGCAGGTGAGGCCCAAGGACCAATACTCGGACCTGAACTTTGGAATATAAGCTACGATGAAATCCTTCGAATAGAGGTGCCTGAGTATGTGCATTTAGTGGGATACGCAGCTGTAATAATCGCTCGAAACACTGACGAAGCCAAAAGGAAGTTAAATCAGATGGTGATATGAGTTCAGACATGGCTAGAAGACCATGGACTAAAGCTGGCCATAGAAAAAACAGAGCTATTCCTTCTAACCAACAGACGTATCCTATTAGAAGTAGATATACAAGTACTCGATGCCACTTTATCGACAAAAAGAGTGGTCAAGTACCTAGGAGTTCTATTAGACACATGGCTAACTTACTGGGCGCACATGAATTATGCTGCCACAAGAGCTGCCAAAGTAAGCAGCATGAAGCGCAAAACAAGCGAAAACTTTCAAAGGCCATGACGAACTCGATTCTTTTAAACGGATGCGAAATATGGACAGATTCACTAAGGGTGCATACCGGCGAAAACTCTGCAATCTGTGCATCGCACCTGCGTTCTCAGAGTGGCTTCTTCATACAGAACAGTATCTGAAGCAGCGGTTTTAGTTATCAGCGGAACCATCCCTATAGATATTCTAGCACAAGAGCGCAAACGGAGATGGAAGGCAAAAATCTCAGGAATCCCAGTACGACGCTTCTCCGATATTAGAGTTCAAACGCTCACACTTTGGCAGATGGCAAGTAGAACTCTGAACGGTACGGTAGATGGACAGCGAGACTAATACCCGATCTAAAAAAATGGTTAGAAACAAAGCACGGTGAGGCTAACTATTACCTCACACAGTTTTTGCCCGGACATGGGTCCTTTCACAAGTATTTGTGGCGAATGGGAAAAGTGAGCCTATCAAACTGCATATATAGAGATACTGAGTATGATGATGCGGAGTACACCTTCTTTAAATGCGAGAGGTGGAACATAGAGAGAACAACGTGCAATGAGCTATTGGTGTATTTACAACTGAAGAATTAATCAACAAAATGATTCAAAAATTTTAATTTTACATTTTCAAACGCTAAAAGATATTTTGTGTATCTTAAACGAAATGGGTTACATAAAATAAATAAAAAACCTGGCAAACGCAAAAAAGGCGATTACGTTGCATCTCTCCAGTATCTTATCAATTAAACCCTTTCAAATTTCTTTAGAGTCACATACACTACATGTCAATTAATGGTGAGATAGTGTTTACCAAGATTAGTTTAAGTTATTTTTTGTTTCCTTATTGTTGTTGGCGTTTATAGCTTTTGGAAATAATTTCCGTTACATTATATGTATTAGCTACAATTATTTGCCACAATTGAGGGATATGACAAACCTTTTCAACTGAGAGATGAGAGATCGCCGTAATTGTTAATAGTATGAATGTTCCATTTATACAAACTTTCTAACGAAAAAGAGTCCGTGAATTTTAAGCAAATTTTGGTTGTAGAGAAAAATAGGTATGTATCGACATCTATAAATATTTAACGAATTGCGCACAACCAAAGGCGCGTCATACTCACTGGTGGCAAGAAACAAATATGAACAAAGAACATGTAAGGGAAGGAAAGGATACAGGTAGTAGAACAGAGAATGTGCATATGTATGCATGTACATATGTGAGAAAACATGTTTTCCTTGTGAGACCACTTCCTTGAGTTCCTCGACCTACTTATTTGGCGCACTGAACCTTAAGCAGTTTTGCTGTGTGCTACTTGAACCACAATTAGGCTCCTATTGGAGCTAATATTTTTAGCAAATAAATTTAACTCTTTAGCTCAAGCTTAATTTTTACCGTAATATTTTTGTGTTTTTGAGTTTGTCAACAAAAAAAGACGACATTTGTTTTGACTTTGTAGCCATATTATTCGGAATTCACAGATGAACGTAGGTTCGAATCTAAGTGAAGTACCAAAAATGAAGAAAAAGTTTTTTCTAATAGTGGTCGCTTCTCGGCAGGCAATGCAAATCTACGAGTGTATTTCTGCCATGCAACGGAAATCGGTCATGTCCGGTTTCCTCTATATTCATATACCCTGGAATCCAGATAAGAGAAATTTTTCCTGCACATTCAAAACCTTTGATCTCCTCCATGCAGGAGTTGACCAGAAGAGATCTGCTACATGGCGATGGCAGCGGCTTGATCGCAGCTTGACTAACGAAAAGATATTTATGTCTCCCTCCCAACAGCGATTCTTATGCATTTTGCATGCTTGCAGGATCGGGAAGACCTCTGCTTGAAAAACACTACTAGTTTTCGGCAGTTTAAAGGAGACTGAAACATTGACTGTTTTAGAGAAAAGCCAACTCCAGATTCCATCTTGGATTCATCAGTGAAAACAGAGGTACCTATGTCCGTGTAGACTTTCCCCTCCTTCCAATCCAGCCTGCCTGGAAAGATAGCCCTAGCACAACCTACATAACTCAGTTTGCGGATGGAGAGATCTGTACGAAGTACAGAAAAGAAAAGAGAAATCTGCCTCAGAATGCTACCATGTCCTACAGGAGATTACCTTCAGAGGCCAACCTCCTTCAACCTAATAGCGCTCTGAAGATCAACGGGAAGTAAGTGCAGAATGACGTTAAGGGCATGTTCTACATGCCTCAGGGATGTTAATACATTGCGGTCAAGGTTTAAACCAACATACTTGACTTTCGACAAGAGTGTAAGAAACTAGTTGATCTGGGAAGTCTAAAAGGAGGTGGATTTTTGTATTTTCTGGTGATCTGTGGCATCAACTTCGTTTTGCCAGAGTTGACTCTATGACCGCAACTGGTAGCAGCCTGTCACATAACAGAGAAATATAAGAATATTTTATATGCAATGATGTTCTGAACACTTTCTGTAGTTTGCTCCATCAAGAAATTAATGGTTTTTTCATGAATGGTTTTGGAAGCTGCCGTCCACTTAATTTTTTCTTATATCCTTCGATACGCCTTCAGTTTCCGTTTAATTAGAGCCCAATATCGTTCCATTGTTCATAGTTACGGGCAATTTGGCGGTTTAGCCTCTCTAGGTAGAATACAGATATTATTGTTGGTGTACAACTTTTTGAACATAGTAGCATGTTGCCAGATCAAGACAAATGAAGCTTGCTTTAAAAATGCTTTTACTCAATTTGTAAGATTTAATTAATATAAATATATGTGTTGTTTCGCCCAGCCGTGTGGCTTCTTTGACCGCAGCTGCTTGCCATATGAAATTTCTTGAAGAATTGGGATATTTTTAGGTTCTATACATTTCTGATAAATTTTCATTCCAGATAAACCTCGTTAGAAGCTGCGAAAAGTTCGCCAAGTTTCGCCGTCCCAAATGTTACAGTTAAATTGCTTTACAAAGTTTGTTTGCAACCTTGTTGTTCTACGAGTATTTGTTAAACATTCTTCGCAGCATTCCTGTCAAATATCGCAGCGGCTGCCTAAAGGTTTGGAGCACAATGACAACTAACAGAGTAGGAAATCGTGCATTTGTAGAAATTACTATGGATATATCCTATGATCAGAAAGTACCGGGAATGTTTAAATAATTTAAATAATTCAAAATATGACCCGCCTGAGGCAACTGGTACCGGGAACCAAAATGAACTTAAAATCGAAGTGTTCGGATGCATTCGAGAAAACAACATAGCTATCCTCTTTTTTCCACTACATTCTTCCCAGAACTACAATTAAATCGACATACAAAAAAAGCATTTTATACATTAAAATGCATTATGGATGCGCAAAGCACTTAAAACGCAACATTAAATGTCCTAATCACTTCGCTCATACTGCCCTTACAACCACTCTTGTGTACCATACCCTTCAGTTGCCTAACAAAACGAAAACGAATATTCGAATATATTCAACCCACTTCCCTTCTCGCTACAGTATACACAAAACTGTTCTCTTTTTTAAAACGAGCTAAATTCTATTATCTTATTTAGAAGCAAGAATACAGAAGCAAGAGTACGGCCGTTGGAAAATACTTAAGAACGATACCCAGATCTCGCTATTTGAGACTTTTTTCAATAATTTCATTTAAAACTTTTGCATATTAGGTTTTATTTTTACTTCATGCACAAAAGTTAATACAATTCCAGAATCCTTCGAGAAAAATACTTAAGAAAGAAGCAAAATAATAGTTAAAAGATAAAAAATACAGGCGTTGTGGAAAATTATACATTAATATTTTGTCGAAGACCCTTTTCACTTTATTACTACTGCACAGCGCTTTAACACTGACATTATGAATCCTCCATAGCGCACGCTGCACGTTTTGGCTGCCGCACATACTTCCTATCATCTGGACTAACTTTATTTATTTTCCATTCATCGCTGAATAGAGTATAACGCCAATGATTTTGAGTCCAGGTTGTGAGCTCTCGAGCAAACTCAATTTGGCCTTGTCGTTGCGATGCTGTTACCAATGGCTTCTTTCGAGGCAGTCGAACGTAAAGCCCTCTGCCAATTGAAGCGCAATTATTATTTTCTTTATTGGCTTTTCTAGGTGAACGAAAATTCCTCGTTAGATGCCAGCATTACTCTTCTTGGGATCTTGTTTTGGCAATCTAGCGTTCGTCCTATCAATCTGGCTAGTAGTCTTTCGCGATTTCTTTTTTCTGGGAACGTTTTCTGCTGCTTATACTCAGAAAAATTTTTAAAAGCATTAAGAACCATCAATTTTGAAACGTTTATTTGTGTTGAAATAATATAATGTAGGATAATCCGCTCGCTTGCAAGTCTATGATTGCTTTTCGAAGAACTGGGTGGCATTTTTCCCTTTCTACATTATTGAAACATTTCAACTAAAGCGAAGAGCTATAGGCATCCTCCAGATGATTTATTTTTTACTTAATTACCAGTTACAATATAAAACAGAAAACAATTCCCAAAATTTTGGACCAAGACCGAATCTTGCCTAGGTATATTTCTTATAAAGAGATCAGTGCTCCTACTAAAACGCAAAAAAAATCAATGCGAACCCTTCAAGTGAAATAGAGAAATGAAATTTCAATGAATCTGATCATAGAAATATTCAAGCGCAAAAAGTACCATTACTGCACCGTACTCGATAAAAGATCCGCATATATCATTGCCAACGCATCGTTCTTAAGTATTTTTCAACTGCTACATAAAGGGTGGTTAAATTTCAAGGCCCGATGTTGAATGTGAACCACACCTAAACATCAAGTTTCTTTCTGCATTTCATTTCACATTTTTCAATTCCAGACTAATTCAATTTGAGCCATGGAAAGATACACAATCGAGCAACGCGTTAAAGTTATTCAGGCTTATTATGAAAACGGGCCTTCAAATCAAAATGCATATCGCGCACATTCGAAGAAAATCATCTTCAGTGATGAGGCACATTCTCACCTCAGTGCATTCGTCAATAAGCAGAATTGCCGCATAATCCAAGAGTGATTGCCGAAAAACCAATGCACCCACAAAGAGTGACTGTTTGGTGCGGTTTATGGGCCGGCGGCATCATTGGGCCGTATTTTTGCCAAAATGAGGCCGGTCTGGCAGTTACTGTGAATAGTGTTCACATAGTGTTGGCCCGAATTGGAAGATGTGGATGTGGACGATATGTGGTTTCAACAGGACCGTCACACAGCTAACGAAACAATGGCTCTTTTGCGCAAAAAATTTGATGGCCGAATAATCTCACGTCACGGCGATGTCAATTAGCCGCCAAGATCATGTGATTTGACACCGTTGGCACCACGGCGTAGAACCTCAATTATGCCTCAGCGTCATCGAAAATTTGGACCATCGGATGGAGATGTGCGGCGGCCATTTGACCAATATTTTGTTCCATACGTAATTAAGTCATACCAATATTATCATAATAAAGAGAAATGACAATAACTTCTTAAAAAAATTGTATTTTATTCAAAATCAACACCGGTCCTTGAAACTTAACCACCCTTTATATGTATATAGGAGCGCTGTCGCAACTACCAGTATAATCTAACGGTAAGAAACTTGACGTAAAGCCCTATATAACCTAACGGACTTTCTAAACTACGCTAATATAAGTATGTTGGCATAGAAACAGAGAGTGAACAGAATTGAAAAGAATACTGACAGAAAAGATAGGAAGAGAGTTTAAGCTGTCGACTCGAATCTACCGGTCATAAGTATTAACTCGCTAAAGTTAATATATAAATCTAAACTAAGTGACTAAGTGATATTACAAAGTGAATTATAAAAAAATAATGTGGAATATAAGCAGTGTTTAATTCATCTCAATTCAGACCTTGTTCACTCATAAGAATATTTGTAAGCATTTATTTTGTATTCTCTATAACATAAGAAGAGCGTAAGACCTGCGTTGCTATCGTTCTATATTGCACCAGATTGCAAATGATTGCAGTTTAATTTTTTTCAATTTCTTGTTTTGTGTATTAAGAGCGAGCAGTCATGTTATTTAACCTAAATATCGCATGAGCGAATAATCCCATGTGTACATTTATCATGAATATGTGGCTTAAAGAATTACGTAGTACCTTTGAAAGTGTTTATCCAAGACACTGACCTCAAGTGACATAAACATACAGGCTATGATTAGCATTTGGATCATTTCACTTAAGATAACTGCTAATAATGTGATTAAAAACCTTTTGAAATTCATTCAAAAATTTTAATTTTTCTATTTTCAAACTCTAAAAGATATTTTGTGTATTTTAAAGGAAATGAGTTACATAAAATAAATAAAAAACCTGCAAACGCAAAAAAGGCGATTACGTTGCATCCCTCCAGTATCTTATCAAATAAACCCTTCAAATTTCTTTAGAGTCAAATGTCGGATTAAGGTTAAGAGAAAGTGTTCCCAGAACAGATTAAATTAAGTTATTTTATGCATCCTTATTTTTGTTGGCGTTTTTAGCTTTTGGAAATAATTCCGTTATATGTTCGAGCTTTAATTATTTGCCACAATTGAGGGATGTGACCAACCTTTTCAACTGAGAGATGAGAGATCGCCGTAATTATTATTGGTTTGAATGTGCCATTTATACAAACTTTCTAACGAAAAAGCGTCAGTGAATTTCAAGCAAATCTTGGTTGTAGTGAAAAATAGGTATGTATCGACATCCATAAATATTTAACGAATTGCGCACAACCAAAGGCGCGTCATACTCAGTGGTGGTAAGAGCCAAATATGAACAAAGAACATGAAAGGGAAGGAAAGGATACAGGTAGTAGAATATAAAGGATACAGGTAGTATGTAGAACAGAAATTCATGAATGTGAGAAAACATGTCTTCCTTGACCTACTTATTAAGTGCACCACTTTGCCGTTATGCTACTTAAGCCATAATTAGACTCTTATTGCAGCCAATATTTTTATAAATCAAATAAATTTAGCCCATTCGCTCAAGTTTAATTTTTACCGTAATATTTTTGTGTTTTTAAATTTGTCAACAAAAAAAAGACGACCTTCGTTTTGACTCTGTAATCATAATGAACGGCCGCTGTAGCCAAATGAGTTGGTGCGTGACTATCATTCGGAATTCAGAGAGAACGTATGTTCGAATCTCGGTGAAACATCAAACTAAAGAAAGCATTTTTTTCTAATAGCGGTCGTCGCCCCTCGGCAGGCAATGGCAAACTCGCGAGTGTATTTGTGTCTTGAAAAAGCTCCTTATAAAAAAAATATCTGCTGTTCGGAATCGGCTTGAAACTGCAGGTCACTCCATTTGTGAAACAACAACAAGATGCACGCCACTAATAGGAGGACGAGCTCAAGCGCCTAACCCTAAAACCCAGACATTTGTAAATAAAGTGTTCAACAGTCTCTTTCTCTGCAGGATCCCCACAGCTTCTGTAATGAGGGTCGTACGGCAATCCAATTTTGTCCTCATGATTTCCGATCACCCAGCAACCGGTGAAAACACCGCTATGAGTTTGGGAATCGAATGGCGGGGGATCCCCAGTAGTGAAATATCTGCAATTGTTGGGAGACCTTCACCATTCCAAATAATGAAATATTTCAAATGGCAAAAAGTAGATTATGAAAAAAAATTATAAAAGTTGACCCACGAATCGTTGCACCCAAGAATGCATAAATATTTTGGAAAAACCGGAGAACCAATTATTAAACAATAAAGAACCACCTAAAATCAAAGGAATACAATGAATGTGCTTCACGGCGGAAGTTCTTTATAGCAGCGAAGAGTGGGTTAAAGCGATTCAAGTATGCGAAAATCTATGTACATAGGTAGATAAGCCAGATGACTTTTTGAAAAAAAAGCCATATTTATGGATGAGAATAAATACAATATATTTGGGTGAGATGGGTGAAGATTTGATTTGAAATTAGTAAAGTTTATGCAATTTTGTAATAAATATAGTACATTTTTTTTTATTCTTTATGTTTTTAGTGTTGTAGTCACTTATATCCTTCATTTGTAAGAAACAAATGCAATAAAATTGATTAATGTAAATATTTTAATACCAAAGTTTCTGCATTTTATTTTCCAAAGTTACTGCTGCATATAAAATTCGTTGAGTGTATGTAAATAAGATATTTTAGGTTATGTTTTTATAAATTTTTTGCTTTTTGTCGGGACAGACTAGCAAATCCATTGTACTGCACTCGGGTTCCCTTTTAATTTACTATAAATCTACCCGACCTCCGAAGAAATCTGAGTACTTCTAGTGGTGTCAAGAAGCCAAGGTGGTCGCTTCTTAACACATCAGTGCCAAAGACCTCAAGCCTGATGCGAGCGAAGGCCAGGCAGACGCACAGAAAATGGTCCGACGTCTCATCCTGCTCTCCACATGCTGGGCAGAGTGGATTGTCTGAGATGCCTACCTTTTCATGTACTTCGTCCATAGAAAGTGGCTCGTCAGTGGCCCCGTTTAAAGAATAGCAACACTTTCTTTTGGGACCATTGAAATTCTTAACGCATACACAAGGTGGCGACAAAAGAAATAACCCTATGGGAAGATTTATAATTTTTGCAAATGGCGTCGTACTTCTGTCTGTGAGCTAGACAACTGCAGTACACAAACAAATAAGCAGTGGACGGCGTGAAGGTCTACATAAAGGTTCTCATCACTCAAAATATTTATTCAGTAAAAAATTATTCAAAAGCAAAGTTGGAGGATTAATTTTGTGCTACCCTGCATGTCTAACACTAGCTTAAAGTTTATTGACTTAGAACGCCGCTTAATAATGTGGAAATAAGACCATTCGAAAAAGCATTCCACGATTATAAATTTTCTATTTTTAAAAACTAAAACAATATTAATTTTTTTTGCTATACAAAAAAATAAAAAAGCTGCAAAAAGTGGCGACTACGTTGCACCTCTCCAGTACCTTATCAATTAAACCCCTCGACGAAAATTGAGAGAATTTTCTTATTTCAAACCGCTTTGGCCTTGTTTAAGGGCAGAAAGTGATCTTAGAAGAGTTTGTTTGTTTTTGTTTTGAAATTTGTTTTTGTTGATTTGATTTTTTTGTATTTGGAATTACTTCCCTTAATAGTTTGCTTATGTTCAAAGTATATTCTGCCACAATTGAGGGATGTGACCAACCTTTTCAACTGAGAGGTGTCAGATCGCCATTTGTTACAATATTGAAAGTGCCATTTATACAATCATTTCAACGAAAAAGCATCCGCGAATTTCAAGCAAATCTTGGCTGTAATGAAAAATGTCTACATACATATTTAATGAATTGCGCACAACTAACGGCGCGTCATACTCAACGCTAAAAAATAAAAACGAGCAAAAAAAACAAGTAAACAAATTATACAAAAGAAGCGCCGTGAATGGCAAGCGCTCTATATGAGTATGTACAACAATCAGCATTTCTCTGCAACAACAATAACAATCAACTGGCAGTGTACAGCTGCATGGGCTATAATAATTCGTTGTGCAGTTGCTACATTTGCTGAGACTGGCTTTTTGGTGGTGCAGAAACCGGTTCAAACAAGATCGTTGTTGAACCAATGGGTTTCAAAGGGAGTGTGACGGTGGTATGAGGTGTGGCAAGTTTGTTTGTGAGAAGGGCATGAATACTGGGCTGCAAATTGATAAATGTATGTATGTATGTATATAAGTATATAGTTGCACATAAATACTTGCACGGGCATAGGAATGAAAATATACTCGGTTATTGCGCATTTATTTATTTTTATTAACTCAGCGTTTCATGCAAAATTTCGTACTAGTTCGAGAGTGCCTGCAATTGTACCAGTTGCAAAATGACCTTTTAGAGTTGCATGCAAACCAAATACATATTTTTCTATTACTTATTGCAGTAATTCTCAAAAGGTTAGGCATACACGAAATTAGGTGTACATGAAAATAAATATTGATGGAATCAATTATCTGTTGTTTTGTTTTGTTCATTATGAACCAGTGCATTATATGGTCTAAAATTGATGCATTAACTGGTAGAAGCTGACTACATGGTTCAATGGTAGTACGTCAGAAAATTGACAGTTCGTATGAGTTCATAAATGGATGTGATTAGAATTAACAAAGGAAATACTATTGGTATTTTTTATAGAATTTTCGAATGAAGTTTTAGAATTTTTTAATGACATTTTTAATTTTTTAATAAAATTTTAAAATTGTTTAATGAATTTTTAATTTATTAATAAAATTTTTAAATTTGTAATGAGTTTTTTTTAATATTTTTCTATATCGTCTAAACAGCCAATTTTATTCACGTAGCGTGCTTACATATTCGCTCACCATTCATTTTTCAAAAATTATATGTAAGTGTAATTAGACATGCATACATACATACATACACACATACCAAGTATGGCAACTCCTATGAATGGTCGTATACGTAGGCACAGCTTTACAAGCCCATACAATATACATACACGTGGTACATATTTGAGTATGAAAATGCAAACGAAAAAATCAATACTTGCCGCACAAAACGTTGAGTAACCGGCTGAATCATTTCATTTGGCCGCTGTTATTTGGTGTTTGGGTCACAATTGGCGTTGAATGCTAACGAGTTTTACTGCTCAATGGAAATTTTTGCTATAGAAGGAATCATTCTATGAATTTTTTTAAGTTTAATTAAGGACTTATGAAAAGCAATTGTCTTAATGACAGTACTTATTATTAGGGGATTTAGTACTGCGACCTAAAAAATCTGGTGTGCCTTCTTCATGGGTTCAGAGTATTTCTCTGAGCTCAACTTCCTCAATACATTACATAGTATTCGGCCTGTTTTACTGAGTTTTACTTCATTCTAGGTAAAATATGTTTGTCCCGCTTATGCATCAGTGCCGCGCACGTTGCCAACACATGTTTGGCAGTTTTATCTTCCTACCTACAGAACTTACAAGTTCCATTGGAATATTTTCCTAGGTTGGTAAGATGAAGATTCAATTTATAATTCATGTGATGATTCTGAAATTATTCTTATTTAATTCCATGTCATCTTCAGGTTAAATCTACTTCATTAAATTGATTTTGAATGCGTTAAACCCAGTAGACTGCCCCATTTTCTTTTCTCTACTTTTTGCATAAGAGAGGAGAAAGTACCCTAACGATATGCAGCTTATCAAGACATTCCAGCACTTTGTTTGATGTGTTCTGGAAAGAGTTGAGAAGAATGACTGGTGCTAGGCTATCAGTAAGGATGGCTATGCTTCTGTTATTATCAGTGAGCGCATCTTTTTATTCCGTATACTTCCGCTTGAAATATACCTGTGTATACTTCCAAGTATCTTTTTTTCGATTCGCACTTGCCTCAGCACCTTTCCCGGTGAGGAATCCATCCGCGCACCATGTTGTCATGTTCTGGTTTAGCTTCTTGGTTTCTGTTAACCCTTCGCAGGACTTTTTATTGCCCAGTTCAGTCTTGAAGCGCTTGATAAAACTGGCAATCGGTAGCGTCATGTCTCATGGCATTGAGTTCTCAGTGGTTAGTTCAGCAAGAATATCAAACTTCTTGCGATTTTCATGAGCACCTGAGCCAATGTTTGCTTTGATTGTTCTTAGCATTAGTCCTCCTCGCTTGGGAATGGATATGAATGGTGTGTGTTAGCATGTGAAGAAGTGTGATTGCTATTTAGAGAGACAAGACTCCTGTTATGGTGTTTATCTTTATTACAATTTGCTTCCTTGTGCAAGATTATTACTCCGTGGAAATCATAGGCCTGACTATAGCTGGGACGATCCATCGTAGTAATATTGGTGTGCATCCCCAACTTTTTCCTTCAATCGATTTTCACTTGCACAAAATTTAAAAAAATTAGAAAAAATTAGAAAAAAAATTTAAAAAAAAGTTTAATTTTTTAGTGAGAGTTTTTAGAAAAATCTGGTTATGCAGTTATGTAACTTTAAGATCCGTAATATTGAATTATATTATTAGCTTAAGGTTCATGAACGGGTTAATTGTTTTTATTTGGTCTTTAATATGTCTGTTTTTTTTTTGTTTACCCCAGTTATTTTTCATAAATTTTATACAGATTTTGATTAAAATAAAAACGATGCATTTGCTTTCTTTTTTATTGCGGGAGGTTTTTTTTCAAACTCATCGCGCAACCAGATATCCTTAGTTGCTTTGCCTCTTCGCATTAGCTCGCTCTCGAACTGGTGTTCCCAGAGCATACTTGGACGAAACCCGGAAGCTGTGAGTTGCTTGGACCGTTTGCAGAATAATCGTCCTTGAAAGTGAATGGCGTTCAGGTACTTTCCCACTTGGGTGGACTTCTACGCATGGAACTATCCTCTTAACTTACACTTTATAAGACTTAGATCATGCCCGTCTTATCATATGGCTCACAAAAGTAGACAATGACAATGTACGATGAGACGTCCCATGGAGTGTTTGAGAGGAAGATTCTGCGGAAGATTTTTGGACCTTTGGACGTTGGCAACGGCGAGTATCGGGGAAATAGATAGAGCACAGCGAATAAAGATCCTGCGGCGTCGTCAACTAGCCCATGCCATCCGAATGGATTTGTTTCCTGTTTGGGCTCTGAAAATATTCGGTGCGGTACCAGCTGATGGTAGCAAAGGAAGAGGAATGCCTACTACATCTGTGTTGGAAAGGCAGAGCACGGCTTGGCTTCTCTTGGTGTGTCCAACTGGCGTTGGGTAACATGATAAAGAAAGGACTGGCGCGCCTTGTTAAACTCTCCCAAAATCTCTTAAGTGGCTGTCGCGCCAATCGAGAAGAAGACCGGCATACGATGCCAGCAATTTTTTACAGAAACACTTTAAAGTATAATATAATGGAACTATCAGGGCACCTTTCTCTACTATCTAAATACATACACATATGTATATTGCAGTTTGTGAAACCTCGAACATCTGAAAGAAGTATGAATGTAATTTGCGAAATACGATGTTGAGGCCTTCATTCCTTGTACAAAATGCGAGAAGTAGGTTAACGAAAATTATTTCTGATTGCTGTAAAATCGCAATCACGTCAAAAACGTATAAGAAGAAGCTGATGGGACTCCTACAAGCGCTTTAAGGTGTAAACCTTTGTTCTTTCACTGATATAATATGTATATCCAGGAGCAATTTTGGGTAGAAAACTGGCGTGACAGACTTATGTGGAGCTGAAGGTAAAGCGAGCGACTAAAGTATTTGGACAAAGAGCGAAAATATATAGCCAAATCTTGGATCTGAAACCACCTCATGTTTTTGGATATTTTGGATCAATATTTAGAACAATGTGGCAATGTGTGGCCTATGCTCTACCTAGGGAGTCAGGGGTAAAAATATTTATTTATAATGTGGCTGTAGTATGATGTTCAAGAACCCTGATTAAATCTACGGCTTCAATGCTGATCCCAAGTTAGAAAAGCATGGGTAAAACCTCAACAGCAGCTCTGACCTTTTTTCTGACTTGCAAGGATCTAAAGGTTCAACAAAAAATTACGAACACAAGCTAAGAAATGATGCCAGCATTCTTACGGACTGTGGTACGATGTTCGAACTCTCGAACTAAGAAATTATTTGGACAGATTCTGCCAGAAGTTTGCCGTGTTTGGAAGAAAATGCAGTGGTGAGGTCCAGAATATTCTATAGAAATTTTGTACAAATATTTAATCAAAAGCAGTCGTGAGACCGAAAAAGGTACTGGTGTTGGATGGCCTCTAGAGGAAAACTTGAGGTTCAGATCGGCGGCGTTATTGGCAATGGAAAAAGCTTGCACGCACTGCAAATTTTGAGCAGAAATGTAAGTTGTGCGTAAATTTCTGCGCGAGCTGAATTGGCGAACTTGAAGCTGGAGCTCAAACTGTCTGAGCAGACCAACGCAGTTGTTCCGTCATTTTCTCCATTTTCGAAAAGGCGTAAATACTTTTTCTTGGTATTCTATATTGTATTTATCAAAAATTTAATTTATATAGGTATGTATATATATATACATACATACATATATAATTTTGGCTGTTTGGCCGAGCTCCTCGTCCTATTTGTGGCGTGCGTCTTGATGTTGCTGCACAAATGAAGGGACCCACAGTTTCAAGCCGACTCCGAACGGCAGATCTTTTTTATTTTTATGAGAAACTTTTTCATGGCAGAAATACACTCGGAGGTTTGCCATTGCCTGCCAAGGGGCGACAGCTATTAGAAACAATTTTTTTTTAATTTTGACGTTTCACTGAGATTCGAACCTACGTTCTCTTTGTGAATTCCGAATGGTAGTCACACACCAAATCATTCGGCTACGGCGGCCGATTACTTAATTAAATATCCTTAGAATGAAGAGAATTAAAAAGAAAAATCATTTATAAAGCATACAGGATAAATGGCAACCATATATTTACGCAAATATTCATGAAAACAGAATTAACAACAATAACATATTTGTTAAAATCCACCATCTATTCCATTTTATTTAGGGTACAAAATACAAAATCGCCTACAAAAGCTTTTATGTTTTCTACACAAAGCGATTTTCATTTGCTTATCAGATTATCACTATCATTTAAGAGACTTACATTTGTATTCCCAAAGCGTTGCGTGTAGAGCTCCATAAATGATTTGAATTTTGTAGCGAAAATTTCATTTAATTTTAACCTCAACACGCATTCACACTTACATATGCACATAAAACATATCCACACATATGCACTTATTGTAACTAAATACAAACAATAAAACAGAATATTCCTAATGTAGTCTTCTCGGCCGACGTAGTATGTTTTAATCTTGTTAGCGTGCTGACCCTCGCTGCAGCGGATTCATATGGTCAGCCCCTTTGACCTCGGCAAATGAGTGTACGTATTTCCGGATCAAATCCCATCTTCTCTAGCACGCTTGCACCACTTTACCGCCACTCTGGCGGTTAAACGACAAGTGACTGCTGTTTATATGCGATTTGTGGCCTTAAGTCCTATTTATACAGCACTCTTAGTTGTTACAAATAAATTCATATACTTACTTGTCATGTAAATATATATCAGATTGTATGTGCGTACGTACATATGCATGCACGCGTGTGTGTGTCTTGTTTTTGTTTATTGTGGTTGTTGATGCTTGTAATGGTTGTCCTTGCAATGTTTCTAAAATAAACTCGTTCAGGTTCTCCTCACATTGTTTGAAATTGAATTGTATGCGATTCTATTATTTTTGGCCATAGTAAAGCCTTGCCACATTGGTAACACTGAAATCAGTTTGTAAATGGTAGCTGCCCTGCAAGAACAGCGTCAGAGCTGAACAAATTTTGCCAATACTTAGCACAAAGTTTATATCAGTTTCTTGAGGGCGCTATGACAAAACTGATAACAATTACGTATGCGTGATTTTGTGTCTCTCTCTAATACATGCATTAATATTGACGAATGGATCAAGAGATTTGTAGCTATACTGATCACTCCTTTCTTTTTACTGAGCCAATGCTGATTATACCATAAATCTATCAGAGCTGAGGTTTACAAACCTAGCAAAAATAATTTCTTTCCGGTTACTTTAAATATTTATTTGAAGTCATTGATTTGTTTTCCTATAAATCATACAAAAGAAAATTTCAATATTTAATATTAACGAAGCGTCAAGGGATTTCGGATGTTTAAAACTTTTCTGAACAAATCTGGCAACTACGTAAGTAACGGTTCTTTATTGGCGTCGTTACGTTTTTGAGTGCAACATTGAAATAACAGTGCCTTCAGTTTTTTAAGGTCATACAAGGAATATTTACAAAATGCTTCCCAGATTTAGACGAAAATGAGGTTTTTTATTATTTATTTATGCCTTGACTATAGTGGGTCGAGCGAAAGACAGCTCCACAGAACACCGAAAGCAGATTCTGAAATTGAGAGCAGATAGAAGATCTTAAACAGAAATACAAAATATTCTTACATGTTCAGCAAAAATAATTTCAAATGCAATAAAATTTGTGGAAAAGCCGGTAAAAGAGGAAGAAATCGAAAAATGCCCCTGCAAGACGATGGCAGAATTGTGAGGTGCTACAAAGAGAATTCCATTAAGTCAACGATGCAAATTAAAAAGAGGTGAACTTAAATGTTTCTGACATGACTGTACTTAGAAGGCTACGGGAAGCTGGATAAGCAGGTCGCAGTCTACGAAAAAAATCACTCCTGACACCAAAATATAAGACAAAACATTTGGAGTTTCCCAGAAAGTGTGCTAGCTGGCCAGCTGACATGTGGCGTAATATTTTACGGATTGAGGAGCACCGAAAATCAGCCCCAACACACTCTAAACACCATTAAACATGTGGGCTCAGAAGTTGTGGTATGGGGATGTTTCTCTTATTATGGCACGGGGCCCATACACAAAATTGATGGCATAATGGACATGAATATTTGTGTAGAAATAATACAGAATGTTATGTTGCTGTACTGCATATAAAATCGGTCTACCAGCAGGTTAATGATCCTAAAAACAAAAATGGGCAGGCCAAGGATTGGTTTCATACAACTAAAGTTGAGGTTATAGATTGACCACCTAAGTACCCCGACCTCAATCCTATAGAAAATCTGTGGTGGGACTTAAAAAGAGCTGTACACAATGCCAAATCGAGTGGCAATCAACAGTGTTGGGAAATTGTTAAAGATGCGTGACTGAAGATTCCGAAGCAGCGATGTGAGCAATTAAGCAGCGTAATAAAAAATTTCAACTTTGTATGTGCAAGTTTTATTTTTATTTTTTTATAAACATCGTCAGAATGCGTTACTTAAATGTGCACTACTAGTTTAATGTTATTTTTGTGATGAAAATTTTTGTTTTTCGTTAAAGAATTGATTTAAATTAAATAAATATAATACAATAATATTTCGAAATAATAATAACAACTTTCTAACCACAGCATAGAAAAAAACGTAATATTTTTTGGTACTGCTATTTTCGTGCCCGCAACTGTAAATTCTTTTAACTCCTGCTTGAAGCATATGGCACGAAAATAATTTTGAAGTTTTTGAAAACAATTTTTTATATTCTTAATCATATAAAGACATTGAACTTTTTAAATAAAATGCATAATTCGTTTTAGATCACACCATTTAACAAAAGTCTATGCTCAAAAATTCAAAAAACTCTCTTAAAATATGCATTTTTTTAGTAGCTTTTTGGGTACCCACGACGCTTTAGCACTTCGCTAAGTCTATTGGGCCCATAATTTGCCAATTTGGTAGTCTCTTCGACAGTAATCTTTTCCCACTCCACCTATATAACATCTTTCAAGACCTCTTTGGTTATGCTTAGTAATTTGGGGTTTTTTAAATTTTTTTCCAAAAACGCCCACAAGTATTCAATTAGGCTTGAATCTGGCGATTTTGGAAGTATTGGCAATAGTTGGAGACATTAAAGAGTAGTCATAAATTTACTATATGCGCCTTATGCTTGGAGTCGTTGTCTTGTTGAAAGCAGTATTCATTTGATAACCCCAAAATCTCAGTTTTACATTATTTTTCAAATATCCAAATAAGTAAACTAATACATATTTGAATCAATAATCTGCAATTTTCCCATCAGCACCACCAAATCATGCCCACTATGTATCACTGTGAGTAATAAATTTTCTTTATTCTTTCACACAATTTTTCTTCTTTTGATACCAGAAATGCATAATTTGTATTCATACGAAAAAATTAATATATATATTTTCCAAAACTCTGGATGCTTGTGTTTATCTTTATTTGCGAAAGCAAAGACTCCATTTTGCCAGTTGTCTCATTTCATTTTTTATAACTATTGTATTCCCTATTTCACCTTTCACTTTTGAAGTAGCTATCTTAGCATCTTTGTTCAGAAACCCTATAAATCTGCGCTTTTTCCTTTCTGTTAATTTACAAAGGCGCGATGCCCTTAGTCTTGAAATTATAATACCTGGGTAAGACTCCGTCAGAAACAATGAGATTTGCAAGTGGTCTTTCGATTTCTTTGAAACTTTGGGAAATATTAGTTCTAGGTAAGATACATTCGAGCCTAAAAGGATTTTGAAAAATTTTCAAAATTGAGTCATCTACGCCATGTTGAAAATCGGGACCGTGTTTTTTTCAAAAATCAATATTTCTTGAACCGTTGGATGGATTTCAATGCAATTTACAGACAATATAGAAACAAATAAGTAGTTTAAATTAGTATTATGTTAAAAAAAAATTTCGAAATTTTGACCAAAAAAGAGTCAAAAAATTTTTTTGAATCAATTTTTAGTTGATTTGGCCAGTTTTTTAGATTTTCTGTTATACACGTAACGATTCCTTATGATTTAACCTTTATTTTGAAAAAAAAATTTGATGGTGTCTATAATAGTTCTCGAGATATTGCGATTTTAGTGGAGCGCGCACCGTGAAATTCGCGGTTACGCAGCGCGGGAGTAGAAAAACGCGCACAGACCTGCAGCAGTCTGCTCCAGTCACTTCATACAGGAACACATAACGCAGCGCGAACTGTGCGTGCGTACGCGAACCGTGCGTGCGCGCTTCCACTAAAATCGCAATATCTCGAGAACTATTATAGACACCATAAAATTTTTTTTTCAAAATAAAGGTTAAATCATAAGGAATCGTTACGTGTATAACAGAAAATCTAAAAAACTGGCCAAATCAACTAAAAATTGATTCAAACAATTTTTTTGACTTTTTTTTGGTCACAATTTCGAAATTTTTTTTTAACATAATACTAATTTAAACTACTTATTTGTTTCTATATTGTCTGTAAATTGCATTGAAATCCATCCAACGGTTCAAGAAATATTGATTTTTGAAAAAAACACGGTCCCGATTTTCAACATGGCGTAGATGACTCAATTTTGAAAATTTTTCAAAATCCTTTTAGGCTCGAATGTATCTTACCTAGAACTAATATTTCCCAAAGTTTCAAAGAAATCGAAAGACCACTTGCAAATCTCATATTTTCTGACGGAGTCTTACACACCTGTTTTTCGGATCATTAAATTAATGTCTGAATTGATATTCATGTCCTGTGTTTCCTATTCGTCGATAGTTTTGGCCATTCTTTCCACAATTTTGTTATGATTTTCCTCTCGCCAATGTCTTTTCCTTTTTATTTCATTGTAAGGTTCCGCACAGAATTCCATTGAAACTCGTTCAACCAGTGGCTTGCAACATAAAAACGATAATATTCTTACCAAAAAATCGTCCTAAAAACAGAAGAGTGAACCAGCAAATCACTTGTGTTCATTTTTATCTCTCGTCATACTAAGTATTACCGAAAATAAGTACCACTAGAAACGGTGGCGACGAATTGCGGTGATAACTTTTTATCAGTAGCATGCCTACTACGATAGTAAACAACGAAGATGATGAATTTGAATCCCATTGGCATGAAAACGTTATAAGCCCAAGTTCCAAACTTTATACATAATTCACAAAAATGAACAATTTAAAAGAAAATGTTATGAAAATTTTCAACTTTTTAATCAGAATCTTTAGAAATCTTCTGGATATGTAAGTAATTTTATAGCCCATTCAACTGTGGTATAAGGAAAGGAAGGTTTAAATTCGATAAAAAATCACATTGAGATTTGGATATTTTGACAAAAATAAATCGTATGCAACAATAAAATAGCAAAAATTAAAACATAAAAACGTAAAAATATTGTCGGCAATTTTTTGAAATTTCGTAAATTTTTGTGAATTCTTTACGGAACTCTGATTATACGATTATAATAGGTGCCGAAAATTAATCATCCAAAATTTTTTTGAATAACTTTTCTACTAAACCAAAAAATAATTTTGTAATGGAAATATTTATTGTGACCTGGGCACGCTCTATTGCTTGTCTGTTTATATAAACTAGGTATAAGTATCTTACTTACCTGTTTGCGAAAATTAAAAATCTTCCGATTAATACCGGGTGATTAATTTTGCGCCACACTACAGTAAACCGTGATATAATAAATAAGGTAGTTCCATTATCACTTTTCGGTCGCCACATTAACTACCTGACAGATTATGGCATTTTGTGTCCGTGTGGAGTTGTTTGTTTCTCATCGGACGCGTCTCCAGGTGATAGATCGGCGAATTCCCTGTATATATGTGGAGTAAGTGGGAAATAAAATATATACTACCCGCAGACCAAAACAAACACACACCTGCTTGGAGGTGTACATAGACATTCTATTACCAAGCTAGGGTAGAAGGGTTCGCAATTTACCTATCTGAAACCCCTTTTGTTAACGATCCAAGCTCATACTTGGTTGACCGTTGGGCTAACAACCGACGTCGCAAAAAAATCTTTGTTATGAAACAATCACAGACTTTGAAGATCTTTGGATCACTCCGGACAGGTATTGGATACGGGACAACAACGAACTGTTATCCTTATGCAAGATGTTGTTAAACACATTAAACTACAAAGAATACGCCGGTTGGGTAATATTCAACGTATGAACAATGACCGCCCGCGAAAAATCTTGTCTACTACTTGGATATCTAAAATGTTAGAGTATGCAAAATAAACACTTCTACCCTCTATATTAAACTTACGAATATCCTTCCATCGGGATCCGGTGTCTGATCAGTTGGTTTTCAATGCTGATTTACCAATAGGCTTCAATAGCTGCTTTTCAGATTTTCTGACAAAACAGTCGACCATCTGACAAAACGGCAACTTCTGTTGGATTAAACTCGTTTCAGAGCACCTATACCGTCGCTTGCTTGTCTGTTTCTAACCCATCTGCGTGGATCCCTGATTCGTCATCTATTGCGATTTCATATACGTGATATGAATCATCGCGGAAGAATTTCTTTAATATTTCTTTACACCAATAGACACGAATCCTTTTGGGCAATTGTCAAATTATGCGGTATATAACAAGAAAAAATCTTGTTGACGACCAAATATTCATGCAATATTGAATATAGCTACTCCCACTAATGTCCAAGGGTGCCTTTATCTCGCGATATGTCAGAAGACGATCTTGCGTTATTAACTGACTTCCAGCATCGACTGTTTCTAGCTTAATAACCATTTTTGGACGGCCTTCATGAAATTCATCCTGCAAGGATCGGCGGCCACGTTGGAGCTCGTTATACTAGCGTTTCACAGTACAGGGTTGCCCATATTCGACGGACCTATCTGGCAATCCTGTATCTTTTGACAGAGACGTCAGATCGCTTAATGACATGCCGCGTTGGAAGCGTCAGTCCAAGCAGATTTTACCATGGAACAGTACACGCCAAGCGAGCGCTCCCAAATTGTTGAAATTTACATTCAACAAAAGAAGTCAATTGTGAAAACTCAACGTGCGTATAAAAAATTAAATAATGTGAAAAATGCGCCTTCTAAGAACACCATTAAACGTTTGTACGAAAGGTTTTCGACTGGTGATGCTCTTTCTAATCCAAAGAGGCCAAATCAAAACCGACCAAGGCGATCGGATGAGAATATTGTTCTTGTACGGGCCAGTGTTGGGACGTCGCCAAGGACATCCCAAAATCGCCGTTCTCAGCAGTTGGGCATTGCTCGGACCATTTTACAAAGAATTATACGCATTGATTTGCAGTTATTCCCGTATAAGATTGTATAAGACGCAAAGATTGTTGCCTGCGGACAAGCCTCGTCGTTTGTAATAGGCCCAAAGAGTCATCGAAATGTCTGAAGATGACGAGCAATTTTGGAACAAAATCATCATGTCCGGTGAGGCTCATTTCTTATTGAATGGGACGGTAAACAAGCAAAATTGTATTTATGCCACTGAAAATCCTCACGAAATTCAAGAGGTACCTCTTTACGACGAAAAAGTCACTGTTTGGTGCGGCGTTAGTGCGAAAACGATTATTGGGCCGTTTTTCTTCGAAAATGAAGATGGTCAAGCAGTTACCGTCAATCAGGAGCGTTATCGCGATATGATAACCACTTTTGTGATGCCAATTATTCGTCGAAAGTGTATGAGGCAGTTCTGGTTTCAACAAGACGGCGCTCCACCACACACAGCTCGCACCACAATCGATTTTTTGAGGAAATTGTTTCCTCGCCGTTTGATATCGAAAAATGGCGATTTTGACTGGCCACCGCGTTCGCCCGATTTAACGCCACCTGACTTCTTCTTGTGGGGATATTTAAAATCAAAGGTTTATATTAATAAGCCATAGAAGAGCTCAAGAACAACATCCGTGAGGAAATAGCCGCTATTCCAGCCGAAAGGTTAGCTAAAGCTATGGAAAATGTTGCAAAACGGTCACAATACGCCGTACAGGCTCAAGGCGGCCATTTGAGAGATATCATATTCAAAAAGTGATGTATCAAACCTACTTGAACCAAATAAAATGATTATTATCGTTAACATCAAAAAAATTGTGTTTTTCCTTGGAAAAAAAAAAAAACATATGGGTCCGTCGAATATATGCGCACCCCAGTAGTTAAATGTGTGTCTTTAAAGCCAAAAGTCGAAGTAAGTTGATCAATGCACTCCGGTATCGATACTATCATCGATATATCAACGCATGAAAATTTTCGTGGGACAATTTGCCAATATATTCTGGCCGAGATGAATTTTTCAACTCACTCAAAAAAAAACAAATAAAGCTCGTAGAGTGGAAACGTTATAGTAAGTTTATGCTAAAAAATACCAAAATTTTCGTTAAAAATATCGAATTACAGTTCATCACTCGGAGTGCTGTAAAGACGCAACCCTCTCACCAAGCTTCATTGGGAAATATTCGTCGGCCTATTATTTTTAGTCGAAATAAACTGCAATGCCATGCAAATTAAAAATTCACTTCAGGGCTTCTACAAAACTGTAGTGAATATCTCGGTAACAATAGGTAGCATAATAAGCGGTAAATTTTCCTTTTTGACAATCACAATAGCAGTCACTTGAACAATAATCGATGATGAGGGTCAATGCTGACCTTATGGATTTGAGCGGATTGGGAGCTCCATCAACAACTTCTTGCAGGGTGTCTACTTTTAAGCAATTTTCGTGCGTACAGATTAGTACATATGAGTGCATTTATTTTAGAACCGACAAATACACATACACACTTATGTATCCGCATATATTGCTGATTGTTTTCATTCCTGTTAATATTGGTAAGCTAATATTTACTGTTTAATTTAGTGCGTATGTGTGCGTATGTAAACAAATATTTCCCAACTGATGCGCTAGTACATATTCACGTATAATACCAACAATACGCCTGCTGGCGACTTGAAAAGATTTCTCCCAAATTTGTTTCCAAATAGCTAGCATTTTCTACATCATTGTTATTGATGTTTATTGAGAAAAAAAGGGCAAAGTATTCTTCTTCTTCTTAATTGGCGCGATAACCGCTTACGCGATTTTGGCCGAGATTAACAAAGCGCGCCAGTCGTTTCTTTCTCGTGCTAACCGGCGCCAATTGGACACACCAAGTGAAGCCAAGTCCTTCTCCACCTGATCTTTCCAACGCAGAGGAGGCCTTCCTCTTCCTCTGCTACCACCAGCTGGTACCGCATCGAATACTTTCAAAGCCGGAGCGTTTGTATCCATTCGGACGACATGACCCAGCCAACGAAGCCGCTGGATCTTTATTCGCTGCGCTATGCCTATGTCGTCGTAAAGCTCATACAGCTCATCGTTCCATCGTCTGCGATATTCGCCGTTGCCAACGTGCAAAGGTCCAAAAATCTTACGCAGAATCTTTCTCTCGAACACTCCAAGCGTCGCTTCATCGGATGTTGTCATCGTCCAAGCTTCTGCGCCATACGTTAGGACGGGCATGATGAGAGTCTTGTAGAGTGTTAATTTTGTTCGTCGAGAGAGGACTTTACTGCTCAATTGCCTACTTAGTCCAAAGTAGCACTTGTTGGCAAGAGAGATTCTACGTTGGATTTCAAGGCTGACATTGTTATCGGTGTTAATGCTGGTTCCTAAATACACGAAGTCTTTTACAACCTCGAAATTATAACTGTCAACAGTGACGTGGGTGCCGATACGCGAGTGCGCCGACTGTTTGTTTGAAGACAGGAGGTACTTCGTTTTGTCCTCGTTCACCACCAAACCCATTCGCTTTGCCTCTTTATCCAGTTTGGAGAAGGCAGAACTAACAGCGCGGTTGTTAAGGCCGATGATGTCAATATCATCGGCATACGCCAGCAATTGTACGCTCTTATAAAAAATTGTGCCTGAGCGATTAAGTTCTGCGGCTCGTACGATGCTCTCCAACATCAGGTTAAAGAAGTCACACGACAGCGAGTCACCCTGTCTGAAACCTCGTTTGGTATCAAACGGCTCGGAGAGGTCCTTCCCAATTCTGACGGCGCTGCTGGTGTTCAGCAACGTCATCTTACATAGCCGTATTAGTTTTGCGGGGATACCAAATTCAGACATAGCGGCATACAGGTAACTCCTTTCCGTACTGTCGAATGCAGCTTTGAAGTCGACGAAAAGATGGTGTGTGTCGATTCTCCTTTCATGGGTCTTCTCCAAGATTTGGCGTATCGTGAATATTTGGTCGATGGTAGACTTTCCAGGTCTAAAGCCACACTGATAAGGTCCAATCAGTTGGTTGACGGTGGGCTTCAGCCTTTCACACAATACGCTCGCTAGGACCTTATAGGCGATATTTAGAAGACTAATCCCGCGGTAATTGGCACAGATTGCAGGATCACCCTTCTTATGGATTGGGCAGAGCACACTTAAATTCCAATCGGCAGGCATGCTTTCATCCGCCCATATTCTGCATAGGAGCTGATGCATGCACCTTACCAGCTCCTCGCCGCCATGTTTGAATAGCTCAGCCGGCAGTCCGTCGGCGCCCGCGGCTTTGTTGTTCTTTAGCCGTGATATTGCTATTCTCACCTCGTCATGGTCGGGTAACGGAACGACAATTCCGTCGTCAACGATTGGGGTATCGGGATCTTCACATTCTCTATGACATGCGCAGCTGTCACCGTTTAACAGGTTCGAGAAGTGTTCCCTCCATAATTTAAGATTGCTCTGTACGTCAGTCACCAGATCGCCGTCTTTGTTCTTACAGGACAACGCCCCGGTCTTAAAACCTTCTGTAAGCCGCCGAACTTTCTGGTAGAATTTTCGGGCGTTGTTCCTGGTGGCCAGCATCTCAAGCTCCTCGCACTCACGTATTTCGGCCTCTCGTTTCTTCTGTCGGATAATACGTCTCTCTTCCTTTTTTAGCTCTCTGTAGCGATCCCACATGGCTCGCGTTGCGCCCGATCGCAGCGTGGCTCTATAGGCGGCATCTTTTCTTTCGGCGGCAGCATGACATTCCTCGTCGTACCAATTGTTTTTTCGGGCTCGCCGGAATCCGATTTCTTCTTCGGCGGCGGTACGTAGGGAACGAGAAATGTTGCTCCATTGCTCGCGCATGCCGGTGTGTTGGGCAGTGCTCTCCGAGAGCAGGAGTGAGAGTCGAGTGGCGAATCTTCTGGCTGTCTGTTGTGATTGCAGCTTTTCGATGTCGAACATTCTTTGCGTAGGTAGATGTACGTTTTTTGCTGCACAGAGGCGTGTGCGCAGTTTGGCTGCAACAAGGTAATGATCCGAGTCGATGTTGGGTCCTCGGATCGTGCGTACATCTAATACACTAGAAGCGTGTCTTCCATCTATCACAACATGATCGATCTGGTTTCGCGTTTTTCGATCTGGAGACAGCCAGGTAGCTTGGTGAATCTTCTTATGCTGGAATCTGGTGCTACAGACTACCATGTTTCGGGCCCCGGCGAAGTCGATCAGCCTCTGTCCGTTACCGGATGTTTCGTTGTGCAGGCTGAATTTTCCGACTGTGGGACCAAAAATTCCCTCCTTGCCCACCCTGGCGTTGAAGTCGCCAAGCACGATTTTTATGTCGTGGCGGGGGCAGCGCTCATAGGAACGTTCCAAGCGCTCATAGAAAGAATCCTTGGTCGCATCGTCCTTCTCTTCCGTCGGGGCGTGGGCGCAAATTAGCGAGATGTTAAAAAATCGCGCTTTGATGCGGATTGTTGCGAGACGCTCGTCCACCGGAGTGAACGACAGTACTTGGCGACGAAGTCTCTCTCCCACAACAAATCCGACACCGAATTTGCGCTCCTTTACATGGCAGCTGTAGTAGACGTCGCAAGGTCCTATGTTTTTCTTACCTTGCCCCGTCCATCGCATCTCTTGGATGGCAGTGATGTCAGCCTTTACTCTCACGAGGACATCAACCAGCCGGGCAGAGGCACCTTCCCCATTAAGGGACCGGACATTCCAGGTGCATGCCCTCAAATCGTATTCCTTATTTCGTTTGCAGGGGTCGTCATCAGTTTTGGAAGTTCTCATCCGAGGCTTTGTTGCTGTTTTCATTGGGGGGCTTTTTAAGTGGCGGGTCCCAAACCCAGCGCACAACCAGCTATGCTGGGATGCTTCGCCTTCTCACTTTAGCTCACTCCCGAACGGGTGTTCGGAAGCTAACCAGAGGATACGTGGGCTAATCCCGGGCGTTGTGAGCTGCTTGAACCATATGTAGAAGAATCGTCCTGGCCACTCCCAAGTGAATGGCGATCAGTAACTTTCCCCACTTGCGTGGACTTCTACACATGGAACCATCCATCTTTTTATTTTGGAAATCAATTAATTTTTGCAACTAAAAGTGTTTTTTTCGAATTATATATAATAACTTATAAACGTCAAAAAGAATCAAAGAAGAATATTTAACTTTAAAAGACTTTATTGTAAAATTTCCAATATTGAATAAATCTCAAAGTTATTAAATTTTTTTTTAATCTTTTAAATTTAATTTTTTTTGCACTCATGTCTACAATAAACCAGTTTTTAAAGAAGTTTTTAGTGTCCAAAATAATTGGACCAATGGACAATTTTATGTCATGCTCAGGTATCTTCACTAAGTATTTAGATGTTTTCGAGTAAGATAGTTCAAGTGAAAGTTCAGCGAAAGATGTGATTTCTGGCACCACAAGTAAAACCTATCAATACCAGCTTGAAGATTAATGGCATTCTCTTGAGTCTTGATCACTGAGAAGAACTTAAGGCAATTTCACAAACTAATAGTTTAATTAAGATTATACCTTCTGCTCAAATATGAACGAGACGTTATCAATAAAACTTGTTTACAGTAGCACAGAAAACAAACTATGTGACATATCACGCTGAAATTGCCATGTAAGCTTATAACAGTCCTACCATCCAACAAAAAATTTATTTTTGCCATATGTCATCCGCGGACCGTTTTATTGATAACGTCTCGTTCATATTTGAGCAGAAGGTATAAGGCATAAGTGTGAATACAGTGGACATAGAAACCAGCCGAGAAAGAGTCAATGAAGTATTCTCTAGAGCCCGATTAGATGCCGAAGATCTGTTGGCAACAAGACCAACTTGACTTTGGAATCACTCCTTCAAAGAAATCATTATTAATAAGCAAGATAATAAGGTTCTTTCAGTTTCTACTCAAATATATACATATATACAGTAGAAGCCCGATAAGTACCTACAATTGGAAAATTTCAGCAATGATTGCACTTAGCGAAAAATAGGACTTTTGCGAATTTCTCCTGTGGATCGAGGAATACCTAGGGAAAAATATTTCAACTCTATTCAATGCAATTAATGATCTCAAAAGGTCGATATTCAAGAAAAATGAACACATATTTATTGAAATTAATACAAAGAGATCAATGCGGAAGGACATATGAGCGTGTGCTCCAAAATTCAATTATTTTTTTTGGAAAAACTTTGTTATTTTCGATTGCGTTTTCTCGTAACACTTTTCAAGTGCTTTTGATCGGATATCATGCAAACAAGTGATCTGATTGAATGGCAGTACATCGTTCTGTTCACCCCATTTCAAAATTATATTGACACAGCCAAAAATCGATTCATGCTGGACTTTTCCGGTTGTTTCTTCTTGAGTACTATCTTCGGGTTCATTGGCTTCACTATCACCTTCATCTATTCCTAATTCCAAAACCCAATTGCGGATTTCATCTGTGTCTGCTTCACCCACATAGTTTTCGACCATCTCATTTAACCGTTGTAATCCTCCAACAAGAAGGGGGTCGTCAATTTCGATATCCAATGGTATATCGTCTGGATTAGATTCAATAATCGCGTCAACTGTTGCGCTTGTACCCAATACGCTTTTCCAGCATTTAGCGATCGTTTCAGGGAGCAATTTCCCCCATGCTTGGCTCAACATGATCACGGCGGTTTTTAAATCAATTTTCTTCAATAGTTCATGTAATGAAGAATCTTTTTCACTAATTATGGTTTCCATTAGAAATGTTTTGCATTGAATTTTTGTCAAGTTAATAACATCTTGATCCATTGGCTGTAAAATCGCTGTGCAATTGGCCGGAAAATACATCACTTCGATCTCACCACAAACTAATTCTTCTTCGGGCGGATGAGATGGGGCTTGATCCAGCAAGAGTAATGCTTTGGGTGGAACATCATTTTCTTTGGCGAATTTTTTCACTTCTTCGACAAAATTATTAAAGCACCACTTTTTGAAAATATCCCGCGTCATCCAAGCAGTCTTGTTGCTAGCATAATTCACCGGTAGACGAAAATTGTTAAAACAAGGCGGATTCATAGATTTGCCGATCGTTAATGGTTTTATTTTGTGGCTGCCATCACCATTTGCACACAAAAGAACACTGATTCGATCTTTTGAAACTTTGTTGCCTGGAGCACTCTTTTCATCTTTCGAAACGTAGGTTTTATTTGGCAAAAGTTTCCAAAAGAGCCCCGTTTCATCAGCATTATATATTTGTGATGTTACATATCCTTTTTCAGCGCCGTCAATTTTTCCTTAAATGGCTCAATGGCTTCTGGATCACAAGATAATTATTCACCAGTCACAGTCAAATAGCGAAGTCCGAAGCGTTTCTTGAATCGCGAAAACCATCCATCACGTGCATTGAATTGTTCTCCATCCTTTTTTATTTCATCAAATATTTTTAATGCTTTGCTTTTCAATATCAAGCTAGAAACAGGAGCATTCCGACGCCGCTGATTCATGAAAAACTGGTACAAACGCTTCTCGAGCTCTGAATGGTTGCCAACCGCAAAGTTTTCCGTTTATTTCCAAGTGAAAATGAATTGTATGCATTTTCTTTTAATGAACGGGATTGTTTTTTTCGGCAAATCGTTGCGCAATCAACTTTGTATTCGAATGCAAGATCTCGTTGTTTAACGCCTTTTTCAATTTTTTGGAGAATCTCATCTCTTTCTTTCAATGTAAGAAAATGTAGATTCTTTTTCACTTTTCCCATTATTTTATTTGATGAAAGCAAAAAAAAAAATGATTCAAACTCCGAACGATTGTTTTACTCTCAAGAACCGGCTTGATACTAACGCGTGTTGAATGTCACAAACGATTCGATGCCATATTTTATGATATCAGCGCTACAATTTTACAGTTATTTGTAAAAATCAAAAATCACAAAGCGTGAGAACAGTGTTTTTGGCCGCAATAATTTCGAGAACCATAACTGTGCATAGCTATAAAGCTGTGTCTTCGCGCGTGATGAACGCAAATACATTGCCGTATTAAGTAAAAAATTTCTTCGAACAAGAATTCTTTTGCGCCCGAAAATTGCAATTTTTAATTGCTCTTTTCGAGTTTTCTATGGACTCAAAATCGAATTGTACTTTCCGCGAAATTGCAGTTATCGATATTGCACTTATCGGGTTTCTACTGTATATATATAATTGGCGCGTACGCCCTTTTTGAGTGTTTGGCCGAGCTCCTCCTCCTATTTGTGGTGTGCGTCTTAATGTTGTTCCACAAATGGAATTCTTGAATAAATTTTGTAAAGTTGATCACGGCGTGTTTTCTTCCTCATACCAAACGAAGGTTTTTCGCATTTAGATTACGAAAACATAATTCCAAAGAGAAATCGCACTTGCTTGTTTATTGAGACCTCCCTCTCTCTCTCTCTCAATGTCCGTACATCCATTTTAGTGCATTGTCACCAGCTTCACAAATTCGTGCGCTTCAAGGAAGCAATTTTACTACCGCGCTTTCTTAACGCAATTTAATGGAAAATCACATCATATGTTTTCCAAACACGTCCGAAGCCAACCCACTTTCCCTTCACCACTTTACAGCCTCTTTTGTTTTTTGTTATCGAAAATTTGAGTCACGAAAACAATTTTACGAATTGGTTTGCGCGCGCGTACGCTTCAAAAGTAAAGACAGCCAGCTGACTGTTAGCCACTCAAACAGACAATCACAAGGCTTTGAGTATCCTGCCAGCACACTGCTCCATTGATTGCCTGTCTGCCAGCGACTGCATGTTGGCATGGATATGTGTGTCTGTCTGTTTAGAGCTACAATTTGATTGCGCCACAATTACGTTAAGCAGACGTCCGAATGCTTGGTTTCATCGTTTGTTTGCTTGCACTTATCAACTGCAGCTATCTTCGCCGTTACGAGTATATCGAAAGTGTTGCTATTGTTATTGTTTTTTCTGTTTGGCTTTGTCTTGACTTCCAAGCACTGCCTTTTTGCTTTTTTTTCTCTGACGAAATTTTGCTTGCTGCAAAAAGGCTACTCCTTTCATTATTGACTAAGTGCACGCGCCACAAATTGGTCGATTGCGGTAGAAATTTGCGGCAAGCGGACTGTTGTGGACGTATCAGAATTTCTAAGGGTTAGGTAGGTAGCCAATTAGATTTGAATAAAACTACAAAACGCGAAATTTGGGTCGAATTCATTTGACTGATTATGCGATGTACTCAAAATTTATGTAGTGCTTTGATTGCAATATATTTTGAAATATTTTTGTTTGCACCAATTTAGGTTGAAACTGTGGATATTTTATTTACTGCTTTAACTCAAAGCTATCCTATAGTTGCAAATCATTTACTTGTGCCAAAACAAAAATAAAAACGCTATCCAATGCTTGCATGCCAGTTGATAATCTGACCACCCACTAGGCTTTGTCCAAAAATTTGCATTTCTCAAAAAATACGCAGTCAACGTAGCCAAGAATGGGTTATCATTAACTCTTCCACATAATTTAATTTGCATTTTTTTTTTTTGCTTTTCCTATTTAAATTTCGATTCCTTTTGTGTGACATTTCTATTCTATTCAATGCACAAACTGAATAAGCCGCAAATATATAAAAAGCAAATGCTTACAAATTTCCACAGCTAGCACCTGCTCCTTTCAATCCCTTGCTCTAAATTTCAACAAAAGCACAGATGCTGGCCAATTCCTTTGGTTTGCTTAGTTTGTCATTTGGTTTTTGGCATTTGGAATGACATTTCCAGTGTGCAAGACTGATAACGGGTGAGACAAATAATAGATGTGGTAGAAAAGTTGTACAAGGAAAATGAATGCTAAGCATTTGAATTTGAGAAAACCCTCTATCAGCCTTGCCACTGGGCGGCCAATTGAACTGTAAACCTTCAAAATTCAGTATTTTTTGTTTTATATTTTTTAATTAAATAGAGTAATTTTTAGAAAAATTGGGACAGGAATTTGCTTTCTTCATCATAACGGCTTCCCAACAACATTCTGATATTTTTATTTAGCACATACAGTCTGTCTAGTGTAACCGTGACCGCCATAACTTAGAAATTATTTCACCAATTCTAACAAACTGCATTGGATCTTAATATGGGCTCACAATATTTATTATATGCAATATATTCAATAAAAGGTATGGTTCCAAACCAGCCGAATTTTCCTAAAAATTTTTGACTTTCCATATTTGCTTCCCTTTAAGTTTTTGTTTACTTAGGTAGGTATGTAGGTGAAAGTGGCAGCCGGTCTTTAAACCAACCTTATTACTGTTGTCACAGTATTAGTTTATCTAGAGATGCGGCAACCTCGTTACTAATAGAACCTTAACTCTTCCTGGCCATGGAACAGCATACAATCGCGGAGAGAACTGCTAGCTCATTAGAAGGGAAGTTTCTCTAAGGATCAGCTGAGAATACTCACTGGCAATCCCACAGACCTCTGAAGATGGCGCAACCATCTGCGTAGACTCGGGATCTACGTAGACTTGGAATCTCCCAGAAACTCCAACACACCTGCTTCTCGAATATGAGGCAATAGCTAGACGAAAGAGTAAATATTTTCGGCCAGTAGAAAAGCACATAAGTATGATCAGCCCAACTCAGCTCCATACTAGGTTTATTGAGCGAACTGAGTTTTGGTGAGGTGTTGCGATGAGTAGAGGGCAAAAAAGATCATAAGGTGATAAGGAAAACCTCCACTATTCTTCATTCAATCCATTCCGGAGACACTGCAATAATAACAATGATAACGAATATTAGCCAGCAATGCAGCTGCCGTGGCGAGTGGGTTGGTGGGAGATCACAAGTAGGAAGTGCACAGATTCGAAACTCTGGGCACGAAACATCAAATGAGAGATAACTTTTTTCTAAAAGTGGTCCCTCCTTGGCAGATAATGGCAAACCTCCGAGTGTATTTCTGCTATGCAGAATTTCTTTCGCCATTCGGAGTCGGGTTAAAACATATATAATCAATATTAATAGTCATTCATAATCAAAACACAATTTTTAAATTTCAATTAAAATACATCAGCGGCCACCATTTCTCGCAAATTATCTTTTCAACTGAAATTCTGTTCATTTCAATTACCGATGGAAAATGTTTTATGTCTCTCTGAAAGCATAATTGAAAGGATCTCAATATTGAGTCTCCTCCAAATTATTGCTTTATTACAATAAAGATGTACATATATCGCGCAAACTCATATTCTAGCTCTTTTAATGGTTTGGGTCTCATTTTTCCCAATCTTCCAAATCCACTTTTTCAAATCTGCGTTTTATTCATTCACTGCACCATTCAGCGCTTAGCGAACCAATTGATTGATACTTTGCCGGCTGCATCTGCCATTTACGCTATTTATGTGCCGATATATATTGAATATTGACGAAAAACCAATAATGGAATCGCTCACATCAGCGACCAACAAGCAAAATGACAAATGCAATTGCAGGCAGATGAGTGATAGATAAGTGGAGCATATTCGCTACTGCGACACTTATACCCACTCGTGTATTGGAATAAGCCGAAAATTGTTGCCATTGAGATTGAGCACGCGATTGAGGTTGTTGACAGTTTTAGAGTATTGTAAAGTAGTCAAGTTGTTCCATCAGATACGATACATATATTTTTGTGCATATATTTGTAATGCGAACGTAATAAAAGCCACGACAATGGTGAGCTTGATGGTTATACCAAATAACATCCAAGTAGAGTAAAGTTCATAATAATTATTCCGATGCGCCTATTGATGATTGCCTAGATTTTGCCTACATGTCTTCAACAGCTGAGTGATTCGCTTTATTTGATTTTTGAATGACTAAATGTTGATGCAAAAAATATTGCAATATTCAATAAGTTCTTGTGCTTGGCGGAGATTTGTCAATAACAAATAAGACAAGAAAATCTGCACTCAATAATGAGAAAATCAGAGACATCATTGGGCGAAATGAACAGATTATGCGGGTTAAAATGGACAGATTGCTCTTAAGAAAAGCTCCAGCAAAGATATCCTCAGTCTGTCCCGATCTTTGGCTACTGCACTCAGCTTCTTCCTCAACACTAAACTTTAATTGTCCACATTCTTGAGAAAGTTTGAAATCTCCAGAAAGCACCTTATTCGTAGTGGGACAGCGGCTGTTGAATGGACTTGACTTCTTTCTCATCTTTGCAGTTCCTACAGAAATCGATCGGCTCCAAGCCGAAAGCCATGTGACCAAATAGTCTAATGGCTTATAAATATTACCCTAGGAAGACATAAGTACGAGTACTATATATTCATTATATGGCCCCTGAGTAAGTTCTTTGCTCTTTGCTCATTCAACGTTTTCAATGAGAACTTCGTACTCTGCAGGTATCCACATGAGACATCGTGGTTGTTAAGGCCGATGATATCAATATCATCAGCATCCTCGGCAATGGCAAGCCACTAAGGGTATTTCTATCACCATCTGCCATTGGAAGGTTCCGTAAAACTGTATAACTACATTTTTTATACGGCGTAAATACGTAAAATCCAAAACTATTTTTAGCTACTTAGGACATGCACTTCATTCAAATACCATTTAATGAACTATAAAGCTGCGTATTTAATTTTTTTATTCTGATTAAAAATTTTGAAATTTTGAAAGAAATTTGTCGCATCATTTCAATGAAACATTGAAGGAAATAACTTCTTTTAATGCAGAAATCTTAACTCATATACATATATAGGGGATGTGGCATCCGACATAAAAACCAAAAGGTGATATCTGGAACCAACTAAGCTAGGGAACTGAAACTTGGCACAAAGCCATAAACTACACATACCGTTCTTATGGTACATATTGGAAAAAGTGGGAGTAGCACCTCCCATACAAACTGAAACTTTCATATAGCTTCTCTTTGGAACCGCCGCTTGTGTTAAGTAGGCTACAGACATGGTATCTTTCTTCTGCTTATACTCAATCATTTACCCATACTTTTCTTTTCTCTTTTTTTCTTTTGAAGCGGGCTTAATAACAAACATTGCAATCGCATCATCCGCGTTTTTGCTATCCATCTTTACTCTATCAACACAAAATCACTTATGAGTGATATGTGGCAAATGACAGAAAGAATGTTGGCGACCATGTTCGGCACCTACTTTAAGGTACTGAAATTGCATACAGTTATACAAATTGCCAATACATGTCTTATGGGGAAAAGCTTCCATATGGAAAAAGGAGCGTGACACCTCCCATACAAACTTAAATCGCATGTCGTGTACAAAATAAATGAATCAAAGGAAATTTCAGGATCTTAAAACTATTTTTAAGGATCGCTACCAGGGTTTGAAAAATAAAAACATTTTATCACAGGAAAAATTATGGGATTGAGCTCGGGAACCCCCCAAAAAAACTCCCTCCTATACATCGTTTTCTGTATTTGTGAAGGTAATTATTTGTTAACCCCGTGTGACTTATTTAAAACTTGGGAAAACTTTGCAAAATGCTTATACCGAAAAAGCTTTAACAAATGCCTGTAGTTGGAACTTAATATTATATGATTAATTGGGCGATGACTATGAATATATAAAGGGTATTTCAAAAGAGACGTCTAATTGCCAGTAGGGAATAGTTCCTTTACCGTACGAACAGCATATCGCAAAATGTGTAATTTTTTTTGGTGGGAATAATATTCCGAATGAGTTCACAATTCAAAGGTTGTTAAAAAAATTTCAAGAAAAAGGACTGACAGAACGAAAATTAGAGGTTCTGTTGAGAATATTACAGCTATAGCTCAAAATGTTGTTGAACAACCTTAAACGTGATGATGCAGTTGGCAGATGGTGGAGCTGGTGAAGATGTCAACTGCAGGCTAAACTAAGTAAGGACGGCATTCGGGCGAGTGCATAGTATGGGGGAGTTCGCAAATCTACAAGCGCACTAAGCTACGAATATTCGGCTCATGCGTACAGTCCTTCTCCAACAAATGCCTCCGCATCATCTGCAGAATATTCTGGTCAAACGCCAGCAATAACGACGCACTGTGGAGACTAACGAATGAGGAACCCATCCTTAGGCAAATAAAATGTAGAAAGTGGCGATGGATAGGTCACACAATGAGATGCACAAGCATGGCACTGGACGGGAACCCACAAGGGAGCAGAGGTGGCGGTCGGCCAAAAACACTTGCAGAAGGTCGATGTTGCGCGAACTAGCACATGCCGACATCTCGTGGGACTGTCCAAAAACAACAGCACAGAACCCCGTACGATGGAAGAAGAGTCTTGACGAGGCACTATGCTCCCGGAAGGAGAGATTAAGAAAAAAAAAACAAAATTTATTTGTTTTATTTTAAAACAACAGCTAGGTGCATCTTTTGAAACGACCTAATGATTGGATAAAACCTACTATGATACTTACAGTAAGAACTGTTATTAGTCGTTTTTTCGTGGGGGCAATACCAGCATTTATAAATCTTTTCGAAACTTGGATTAATATAGTCTTTGTTATAGAATGAACTATACTTAGTTACAAAGAACAATTGAAGTTAAAAATAAATAAATATAAATTTCCCAAAATTGTCAATATGTGTTGATTATGGCCCGATTTCAGCATTAGAATGAATCGGAGACTCCTATCGTGATCATGACCCAAGCATTTAATCTAATTTTTTTTTTCAAACATCGCGAATTAACTTTTTATATTCTCCCTAGGATTCTAATATAGTACCCCTAAAAAGCAGCACAAATTCATAAAAAGTAGCTATGAGCCTTTTGTTTTATTGCCATACTTGAGTGCTGATGCTTTGATGCATTGAAAAATCCTCCTCAGCACTTGCCTTGGAAAAGTGTGCAATATTAAATGCAAGCATAAATTACAATAAATATTGGCACGAACGGCTAATAACAGAGGCGACATTATTGCCACCGAAGAGCTAATGCTTTTATGCGCTAATATTGCTTTATTGTCCTTTCGGTATTAAATACCGTTCTACTTTTTCAAACATTATCCTTTATTAATCCAGCTGAGCAGTTTATTAACACTCCACTGGTCACATATGACAATTTCAATATTGTGCAATAAATTTGCAATACTTTTTACTACGTTTTAGCTTTTGCGTTTTTTACTCATTTTATACGTATTGGCGTAAATCATTTGGAATTATCAGATATGCACCATTATGCAAATTTTTTTCTCAAATGATATATGGAAAAAGAAGTCGAATTCAAAAAAAAAAGTATAACAATAATAAGCGCCTAATTAGTGGAAAAATTTTGCGTGCAGGAGATTTGTGATTTCTTTTATATTCTGAATATTTTGTGTGCAGTAGTGGGTAATTAATTTTGTGTGCACATTTGCAAAATTAGGTTGGTCACATTCGGAAATTCGTGTATTGGATTTTAACAACCGCCTGGTGCTGGGGCGAGGCCAGTTTTGTGCGTGTTTCGTACACCTGAGGGAGCACTTAATTTGAATTATTGCATGGCGGAAATCCCTTTTTCCAAATTGTGCAAATGGTAATTGTGGTTTTATGGTGTGGCCTAATTGCGGGCGATAATTGTTCAATGGAAGCATTTTAAAGTGGGCTGCAATAGATGCCAAAGAGTTGTTGAAAGCAATTTCGAATTATTATTAAAAAAAAATGCACATAGTAGGGTGTTAGAAAATTTTTGAGAAAATTTATTTAAATCAGAGAAAATATGAGATTAGGGAAATCTGTTCATCTGTCAATTAAAGTTAACTGCATTAAATGGAACTGGATTCAAACTCGTTTTTATTACCTAAAAGCCAGTCTCGTTGGAAATCTCGAAATTAGTTCATAAGCTCAATGTGCCTTAGGCAGGAAAGGGAATTGCTACGGAAATATTATTGTATTTACAATGTCACAGTGTGACTATCCATTCAAATGTGAGAGTTGTGGCTAATACAAGCTGGCGCAAAATTAATCAGCCTTTCGGGAGATTCATAATTTTTGCAAATGACGTCATACGTCAATCATATTTGACACTTGTGAACTGTAGCGTAGATGGAGGGTACAAACTGCGAACTCTAAAGAATTTTTTTATTTAGTTAAAAGTTATTCAAAAATATAATTAGTTGATTAATTTTGCGCATCTTGTGGATAACGTCACAGACTTTACATTTTCTTTTGATTGCACATAAATTTCACCATCAATATGGAAAAATTCAAGAGCATCAAAGAGGTCTGGCAAGTATTGGGTATGGGAATAAGTTTCCGTCCTTGTAAAAGAGGTCTCGCTGTTGATACTATTTTTGTGTTCGCTCTAGTAATATACTGGTGATTTGAAGGCGTATATGTGAGGTCTCAATCGCAGTTGACATTCGTTTGAAGCGTAAATATCCTTATTTTATTTGATGTTAAGAATGCCCCTAGAAAACAGCATTTGCGGGAAGTTATGCTTCATTATAACCTTTTAGATAAATGTGCAACTGAAACGTGTCGTATATTAATCAATATTTACGGTAATAACGCTCCATCAAATACAACTTGTAAAGAGTGGTTTCGACGCTTTCAAAGTGGCAATTTCGACGTGAGTGATAAAGATCACGAAGGGCACCGAAAAAATCGAAGACAGAAGGAAATAGTTGGATGTTGATAGATCAACCGTCGGTAAACGTTTGCACGCGATGGGAATGGTCCAGAAAGCAGGTAACTGAGTGCCACATCAATTGAAGAGAGGGATATCGAGGGACGTTTGGTGACGTGTGCGATGCTTCTTGAACGGCAGAAAAGAAAAGGTTTTCTGCATCGCATCGTCACTGGCGATGAAAAATAGATATATGTACTACATATGATAGCCCTAAACGTCGAAAAAATTGGAGCCTGCCAGGTGAACCAGGTCCATCGACAGCGTCATGCGTCAAGGTTATGTTGTGCATCTGCTGGGATCAGAAGGGTGTCATCTATTATTAACTCCTTAAGGCCAGGTTACCCTTGATTTGTGTGCTTTTTTAAATAAACTTTATTCATAGTACAAAATATATTTATTAATCAATTTTTTTACATGTGAAAAAACAAATATTAAATTGCTTAAAAAAAATTTTTTTTTTTTTTCAAATGGTGGCTTTCAAAATGGCTGCTAAATTTTAGCTGATTCGTAGTTGGATGCCATCATATCTCGAAAACGAATTATCTGAAAGTAAAAAATCAAACAGTTTCATCTTCTGTATTGAATTGGTTATGACCGCAAGCAGAATCAAATATTTTTAATAAAAAAAAAACAAAATGGCGGACTTTTGAATTTTTTGCCACTATTTTTTCACTTTTAATTGTTTATAACTTTTTTAAATAACAATAAATGTTTCAATACAGAAGATGAAACCGTTTGATTTTTTACTTTCAGATAATTCGTTTTCGAGATATGATGGCATCCAACTACGAATCAGCTAAAATTTAGCAGCCATTTTGAAAGCCACCATTTGAAAAAAAAAAAAATTTTTTTTAAGCAATTTAATATTTGTTTTTTCACATGTAAAAAAATTGATTAATAAATATATTTTGTACTATGAATAAAGTTTATTTAAAAAAGCACACAAATCAAGGGTAACCTGGCCTTAAAACATCTGAAACCATCAGTGGCGATCATTACCGACTGCAGCTGATGCGTTTGAATCGAGCTCCCAAGGAAAAGAGGTCGGAATTGGACGGTAGACATGACAAACTGATTCTGCTGCATGACAACTCCAGGCCACAAGTTTCTAAATCGGTCCAGAAATATTTAGAGGAACTGAATTCGGTAATCTTGCCCCATCCGCCGTATTCCACAGACATGCGTTACCATCTGTTCCTATCAATGCAGTCAGCCCTTATTGGAGAGCGGGTCACTTCTTACGAGATCATCGCAAGCTAGCTCAATGAATGGATCAAGTCAAAAGAACTCGAAGTTTTCCTCAGAGGAATCCGTATGCTGCCTGAAAGATGGAGTAAATTTGTAGCTTCCAATGGCACATACTGCACATAATATCATGCATTGTTTAATTGCTTAAATAATTCGTTACTTTGACTAAGAAAGGGCGGGAACTTATTCCCATACTCTGTCAGGAGAATCTTGTCAAGGAGGACGGAACCGTCTACAACACCACAAACTAAGTCTTGATTAATAGACAGTCGCCGGATCCGAGAAGTTTAAGTTACGTAGTACCGTAAAAATACCTTTTGGATCCACCTAATCCTGACGTTTTGACATGCATAATACAGGGACCAGAGGAAGAATGCGTACTCAAGGCTGTAAGCCACAAATGCTATGGCATACGATTTTGTGATAATAAAATCAATATAATTAGTGAAAGTGCATTTAGAGTCAAAATCACTTTCGGATCTTTAAGTTCATTTGAAGGCTGTAGATGTGTCTTGGATATATTATATGATAAGAGGTCTGAGAAGAGAGCTAACTCGACGAATAACTCATAGTGTCATCAACGTAAAGCAGTAACATTGGTGATGAGTTTTGCTATGTAGGTGTAGTTAAACCTCTGTTCGCATGACGACGGCTGCGTGGCTAGTGCCCAAGATCGAAATTCGCTATGGCCACGGATCACCAAAATGATAGAAAATGCTTTCTGTAACAGCGGTCGCCCTTTGGTAGGCAATGCCAAACCACCAAATGTATTTTTTCCACGAAAAAGCTCTTCATAAAAAATTATCTGGCGGTGTAGACTAAAAACAGTAGGTCCCTCAATTTGTGCAACAACATCAAGACGCACACCACAAATAGGAGAAGGAGCTCGGCCAAACCCAATTATCTATGTGTTTTTTTGTTAATGATTACCTCATACTTGCAAGATGGACTCGTCAGAGTTTTGATTGGCGTGTTAAGTTGAAGTTTGATCCTAATCTAACTCTGCCTTTTTGAAGGATATGCATTGTGTTTAAAGTAAAAGATCAAATTTATATATGTTTCTACTACTCGAAAATTATAAAGATATCCTTGAAATTATTATAAATACAAGTAGAAGGATTTCTTCATATTTTATAAGTGTAAAAGTATTATTTTATTTATTAATACGGTCCTCTGATGTTGGCAATGTACCGAGTTTTCACCAAAAAACGATAGCACCTGAACATTTTGACTAGTTTTGACTATTTTCCTTTTTTTTGAACCCTCATTATTTGTAAAAGCATAGCCTATTGTCTAACAAAAACCATATAAATCTAAACTCCAAACTTTATACAAACATTATTAAAAATCGACAAATTTTTACGAAACTTTGAACATTTTTCTTCAGAATTTTTAGAAAAAAATTGGATATCCAGTTTTATAGTACATTAAATTTTAGTATACCTTCTAAAGTGAAAGTTTGAAGAGCCTTAAAATTTTCGATGATTTTATAATATAATATTTTTTCCTGACGATCTTGCGCATGTTCTGAATGCAACGAATGTTGTGGGGTTATAGTTTTTTCGCGGGCAGTACTAAGTGAGGTTAACACATACACATATGCATATCACACACATACTGTGAAAGAAACCCAACTCAAAATTGTTTGTCGGTAAACGTAAAAAAAGTTAGTACAGTGCCGCATGAGGAGAGAGAACTGTTTTGACAGAAACTTACAACAAATAACGAGCACAGCTTTGCATTTGCTTTGCGCAGTACGAAAATGTAGGTAGCAAAAATATGAAATTATGAAAAATTGTGTGTTGTCTCATTTTCGAAGAATGCATGTAAAATTTATATTTTCTAATGACCAACAGAACAGGAAAACCTACTATCGTCAAAAATTAGAGACTTTTAGTTCCAAACGGACATACAATTAAGACTTGTGCACCACTATTGGCAAACAAATTCATTTGATACATACACACATACATGTACACATATATTCAGTACATATGTGCAACAGAAGTAGCTCATGTTTCGCCAACTAGAAAGCTTGTTTGATGCTAAATAGAAACTAAATAAATGGACACTGCTGATTAGGCAGTGCCATGCTGCAAATTTTCTATTGTGGAAAGGATGCGAAAAAGCAGAATTCAAAAAACTTTTATACACATACATTTGTACGTATTTGCTAAAAATAAACTGAGAAATAATACTTTTTGTGCTATTTTATGTATGCTTTGTAACACCAGCTTTTGCATTCTTTGAAAGTGTTCCATACCCATATGCAGGCTGGGTGGAGTAGGCGTATCAGTAACTTGCGTTGACGGTATGACAATTGCTTCCAAATATTTTCATGCTTATATGCATGTATGGGTGGGTGTATGCGTGTCTGCTTACCATTCATTTTTGGCATGCACGTCTTGTAATAAAACTCCAAGCATTGCCAACACATAGTTTTCAACCAACTGATGGCTACATGGAGTTTTCAAATTTTGTTCGAGTTTCTTGCATTGAAAAAGGGACGATGATTAAAATTTTTGGAATTCTAATACAATTCCTTGTACGTTGTAATGTTGCTATGCAAGTATCAGGTGCAATTTATGTGCATGAATGCAAATTACCAATGACATCGCCTGGAACTGAAGTGCATGCATACGAAAATCATTTATGCTTACATACACATACACATGTATATGTGGCTACGACAATGAGTACGTACGAGTATGTACATATTTGATAACAGATAACATTTGCTGTTTGAAACCCAACACCCATAACAACAAAATAATACCAGAAAATTATATATTTTTAATTGAATGCATACAACATATTTCTGAATTTAATTGAAAGTTGTCCAAAAATTATATAACATTATTTGATTAAAAGTAATTCAGATAAAAGGGGCTTCAATAGGGACATACAAATTATGCATTAAAAAAAATTTAGATATCGAATTAAAATTAGTTTCAGTTAGTGTATTCCCGATAAATTCCAGATGTAATTCAAATAAAGGGGGTTTCAATAAGGACACAATAACTACGCATTTAAATAAAGCGTAGCATAATTTAGATATCGCGCTGATATTAGTTGTAGTTATAGTTTTTCTGTTAAATTTTAAACGTAACTCAGATAAAGGGGGTTTCAATAGGGACAAAACAGTTGTGTATTTAAATAAATAAGTAGAGATATACCGTCGAAATTATCATAGTTTATGCTATAGTGCATCTGTTGAATTTGAAAAGTAGCACACATAAAGGGGGCTTCAATAGGTGCGCGATATATTGTATAATATTTGTCTTTCAATAAAGCGCATAATAATTTTGATATCGAGTTGATATTAGTTCCAATTGTAGTATTTCCGTTAAATTTGAAATGCAATTCAGATGAAGGGGGCTTCAATAGGGGCACAATATTTTCCATTTAAATAAAACACAGAATTATTTAGATTTCGGGCTGAAATAGGTTCCAGTTATAGTGCCACTGTTATGTTTTAAACAAGACAGATAATAATGTGGATGTGAGACTGAAGGTAGCTCCAGTTACATTGCAACTGTTAAATTTCAAATGAAATATGTATAAAGGGGCTTTCAATAGGGACAAAACAATTGAAAAAAATTGGTATCGAGCTGACTTTAGTGGCAGTTATAGTATTTCCGTCAAAATTTAAATGTAATTCTTATGAAGGGTGTTTCAATAGGGGTAAAATAGTTCGATAATTAAACAAAGATATTAATAGAGATGTCCGGCTGAAATCAGTTCCTGTTATAGCACATGTGTTAAACTTCAAAAGTAATACATATATAGGGTGGTTCAATAAGGGCAAACTAGTTTTTTATTTAAATAAAACACAATAATTTACATATGGCGCTGAAATCAGTTCTTGTTATAGTGCATCTATTACATTTAGGTATAAAGTTCAATATCGTTCAATAAAACCGAAGAAAGGCCACCCTGCGTAGGATACAACTTTTTTCGAACGATAGTAATAATTTGCCCATTTTAATTACAAATACATTTTTAAATACGAAAATACGACAAGAAATTTTATACTCATGCCAAAAACCTACAATGAAACAATTTTTGCAAATCTATTTATATTTTTTGTTTTATATATTTTTTTATTTCAATCCTTTATCTTCAAAATAAAAGATACAAATTTTAGCTTCAATAGAAACGGAGTTATGAATTTTAGAAAATGGCCCACTAACCAAAAATCATGAAATTCTGATACTTGTGGTATACTTTATACTCAAAAAAACAAAAGAAAAAAAACAATAAATAAAAATAAAAAAATATCATCGAAATAGAGTATCCCCTGTTTTTGATATACATATGTAGAGTAAAGCCCGAAAGAAAGTCTGTCAATCAAAAATGTGTCAGCAAGATATAGATTCGGTTTGTAAAAGAATATCGCTTTTAATAATACAATACCTATTTCGAGGCAACTAGGCACCCATACAGTAAAATTTCAGCATCTTTACAACGATCGATTCTTTAGAACCATTTCTCCAGCACACGTTTACATATATCCCCCGAAATTTTTGGAAATCTCTCGTTCGATACTGTTGTTGAGTACCGATAACGTTACTGACATTTCGGAGTCGACTTCACGTAACCGTTCAAAAGAGATCACAGAGCTTTAGGTATCAAGAGTGCGGAGGCCATTTAATTTAATTTTTCACAGATATACATAGGGTCAATATGAATAAGGGGCAATTGATTCGGGCATGCAATCGTTGCCAGACCCGGATCGAAGAGGTTATTGCAGCTATTGGATTTATGACTTTGTAGATATATAATAAGTTAATGTTGTGTAAAAAATTCGTGAAGTTTCAACAAAATGTAATTCAAAACAAAAGCTAATGATTTTTATTTTCGAGTTGTACTCATACGCACCCTGTTTATTAAAAGAAATATTTCTGAAAAAAAAATTACTCGCTAGGTGGGGCGGGGGTTAGGTACTTGAAAAAAGAACAATTTAATTGGATTGAATTGGTGAATTCTCAAGGCTTCTATATTTTTATTTTACTTGCCCTATTTTATAGAAAATCTCTGCATAAAATTGAAGCAGAATTATAAAACAAAAACAAAAACCCAAAAAAAAAAAAATAATAATAAATTCATTCCTTTTTCTAAAAACTAACTAAAAACTAATTGGTTACTTCAAAAGCATTCCTCAACTGCAATATCAATTCACTTCAGCTCAGTCGCAATCCGAATTGGGTCAGTAATTCATTCCATTGCTGAATTGTTCTATTTTTCTTTATTTTTTTTGTATTTGCATTCGACAAACTAGCATCGCTCATCGCTGCTATCGTTATCTGCAGCATTGTTCTCGTTCTGTTCCACTTTTTCCCCACATCGTTTTTTCAATATTCTTGCAATAAGTTGCAATTCTGGCACTTCTGCAGTCATTAGTGCTCATTTCTTTGCATTCGCCACTTGTAACTGAATGCGATTCATTGGATCGAAGAGCGGTCATGGAATTTTGGTGTCATCACCAGTCATTTGTATTGCTCTCAAAATCGTAAATTATTTAAGAAGGTGAATTGATTGGAAGTATGGCAATAGTCGAAAGAAGATTTTTGTTTTTGCGGAGCGAAGAGAGATCCAATAGGTAATATATTTGCGTACTTAACATTTAGCGGCATGAATTTGATAAACGGATTGAGATAGCCTTGTAGGTGCTCTCAACAAAATATCCACTCTTTATATGCAATCTAAAGACTTTAGGTTACGGAATTCCGAAGTACATATTTCACAGCTGCCGTTTCGAAAAGCTAAAAATTCTGATAAAAGCTTTGAAACTATGATGAAAATTAAACAATTTGTTTTATAGTTTTTTTTATAGCATAAACCATATTTTTATAAAAATTAAAAAAATAAATACTTTATAAAAAATAAATAAATAGTGTAACCTTTTGAAAATGTCACTGCTGTATTATTGTGGACACATGTGAATACATCTCATTCTATAATTTTTTAGACCTATGTTCGGTGGAGGCTGCTCATGGAAGACTCAAAATTGATTGAAAGCTTGGTGAGGGAGTCTTCAGCCAGGAACTCGTTTTTAATCATAAGCTAATTTTCCGGATCATTGCAATGTTCCAAGCCAAGGTTGATAAACCTTTATTCTGCTAGCCAGATGGAAATCAATGGCCTGCTAACTGATAATGCTTTCGTATGCCTGACTTGCTAGTGCAAACTCAGTACTTCCCTAATGAGCTTTTATATGTATCAGGCCACAAGGAAATTACAATAAGCGGTTTAGCTAATGACTTGGCAAAGGAAGAAATACGTAGGGTGAATTTTTTCCTCAGGGAGGGTAGAACTTTCATGGGTTACCTCTGTTTGCTCTTATAGAGGTGAGCCATGAGGTAGCTCCTCAACTGATCTGTTTTCACTAATCATTCTAATAGCTTTGCTCTTAACCTTTCACGTGTACTATGTCTAAGGAAGCGGAATTCGCCAGGAATGTGTTCCATCGTTCGTGTTATCCCTTTTAGTAATAGGAGACGTCCTCGAATCATCCTTAAGCCCTCTTTACAACTGCGGTCTGGAACAGACGATGACTAGCATGCTACAACACATTGATTATGCTGACGACATATGCCTCCTGGCACATCGCCTAACCGAACTTAAAGAAATGAGTTCCGTGCTTCATAGAGAAGCTAGGTTTGCCGGTCTTAAAATCGATTTTAACAAGATGAAGCTGATGAGTCTGGCAAATAAGATGGGTGGGCATGTAGAGACAGCAGATAACCTTATCGAAACAGTAGGAGAATTTACTAACAAAGTTGCCCTGGGCGGTGGCACAGATGTAGACACACGCTCCCGAATTGAAAAAACTAGAGGGGCATGAGTTACGAAGCGAAGAAGGCAATGGAATGGAACCCACTCACAGCGCGAGGAAGAGCTCCTGGTAGGCCAATATCTTTTATTCAAGGTATTTTCATTCGGAAGCTGCTTGTATAAGTTTTTCCCATCTTTGCGGAAGCGCATGAATTCCGTCTCTGTAGAACCCCTCATCTTTTGAGACCAAGAACGTAAAGACCCAATTTTTGATACCTACAACTGACGTGAATGTATTCTGGGCACGGCATTCTGCATTGGTCGGAATAAGTGGTATTCAGAAGAGGCAATATCTGGGCTATACGACGGTTGTAGGAAGATAGGAATCACTACTTGCTAAGTAGACCTTAAGAGCTGTGCAACATGAGACCAAGAATTTCATGATGAAGAATCAATGACTGACTGACGAAGTGTCTGGTCGCCCATTCTAGCCGTTTTTGGTTCAGTGTTCGCCGCAATTCGATTAGTTGCTGTTAATAGGTTCCCCTAATTGCATTTCCTCATTTTAACAGCCTGAAATAATATTCCACAATGCACCACACCCTTCTGATCCCACCAAATATGTCTCCTTCGAACCATAGATGTACGACTTTAGAGTAAATGTGCTGGGTTGGTAGGGTTTCACATATAATTTTCTCAATGCAGAGTTTCCATAGCAGGTTAATGTTTTGTTATCAGCGACACGCAACAAAAAGGACTTCCGTTTGTATACGCAAGAAAGAAGAAAGAAGTCTCGCTACTGATACTATTTTTCTGTTCACTCTAGTAATATACTGGTGATTTGAAGGTGTCTATGTGAGGTCTCGATCGCAGTAGTTGGCTTTCGTTTGAAGCATAAAGACATTTTTTATCTGACGTCAAAAATGTTTACGTTCGTCCCGAAAACAACAGCATTTGCGGGAAGTCATGTTTCAGAGTCAAGTCAAAGTACAGCTGATGTTGACAGATTAACCGTTGGTAAACGTTTGCACGCGATGGGAAACGCCGAGAGACGTTTAGTGGCGTGTGAGATGCGTCTTGCTAAGTCGTCCAGACATATTTAGAGGGACTGAATTGGGAAACCTTGCCCCACCCGCCGTATTTCCCAGACATTGCACCCTGGAATTACCATCTGTTCCGATCAATGCAGTCAGCCCTTATTGGAGACCGGTTCACTTCTTTTTCAAGTCAAAAGAACTCGAATTTTTAAGTAAATTTGTAGCTTCCAATGGCACATACTTCACATAATATCATGTATTATTTAATTGTTTAAATAATTCGTAAATTTGGCTAAGAAAGGATGGAAACGTATTCCATTATATTAAATAGTAATAATATCACTTCACGACATGAAAATACAAGATGGAAGGTTTATAATTTTTGCAAATGGCATCGTACGTCAATCATATTTGACACTCTCGAACTACACAGGTGCGGTATACAAAAAGACAAGCAATGGAGCGCGTTAAGGTCAAGATAAAGATTGCCATCACTGAAAACAAGTTTTTTTTTTTTATTTAGTATAAAAGTTAATTAAAAACAAAGTCGAATAATTAATTTTGCGCCACCTTGTGTAGCACCTCGCCGTTGTTTATCGATTGCTGGTTAATTAAAATCATTCAAATGCATATATGTAAATCCATTATTCTACGATTACAGATTAAGCATTAATTTAATTTATGAAAATGGCCTGCTCCGACTGGATTTGGTAATTAAAGGATTCAGTGGTCTTGAGCTCGAAAATGTAGGGTATTTTCAGGAATTTTTTTTACAATAAAAAAATGAAAAACGATATTTAAATTTTTTAGGCTTTTTATTTAACTCCTTTTATTTACAAAAGTGAAAAGAAAACTTTTATTTTATAATTTTAAAAATGGCGCTGAAGTTGACCCTCTCGAAAAATTGGACTTGGACGGTGTTGTCCATTTTGGCTCTTCTATTGATCTGAAACACAAAAATCAAAAAAAAAGATTAATCAGTATGACTGTATCTATGTATGTCCTGCAAACAGAATAAAAAAATTTGACAAAATACAGTCTAAAAATCGGTTTTTTTTCTATTTTTTAATCAAAAAAATACCAAATAATTGAAAGAATAATATGGTTCTAGTACGGGCGATAGCCATTGATGTTATGAACAACATATTCAAATTTCAGACGATTCGACCGATATTAAAGTTTCAGATGACACCAGACCAAAAAAAGTCGTTTCGAGATAAATGAGTTGAAACTTTGAGGTACCGGAGCGCGCAGACCGCTCTCTACCTAGTTAATGGGTTGTAGAAGGTATAAAATTGGGAATTTCCGCATGGAAATTTCTCAGTATATTCTTATCTTAAAAAATCGATTTTCTTGAAATTTTTGGACCACAGGGTCCACTTAAATTTCCTACATTCATTAATTTTTCACATTCACATCATTTTAATCTGCCCACATATGCAAATAAATTTACGGTGATTAACGTCAGCAAACTATTCTTAACGAAAAGAGTGAGAAAGAATGCAAATATTTATATGGAAATATTTACAGGGATATGAATCTGCGCCTTCTAATGAACTGTAAAAAATGTCAAGGCATATCCGTAAATCTGCTTAAGAAATGCACACCCATTTATTCATAGAAGTTGCTGGCAGTTAAATGTTTTGCACAACCTGGCCGTGATCCAAATAATTGTCATGAGGAGTCAGCAATATTCGCCACATGCGGAAAGGCAATTTAATTTAACTACCATCAATGTGAATAAATCTAATTAAATAACTTTCTTTGTATGCATATGTATGTACCCATATATATACTTGGTACAATAAGTAAAAGCTTAGGAAAAGAATGCAATTTAATTTATTTCAGATTTATTAATGAAAAGGCCTTAAATATACCACTCTTCTAAGATACCGAATTCCACTTACATATCACTAACACTCTTATGTACATACACCCCGCGACAAAGGCAGAGCATGTCAGTTGAACTATTTTTTGTTTTTTTTGGAATGTTGTTTCTTTTTGTATAAAAGTAAAGTTCATTATCTAATAAACACTATTTCATTCTAATTTCAGAATCTAAAAAAAATAATTAGAAAAATTCAACAAACTTTCCATCGAAATTCTACGGTTTTCAATTAGAATTTCTAGAAAGATTCTGAGTATGCAGTTTTATAGCTTAATTAATTTTAGTATAACAAAGTGCTGGCTTGAAGTTGCTGAAAAATCCCGATAATGTATAAATTAAAAAAAATGTCTCCGACTGTATCAGAAATGTGCTGTAAACATTTTTTAACGATGCTTTTAGATAATCTTTTAAGAGATACCAGCCTTTGACTGAACGTCGCAACACTGCGTGACAAAAATTGAGAAAAAAATACAACAACAAACAACTGTCCACAATTTTATGAATTATGAAAATATGAGGAATTTTTCATTTTATAGCTCTGCAACCAGTTTTGGGTAAATTGATGTGAATAACCTATCAATAATTCAATTCAATTAATTTTGTTTTGTTTTGTTTTTTGGGAATGTCAATTCAGATCTTACCGAATCTGTATTGCTAATCGTTTTTCGTTTTTAAACTTTGACAATTTTTTAAGGTGATATTCTATTCACAGATCACCAGATATTCACAATACGTATAGTCTTGGATAATACTCTTGAAAGGAGAAACGACACATACCATCTTTTGATCGATTTTAATCGCGATGTCTGAATTTGGTATCCCTACGTTGTTTCACACCAGCAGCGACGTCGGAATTGGGAAGGACCTCTCCGAGCCTTTTGATACCAAACGAGGTTTCACACAGGGTGACTGGGTGTGACTTCTTTAACCTGATGTTGGAAAGGATCGTACGAGCCGCAGAATTTAATCGCTCAAGTACAATATTTTATAAGAGCGTTCTGTTGTTGGCGTATGCCGATGATATTGACCTCATCGGCCTAAGTAACCGCAACATTAGTTCAGCCTTAGTTACGGCGCTGTTAGTTCTGTGCTTTCCAAACTGGATAAAGAAGAAAAGTGAATGGGTTTATTGGTGAACGAGGACAAAAGGAAATACCCCCTGTCATCAAACAAACAGTCGGCGCATTAGCGTATCGGCACCCATGTTACTGTTGACAGTTATGATTGTGAAGTAGTAAAAAACTTCATTTATTGTATTTAGCATCCCTCATTAACGTCGATAATAATGTCAGCCTTGCAGTGCAACGGAGAATCTCACTTGCCAACAGCTGCCACTTTGGACTAAGTAGGGAATTGATTAGTAAAGTCGATGGACGATAACAACATCGGATGAGGCGTCTATTGGAGTGTTTGGGAGCAAGATTCTGCGAAAGATTTTTAGACCTCTGCAGGCGATGGAACAATGAGCTGTATGAGCTTTACGACGATATAGACATAGCGCAGCGAATAAAGATCCGGTGGATCCGTTGACTAGATGATGTCGTCAGAATGGATACAAACGCTCTGGCTCTGAAAGTATTCAATACGGTACCAGCTGGTGGTAGCAGACGAATAGGAAGACGTCTTCTGCGTCAGAAAGATCAGGTGGAAAAGACTTGGCTTTGCTTACGCGATTGGCGGGCTTTGTTAAACTCGTCCAAAGTTACTTAAACGGTTATAGCGCCAATTAAGCAGAGAAGAAGTAGATAGTCTATTTAAAAGATTATTTTGCTCTGTGAGCTGTTGCTTGGCCTTGGTGAAGAAAGTATGAGTAGTTTCAACATATTTCTCGTCCATTGTGATGAACTTTTGCATTAGTCTTTGATGACACCCAAATCTTGATTTTGTATTGATCTTGCCGTGGTTTTTAAGATATGAGTCCTCTTTCGTTTGCAGATTCATTTTGTTGTCAAGTTAATGGATAATGATGCCCTTGATCGCTTTAAAAAAAAGCTTGAAAAATAAACCTCATGCCACCTCACAAAGGCACCTGGTTTTTATGAGGAGCTTTTTCATAGCAAAAATACAATCGGAGGCTTAGCTTTCCCTCTCGAGGGGTGACCGCTTTTCGCTAGAAAGTTTTCTTTAACTAGGTGTTTTATGCTCACAGTTGGTTTCCAAGTTCTATAGGATAGTTATTTACGTATAAACTACTCGGTTACGACGGCCTCCGTATGGAAGTGAATTTTAACGAAAATTTCCGAACTGTCAGTTCCATCATATTACTACCAAATATTATATTTCTGACCGCCACTGTGCGATATATGTAAATGCATAAAACCTCCAATTCTGGATGACTCAATTTGCAGCAAAGGCATTGAAAGTTAATTACATGGAAGAGCGTCTGGTGCACATTGAGCGTTCATTGGAGAAATTTTTGTGTGCATATGTGCCGTCTGTTTTTAACATCCTCTAAGAACTGTCAAATATTAGCGCGAATAATTACTTTCGAAAACTTCAAAAAATGTTTCCTGCCATACTGCACATCTTGTAATTAGTAAGGAATGTGACACACAAACATACTTTCGCATCATTTTCGTGCATTTACATATTCACACAGTTGCATGTATTGGTGTATGCAAGTATAAAATGTAAGTATGCATGCTAACGCTGACAGTTGTCTCGTTATCTAGGAACGATTTGGCGACTTTTTGCTGGTGAATACCAAAATGGATCTCATAGAAGGCAGCGCTTGGTAGTATTTTCATTCACTACTGGATTTGAAGAAAAGAGCTTTGAAAATGTTGCTGCTCAAACATGATGTAAAAACTGGCCATTGTTTGTACAACAACAAAAACCACAGAAATGCATCGACAACAACAATGCCAAGAACTATGACAACGACAAGAAGAAAACATGAATTCAAACTTGGACATAGAAAATGAGCAGAAAAAGTGCAGCAGTAGCGCACAGAGATAAGCGGAAACGTTCATACATACATACGCAGCAGCAAAAACAAAACAAAAAAAAAAAACAACAAGACAGTTAGCAAGCTGACAGCGCAAAGGAAGGCGCAGTTCCGTGGTATGGGAAGGTGTGTATGAGCGCAAAGTGAACATAGTAAAAATGGATTGGGCTAGGAAGAATAATAATAATGGCGACAACGTTGAGTAACATCAGGCGACAAGAGCATATAAATGCATACATATTCCTTGAGGATGCCAACCACTCATAAGTCCCGAAATTCCCGGGATTATTTGCCGACAATCAAATGCAATACAAGAGCGTTTTTTGCTTATATGTCATAGGCTTCGCATGAAATTTCGGGATTTTTTTCCTGGATTGCAAAATCCCGAAATTTCCGGGATTATTTTCCTACAATCCCGGAAATTTCGAGATTTATAATTTCTTGGGAAGCATATGAAATGCAGTTAGAAAACTTAACATTCATTTTAACTTTTTAGCAAATATGGGTATGTTGGATCGGCCTTGTTTTTGTTTTCTTTTTAATATTATATAAAAAATTTTTATTTTTTTATTTCAAAGTAAATTAATATGTACTACACTCTCACTTCTTCTTCTGGATTAGGGCGATAACCGCTTGCGCGCCAGTCGCTTCTTTCTCGTGCTAACCGCCCACACCAAGTGAAGCCAAGTCCTTCTCCACCTGAACTTTCGATCTTTTCCAGCATCAGGTTAAAGAAGTCACACTGCAGAGAGTCATCCTGTTTGAAACCTCGTTTGGTATCAAACGGCTCGGAGAGGTCCTTCCTAATTCTGACGGCGTTACCGGTATTGAGCAACGTCATGTTGCATAGCCGTATGCTTCGCCTGCTCACGTTAGCTTGCTCTCAAATGGAAGTTTGAGATGTTTGGAGGCTTCCCAGAGATTACTTGGGCGAAGCCCTCAAGTTGTGAGTTGTTTGGACCATATGGAGAAGAATCGTCCTGGCCACTCCCAAGTGAATGACGATCAGGGACTTTCCCCACTTGGGTAGACTTCCACACATGGAACCTTCCTCCTACTCCTACTATTTGCCGTTTAAATTGTATAAGATGAAAAAAATAAATATGAAATTCTTAAAACCAATCTAATTTAAAAAAACTATGTAAACATTTTATTTTAAATTCATTTATTTATTACTTATTTAATGTTAGGCCGCTTCTCAAATAATATTGAGACAATTCTTTTGAGTTTTGTTGCTGCAAAATGATGCATATCTAAATCGTGGGATTGTAATAACGAGATCCCGAAAATCTTAGGATCACAAAAGTATTGCACATATTTACATTTTAGACCAACAACAAAAACAGCGCATGCCGGAAGTGAAAGAAATTCAATGAATGAAATTAAATGCATACTTTGCGCGCTTTTTTGTCGCACCACTTTGCTCCGTTCCTCCATGCCGCCCCACATCCGCTATTCAGTAGTGGCCACAGCCGCATCAGAGGCAGCATTGTGTGGCTTACAGCGACACTGCAAAAAAAAAAAAAAGCAATAGGAGAAAAAAAAATAGACACAAATGGTAAACCACGCATTCAAATGTGCTAGATAAGTGAATCGAGCAGGGAAAGCTAAAAGCTGAAGGAGGCAGCAAATTGTGGAGAAAAGTGAAGAGTGTAGGTATGAGCTTAAACGCAAGCGTTCACCGCGTGGTGGCAAATGTTTTTCTATTGTAGTTCAGAGTTGCTCTTTCGCTTTCTTTTTTCGTTTTAATTTCAATCCGCTATGCATTTGTTGTTTTTCTTTACTATTACAAAACGTTGGCTATTGGCTCTGGCGTTTTTGCAGGTCAGTGCGCGCGAATAAAAGCCAGACTATGACATCGTGAGGACGCTATTTCTTCCTCTTCTTCAACGACGTTCAGCGCGAAAGTGAAGCTTTTGTATTTCGGCGACTCAACGCTGCGAGTGACAGATGAAGAAATAGAGGAATAGCGGATGAAGAACTGGGTAGAGAGTTTAGGCATGTGTAATTACGTCGGTTAGTGGCGAAGGTCGCGTTGGATTAACGCAAAAATGGAGTTAGCATTTTGTGATATTTAAAAAAAATTATCGGTTATAAAATTTTTTTAAATTTCATAAGGTTTTTATCCTAATTCTACGTTAAAAGCAGTGGAATTTATAGAAAGATTTTTGGTACGTAGTACTTTTATAGCCCATTCAATTTTAGTTCAATAAAGTACAAGTGTGAACTTGCTAAAAAATCCTTTTGACTTGTTAGAATTTTTTCCTGACAGTGTTGCGCATTTCCCCTATTGGAAAACAAATTATATTTGCGCCATATAAAGAGTGATCAGGCTGGAGGTACCTTTTCCAATAGGGGTTTTTGACAGATCACACCTGACTACTATCAAACTAACTACCTAATTTTTTTCGGTATTCATTGACATTTTATCGTGGAAAGACTTACGCCTCAACAACGTTTACAAACCGTACAAATGTATGTATTACTGTGAAAAGTGTTCATGCGCGCTCAGGCCAACTAATGGTGTTCAGCGATGAAGACCATTTTTGGTTTAATAAGCTTCGCCAATAAGCAGAATTGCCATATTTGCCATTCAAGAATAGCCATTGCGTCCATTGAAAACAACTGTTTGGTGCGGCCTATGAACTGGAGGAATTATCAGCCCATATTTCTTCAAAGACGAGGGACACTAATGTAACAGTGAATGGCGAACGCTATGGCGCCATGATAAACGATTTTTTATGTAGGATAAAATGAAATTGAAGCCCGTGATCTCCACAGTATTTAGTTCCAACAAGACGGCGCTACTTGTCATACAGCCCGTGAAACAATAGATTTACTGGGTCGTCGTTTCGGTGAGCAATTTCCCTCTCGTCTCCGACCATGTGATATCACAATTTGGACTTATATTTGAGGGGAGTATGTAAAATGTAAATGCTTTGCGGATAAAACATCTGCGATTTAGGCATTGAGGACCGAATTACGGCACAGTTGCGGTTAACATATGAAAGGGATTATCTTTAGAAAATAAATGTCATGAATGGCTCTACAAAAAAAAAAAAAAAAAAAAAGATTATCAATCAATTTGAATTTTCGTTGTTTTATTTCAATTTATTGTAGAATTCGATACCTCTAAATTGATCACCCTTTACACCTCTTATATCATTCATTAAAATTTCCATTAGCTGTATTAACCTCTTCTTTGTTAAATATTTTTTCGTCAGACATAAACTCTTTTCTGTGCATAACGTGGAACTTATACCGGAGATCTTCACGGACTACTTTTTCGACCGACAAGACCTTCAGAAACATTAAGCAAAGGCCTTCATTAATTTTGAAGGGCACTCTTCAGTAATCGCTTGCACTTGTTCAGATCGGACAGTGCCAGAACGTTCTGCGTGTATTTTGCGTTTTTATTTTCTTGCATCGCCGCTTGATACTTCCAATGCACGGCTAATCTAATGAACGAATGAACGGGCGCACTTAAGAAAATTAGTGATTTGCACTTATAGCACCGAGAACTGTATGTTTTTTCGTTTTTTAGTTACGTTGTAACCCCCATGTCTCATCTGGAAATGAGCAAAAAGAAAAATAATGGTTCCGGGAAGTTAAAGCCCCATATATCCATGCCCTCAAATATCTTATGCATCCTGTATATATGTATGTATGTATTTGAAAGACGTCTTTAACATTTGGGTATATTACTTCACTTTTTTTAAATTACCTTTTATTTTTTGGTTGCAGGTGATTTAAAACGACATTAGCACGGCAGCCAATTTCCTGTTTTTTGCAAGTATGCATATCCAAAAAATTAATAAATATTTTGTTTCATTTTTTTATGCTACCTAAATAGTGATAAATGCATGTTGAAAAGTTCAGATTTGTAGATTATTATATTCCGACAGAAGAAAACTAAAAAAACTTTATAAAAACCTACCTTTGCACGAGATAAATCCCTTAAAAAAATAATTCACATATTACTTACTCTTCGAATTTTAATTTTTATATTTCTCTTCTACTTTAAATTCATGCATCTGGCTCATTCACAACTTATCTATAACTTTTCGCTATTGATTCCTTTTAAATTGACTTATTCTTAATGCCTGCTCCCGAGTACCTCATCATTTACTGGTACTCACTCATACATCTACCATATATACCATACATACATAGCATATATGTATGTATGTATGTATGTATAAAGTCGCATTGAAAGTCAAATATTTACATTCGGTTGAGAACTTTTCACGTCTTTTCTTAACAAATCCTACATACAAACTCGTAAATTCACATCTTACATATTCGCTTGTTACATTACGCAATCTATGCGACTATCCTGAATTGCCATTTTGCCTTTGGGGCAAGGGTGTGCACATTGATTGCATTGATGTGTTAGTTTTGTCGCTTCATCAATAAATGATTTTTTAAGCTCAATTTTATTGCTTTTCCTGCAGGAGAACAATGAAGAAGTTTTTAATAAAAATGAAATGGAAACTCTCTAAAATGGCATACATACGTGTGTGTCTTGAAATATTTTCTTATTTGAATGCCTTTCAGACGGTTAAGCGTTTTTATGAAATGAAACGCCTATTTATTGATACCAGAAAGAAAATCTACATTATTTAAGAAATAAATATATGATACATATATATATTTTTATTTGAAAATAGGTTGTTATGTATTGAGAAGTGATGACTAAGTGATGATTAAAAAATCTTTATTTGGAAATAAATTCCAAGGAGGTTTTACATAAAGTTCATTGTTCAGTTATTAATCAATGTCAACGACCAGGATTTATATCTGGCCAAGGAAAGCCACTTCAGCAGTATTATTGAAACATTTATGGGAAATGTATAGGACGTTACAACAACAACAATAACTTGAACGATCGCAATTGAAGACCGGTGATTAAAGCCTATAACCCGTATTAGGTGATCCTAATACCTCACCTGGGGTCTGCTCACTTCACGAAAAATTTGCATGGGAGTATGAGTATACCTCATAAAACTGGTATTCACTATTTTCAATGCTACCAAATCTCTTTGTAGAGAGTTCATTAGACCACGTTTATACACTAAAAATTGTGTTGGTTTAACTTTCCGAATTCTCTTTTGATGTTTCTGACGTGTTCGCACACCTTGCAGCTGTTGGTTTTTAGTATACGTACAGTCAACAGCAGCATTGCGAAGAACGAGAACACAAGGGATATGAGTAAGAGCATCACAAGTAACGAGTTGAAAAAACAAATGTTTCCCTGTATGAACGCGGCCTTACTAATACTCATTAAGTGCTTCCAAACAAATTCCATTTTTGGCAGCTTCCTTTTAGCGCTATCAACATAAGTTTATTTAAACCAGTTCCTTCATCTATTCGCCACTTGCTAAAGCTTGACGAATCGAAGAGGCCTATTGTTATATATCTATATTTTTCTTGTGTTTGCAAGAAGTTTGTTTGTTGACATAGCCGCTGAACAGAAAATGAGAAATGACTGACTTCATGACGAAATTCGTATCGAGTATTTCCAACTAAGCCTGAAACTTGATACGCAGTTTATAGAGCAGCGCCCATTGACGCCACACGGCCTGATTTATTGGAAAAAGTATTTAAAAATTGGAAAGATCGAATGGACCATGTACTAGCCGCGGCAGCAATAGCCGGATGTCATATTCAAAAAATAAATGACGTGATATTATTTATCTGAATATAATAAAAAAATCACTGCTCTCCCCTATTCTTCGCCAACCACTGAAACTGGTTATGTCCAGACGGGCTACTTCCACTCAATTACCGAAAATTTACTGCATTAGTAGTAAAGAATTGCTAGAAAAAAGTGCGTAATACAAATCAGAGCTAAATACAAAAAAAAAAAAAATAAAACAAAGGAAATATAACGAAGTTCTATGGTCCTGTGAAGGTTTAAAGAAAAACTAAATAGAAGCGAACATGAAAACATTGCAAAAATCATCATATTGTACATATTGACGTACAGGTATAAGTATATCAAAACTTAAATAAATAAACGTAAGTGTGTGCTCAGAGCTACTACGTGAGAATGTAGGCACGAAAATATAGTGAATTGCGCACGAGTACAGTGGGGGGGGGGGGGGGGGTGGGACTCTGAAGTGACTAGTATATTCAAACACGTACTTGCAACATGTTACACCAAAAATTATGGTATCTGCCTTGAATTTGATTTGAGCACAATTACTAAAAAACATACACACAAGTACGTACAAGTGTGTGTATGCATGTATATAATAAGGAGTAGGAAGGATATTATGGTGACGGACCGGCTGACAGGCAAACGGAAAAACAAGAAGGCTCACACAGCAGCCAAGCGCACAAATGCATAGGACTACACAGGCGTTGACAAAAGTAGGACTAGAACCAAGTCGACAAGCGGCCGAAAGCCACTCGTTGGAAGTGTTGCAAAATATGTTGACTCAACTCATCAGCAAAATCGAACGGCAAGTCGGTATCAACATTGACGAAGGTAGAGGACAAAATATTTGGCGCCGTTGTGTTTGAGTTGTAGCAGAAGTTAGAGTTTTGGAGTGGTGGAGTATTGGAGTGAGAGGTGCGAAAACTGCTGGAGGAGCAATTTGTGTTGTGTTGTTGGATGGTTACTCCCACTAGTATTATTGGTGTTAAATGCTGCGTAATTGAACCGACATCTAGGCGCGAGGAGAAGCGCTCTTACACCGGCACATACACGCACACGTAAGTACGCTGCAGTGAAAGGCCAATCTACTCAGGAAACTGGAATGTAGTGGAGGAAGTCATACTAGGATGAGAGTGACTGAAATTGTACTAGTTGCAAAAATACCAATTAGAAAAACAAATTCTTGTTTGCTTTGTTTTTATGCTTTTGAATACCAATGATTATTAACTGGAATTACCTTTGTTTAGTTTCGGTATTTTTAGTTTTTGTATTTTTATTTTGTAAGGATTAACAACAAACATCCAATTAACTTATTGCTTTTATTTATTTTTTGTTTTTAAATAAATTGAAATAATGGAGAAAGGTCTTGAAAAATATTAATAATATTTTAATATTGGATGCGGTTCAAAGGTTCTAAGCATTATCCGGTAGGTGTCTTTTGTGAGCCACACCTTACGGTTATACGAGTTAGGTTAGGTTTAAATGGTTGCCAACCCAGAATGGATGAAAGTAAAAAAATCTGGCATTGTGATACCATTGCAAAGGAAATTAGAAGACTAGGAAGAAAGGAAAGAAGTTGGGTATGTGTGTTTATTGATGGCGACCGAACGATGACTGAGTTACGGTGGTGTTAGCCGCTTCGTATTGCTAATGATTTTCATCAGGTTTTTAAATTTCAAGGCCTGCTATATCAGTAGGCGTGACAAAGAGCCAACATACTTAAATCTTAGCCCCACGAGAGCAGGATAGATAAGGACAAAGTGCTGAGAAGATTCCACCTCATCCTCCATACAACCGACGAAAAAGAACACGAATTAATGCCGAGACTCACGGTATGCATTCCTCGTCCTGTAAGGGCATCCGCGGAATTCGGGAGCTGAGATTTTGTTAACCTCAGAAGATCCCTTGAGTGTCTCTGATCCGCACATGATTTTGCAACATTACAAGTGTGTGTTCTTGCCCAGCTATCGCTGAGTTCACGCCAAGCCCACCCCTCCAGGAGCAGACCGCATATAGCCAACAGGATGTCAACCCTCTCATTTCGCGAGGAACGACTATACGAGTACTCTATGGTGGTTCAGAAGAGACGTATTGCTTCAAAAAAAGTTCATAGACTATTTTGCGTTTGGCGAAGGTAGTAGGGTATTACTGCGTCTCAAGATAAAGGGATAAAGCTGAAACAGGCGCCAAAAAAAGTGTTGTGTATGAACCCAATATATTATAAAAAGTAATAGCAAAATGGTGATTCCAACAATTCTGTTTTGGTAAGCCAATCGTCGTAAATATTGATAAATGCATGTGATGGACAGGGCAACCCAAAACATGCCATTAAATTCTAAATATGCTCCAAAATGCTTTTTTACTTCTTATAAGCCTATTAAGGGTTATAGACCATTGAACTTTGACAAAACATAGTGCAAATTTGAAGTGGCTCAAAAGCTACGTTGATTTTTGACAATTTTTTTAAGGCGGCCGAAATATGTATTCCCTTTCCTGCGCAGAATAAGTTTATATTATAAAAATGAGGGATGATATTTATATTTCTTGCCTTGGAATCTTCTAGTGTTGTCAAAAGCCATCCGATAATCCACTGGAAAAATTTACATATTTTACCATAAATGCACTAAACCGGTTTGACGGGTGAGCCACTGTAACAAGGCTTTAAAAATGCATACATTTTCGAAGTGAATTAACAAAGAAAATAATGTTTCGATAAACTAAGCAGTCATAACTGGCTTTTGGTCTGTCGGGGAACAAACATCCAAAATAAGCATACCTCACAACACATACTGCCACAGTTATAAACAACCAGAGAAAACGGAAACGATTTTCCATTTCCTCTGCGAATGACCTGCCCTATGGAAGGATATAATGCCAAAACTAAGCAAATCACTGTTGGAAAGTTTCGAATAACGTGCTGGATTAGACGTCAACAACCTAATAAGATTCTTAAGCCGCACAGACTGGATATAGTCTTGCTGTAATTAACCGTTAAACAAGTTGGTAGCGAGGATGTGGAAACAAAATGGTGAGGAAGCGCTAGTTGGATTCTGGATGAATCACTATATCAATCATACAACCAAAGATCACTACACGGCGAGAAAGCACCATACCAATGAATTTTCTTGTGGTCGCTGTTGGCTCACCGATTAATTGCGCAAATGTCGTGAAAAACTAGTTTTTGTGCTAGAAAATATCGACACTGTACGCGAAATGATTGAGTAAGAGAGTCATTTCACATATCGTGAGATTATGGCATCCTTGGTCTTCTTCTTCTTTTTCTTGTTTGTTCCGATAACCACCTAAGCGATTTTAGACGAGTTCAGCAAAGTCGAAAGTCGTTTCTTTCTCATTCTAAACGGTGCCAATTGGACACAACAAGCGAAGCCAAGTCGTTGTCCACCTGATCGCTCCGAAGCAGATGAGTGAAGTGTTTGCATCCATTCGGACGACATGACTTAGCCAGCGGTGTCGTTGGATCTTTATTCCCTCTACTATGTCTATGTCATCGTAAAGCTCATAAGGTTCACTGTTGTATCGTCTGCAAAACTCGCCTTCGCTAATTGGCAAAGTCTCAAAATATCAAATATTCCAAGGAACACCTCTTCGGATATTGGCATCATCGATTTTACTACTCAACAGTCTGCTTAATCCAAAGTGGCACCTGTAGGCAAGTAAGATTCTCCATTGGATTTCAAGGCTGACATTGATAACTTCAAAATTATTACTGCCAACAGTGATGTGGGTGCCAGTAAGCGAGTGCGTGTCTGTTTGTTTGATGACAGGAGGCACTTCGTCATCTTATGATAAAAAAAGTGTGTTCGCGTTAGATCCCAAACAATTTAGAAAACGTCCTGGAAATGCGACTGGACAAAGTGCTTCGAAAATTTGTTCAAAGGTATGCAAAAGTGTGTTGATGATCATGAAGGAAATTTTCAGAAAACGGTTCCATTTCAGCTAGGTCAGAAATATGTATAAATAGCAAACCTCTTACGATGTGAGTGCACACTTTGATATTCATTTCAATTTCGACACAAAACTTTTTATTATTAGTTCTAATCAATTATTCTCCTTCTAGTAGCTGCTTGGAAAATGCTAGCTCTTGGAAAACGTGAGTTCCTTCATAAATACCTCATCATCAGAAATAAAGGTGATAATTGGGTTTTTCATGCCCGGGCGTCAAATCCGGGTACTGCCAAGGAAGCAAGGCACGCACCAAAAATGAAACAAGAAATATAATTTTTTACTTCACCAAATTCGTTTATTCATAAGAAAATTTGTTTGAAACAATCCTAATCAATTTTTATTTTCTTTTCCAACTCGTCCGAAACAGGTGACTTTCAGCGCAGAAGGAGCTATAATTTTATTTACCTATTATAAACTCGCTTAATAACTGTAATAATAAGGCTGCTGCAAGGACTTATTGGGCCGTTATAAACCTGGTACTGCTCCTGCTGTGGCTGAGAATGGAAATTTCGAGGGCTTTCCCCTTGTTAAAAATATCTTTTGTTGAGATTGATAAAATAGGAAGAAAACGAACTAGTCCACCAGCAAAACCAACTGGTCATAAGGCAGTTCAGAACTTACTCACTTCAGTGCTGGGGTGGGTATATACACATACATACATATGTATTACTCGACGTGAGCGCCTTAGTTAAGTTAGGTGACTAACCATTGCTGGCAAGCAACAATTTATGGTGGCGTAGTTTTCTTGTTTTTGTTGCCATTATTGGACACCTTGTTACCGAGTTGTTTTTGCTATTTTTATTATTTTTGTTTCTCTCATATCTGTCAAGGTTTAGTACATCACTATCGATGTTGCCTCACACCAAAATGAAGTGCTTCCTAATGAGTACTTCATGAATGGAAATTTCGCCACAGAATACTAATGCGATTTCATTTTTCCACACGATTGGCAATTAAAAGAGATTCTATCGTTCTCAAACTACTAAGGCAGATGCACATACACATAGATACATATGTATGTGCATATTTAGATGTGGATATCTACTTATTTTGAATACTCAAACTATCAGGTGTTTTTTAAGAGCTTAAGAATTTAAAATGATAATACAAAACAGAAATTTTGCTAAGATAATTTCGTGGCATTTATTTTTTGAATAAGATATCCGGCATATATTCGCCGCGACTATGAACTACATATATCACGCATTCGATGAGTCCAATTTTTTTACTTTTCCATTTTATTATTTCTTCGATTAAATCTGGTCATATGGCGTTAATGATGGTTGGAATATTGCAATAAATCGATTGTTAAGCTCAGTGCATGACTATGAACTTCAGTTTTTTTTTTTCAAAGTAAATTTCCACAATTTGCAAACGTTCTTCTTGCTTTAAACGATTAATGATGACTTGCCAAACTTTACGGAACAGAGATGACACAACAGTTTGTCATTTTCAACTGTCAAACCATAGTTATCGATATATAATGCAGCGAATATCGATAATTCTAATGCAGCTAAAAAAACACCCCATAGTTATGCAGGAACTGATCGTAATATGCAGAAATATGATATTTACGATGATTAGTTATACGCCAACACATTCAAGTTAAAGGAGGCAAGATTACATACATGTGCACATATGTATATACGTGTACGAGGTGTGTTCAAAAAGTATCGCGAATTTTATGTTTTTTCAAAAATTGTTTATGTATTCATTGATATCTACTTTGTCCCCTTCAAAGTGATCCCCAGCACTTGTGCCAACGTTTGTTCCAATCTTCGAAGCATTTCAAAAAATCATTTTTTTTATTGTGCTCAGTTCCTCCTTCGATGCGGTCTTCATCTCGTCAATCGTAGCGTAGCGTCGTATTTTCATGGGCCTCTTCAGTTTCGGGAACAAGAAAAAGTCACAGGGGGCCAGATCTGGGGAATACGGTGGCTGTGGCATCATTAGTGTGTTGTTTTTGGTCAAAAAGTCGCGCACAAGCAACAATGTGTGAGCAGGGGCGTTATTGTGATGCAAGAGCCAATTTTTGATCTTCCACAAAACCGGGCGTTTCTGGCGGATTGCTAGGCGCAAATGTTATGACCCTCTGAGCAAATATTGGTCGTCGCGGATAGAGTCATGGGGAAATATTGATAGTTTCCCCATGTCGATGTGATATTGTATCTCTCCTTTACCAATAGCAATTTCTTATAACTGAGAAATGTATCTACTATGCTCTAGAAGGAAAGGCAACTAATCATTTTTATTCTTACAATGTATTAACTGCTGAGAACTAAACTCCTCATTGTCGCCATCACAAACTTCTCTGCACTAATGATCAAACTTCTCATTTTTGTTATCAAAAAGTAATCAGCACTCATGACAAAAACTACTCATTTCCTTTAAAAAGTAATCAGCACTGATGAAAAAAACTCCTCATTTTCATTATCATAACATGTTTTATGTTTTTAGAAATATATGGAATTCATTTTTTTTTGTATTAAATAGAAATACTCTTACATATCAATTCGGTGTTTCATCCACGGAGATTCGAACTCACGCATTTTCAAATCTTAGCTAAGTATCTACTCATTTGACTATGGCGACCATAGGAATATGATTTGACAGCAGTGCAAACTGGCACCAAACTATGGGGGTAAACTGGGCGAAGTCTTTGCTGGGGGGTATAATCAAAAGAGATTCAGGTAACTCCTAACTCTTTCTAAGGAAACCCAAGAAAGCTCATGGGCTTGACATTGAATGTAAGTTTATAACGAGAAGAATAATTATACAATGCGGGCGGATGCGACCGAAGAAGAGTATTTACGCTCAGCTCAACCCAGCTCCATCCTAGTTTTATTGGGAAAACTGGATTTGAATGAGATACTGTGATGACTAGAGAGCACAAAAGACTGTGGGGTCGCAGCTAAAACCTGATTTTGATTCATTCACTCATTAACTGTTTAACTACAATCTGTCTAATAGGAGCGTAACGGCCATAACTTAAAAACTATTTGACCACTTCTAACAGATTGCATTACATGGGCTTATAATATTTAAAAGATGCAATATATTAACTAAAATCTATAGTCACCACCATTACCTATATTGGCTTTGCATCCTCGAGTCATACTTTGTATTAATATTTGCGAAAGTTTTGGAGTTAATCGGCTCTAAATTAACCGAATCGGGCCGCCTGTATTTGATTTCCCTTGGATTTAGCGTAATTTTTACCTAAACATTTTCAATATGGCTGGTATCAGCCAACTTAACCAACTTAATCTTCTATTAATCAAACATTTCAACATTTCCCTCTACATACTCTCGGCTCTCATGCTTGGGATCATTTTCTTCTTATAAAATCCGAAGTTAGCTAGTTCTTCCAAGCATCTTGCAGCTGACGGTGGTAAACTCAAATAAACGGCCAAATACTTTTTTGAAGAAGTAGCCCCAAACATGAACTTTAACTGGTTGCTTAATATTGCTCTGATGTTGTCGATTATACATTCTGCCATTTTCCACATATGTATAAATTTTTTTTGCTGGTATTTTGATACAACTGTCCTCTATAGTGTCGCGGAGTTCGAGCGTGAACTGTCAATTAGCTTTATTTTTGGCATTTAACTATAACAGAAAACCGCAGGTGTGCTCTGCGATTTTCACTATCGAACAAAGAATTGGTCTTAAATTCTGTGTTTTGAACGGGATTTCATGTGCCGAATCGTTGAAATTGTTGCAGAAAGCCTATGGCGAGTGTGCTTTATCAAAAACACGGGTTTACGAGTGGTATAAGGCCGGGAAATCGTGAAAGATTTGCCTCGATCTGGTCGCCCATCAACGTCTTCAACGGATGAAAACGTCGACAAAATCAAGGAAATGGTTCTGGGAAGCCCTCATTTAAGTTGAGGGAGGTAGCACGTGACCTTAGCGTGTCTCACGAATCAATTCGCACAACAATTTACACCATCAATTGAGCATGAGACGCGTGGTTTATTCAGCGCATCATAACAGGTGATGAGACGTGGGTATATGAGTTTGACATGCAAACCAGTAACGGAGCTCTCCATTTGAATTTTGCCGGTTATGTTTCTATAGACTGCATTTACACCATCAATGCATCTATCAGTCGAATTCGTCGAGAACTTTATTAAATTAACGGAGCTATTAATATTGGCATCTCATTTTTTGGCGGGTTATTAAGGGGTAACATACGTCCAGAATTTTCAAAAAATCGATTTTTTTGTGCGGATTATTATTATTTATAGTTTTATGAGTGTTTTTGTGCAAGTCGATTGTAAAAATTCCCCTTAGATACAAATTTATCGCAGAAAATGTAACTGCCCGACGAGAGCTTGATACGCCCAAGTAGCTGTCCTTCGTTTCCACTTGAAAGTTTGAACTCGTTTTTCTCGAAACTACTTTTTCCGGCACGGTCTGCATGATAACTTATACAGTTTTTAATATTTTTTGATGCGGTTTTTTTTAAATATTCGAAAGTGTTTTCTCTATAGCCTGCTGAGCCAGATTTTTGATATTTTAATTAAAAATTTTTATAAACATAGTAAAGTGTGACTTTTATGACGTCAAACGCATACTTTTTTAAAATGCCGTGAATTGCAAAATTTTTCGAAATTCAAAAATTAGGGTCGACAATTGTAACTACAACTTTATTTTACAAGGATTGTTTTTTTACTTTTTACAGATCCATCACTATTTCAAGGTGAAATGATGCAGACCGTGGACCAACTTTTTTCATTGTACTTTGGGTCAAGTGATTTTTTATATACTAATTTGAGGTAAGAAAAATTAAAATAAAATTTTTTATAAAGCTTAAGTATTAATAAACAGTGTATAAAATTTGTTTATATTTATTTCCATTGTTATCCCTTCTAAAAACAGTTTTTCTTTTAGCGCATTTGTGGCGCTGCTGGACGTATGTAACCGCGTAAATAATATTCTCTTACATTTTTTTAACATCACCTATTAGTTAGTTCTAGTCTGTAAGCAATTATGTACTAATAGCTTACTAATAACTTATGAGTTGTTATCATTTTCTTTGCCTTTCTCCATTTTCTATTGCATTTTCCACTGGTACTTCACAATTTGTGCTCCATTGCTTCTTAACTATCGAATGCAATTACCGCAAATCACTAGCAATCTGCGCAAACTGAAAATTTAAAAATCTGACAACCAAAAACAACAACAACAAAAATGAACAAATTAACCAGAAACAAAATATTGCACTTAATTCGCTTTCAATGTACAAATTTGTCGGAAATTTCAGAGTACTTTGTCGCTTATATTTGTACGAGTATATCAGTTTATGGTGCAGAGCGGCACTCTCTTGCCATACATCCTTTGTCCCTTCAATCACTTGCTCTGTTACTTAGAACTTTTCCATCTAATAACTCAATTCGAAACTATACAAAAGCAAAATAATAAATTTACGCAAAAGTGGCAAACGGCGACAACCGACTGCCGGAGCACTGACAATGAATGGAAAAACTTTAGAGCATAGATTTGGGGTGAAAAGTGTGAAGTAGGAAAAAAAAACCTGTAAGAAATTGAAATGAAACTAAAAAGTTTGTCTCTTATTTGTTGATGGTAATATGCGCTGCCGATTGTATGTATTTCATTGAGTGCTAGAAGAGGCGAATGCTGAGCCTTGGCTTTAGTTCGACGGTTTATTATCCTTTTAGATTTTTTCTTTTTTGCATTGTTGCAGTTTTCAATAATTTCATTTGTAATATGGTTTTGAAAAGTACGTAAAGTATAGATATTGTGCCTTCAGTGGCAGCGAAGCGTTGGCTTGCCGGAAACGCGTAGCTCACAAATTATTTTAAATTGCTATTGATAGTCAGTGATATTCAGAGTAAATTTTATTTGCATTCCTTTTCCTGTTCTACAAAGGTTTTTATGTAAATTCGGTTTTAATTCAATAAAAAAATGTCTTTCAACGATTTGTGCTTATGAAGATTACTGGAAGTATTTATAAACACATATTTTATTTTAGAAGACTTAGCTTACGCTTTAGTACTTTGGTACCAGATTTCAGAACTTTAATACTACTTTAGTACTAGATTGAATACTACCTTAGTACTTTAGTTTCAGATTCTATAGCTTTCATACTTTAGTACTAGATTTACCTATTTATACTAAATGAGAAGCATCAGTAGTACTTTAGTGCTATTTTAGTACTTTATTACTAGTTTGTAGAACTTTAATGCTTTAGTACTAGATTAAGAACTTTAAAACTTTAGCACTACATTTAATACCACATTTAGTACTACGTTTAATACTAGTACTTTAATTCTAGATTGTAGAACTTGAATCTTGGGGACATAACACAAAAAATTTTATTTTTTCAAAAATATAGATATAAAAATAAAAAAATGCTAGCCAAGAAGTAGAATCCAAATTTAAAAATCATTTTAAAATTTCATCTTTTATATGAACTCACAAAAAATTTAATTTCAGCGTATTCCATTTGTATGTATTTTTTACAGTATTTTATGGTGGTAAATTTCTTTGTTTTGGCAGGTTTATCTCAAACAAAAATTCATAAAATAATCTTCAAATTGTTAAAAGAATCTGCTTCATTATTTCCAAGTGTACGTGGATCTGGTTTGGAACTAAAACGTGGTTGTACCAGCGATGAATGAACTGCATAGTGGACTTTCGAAAAGTGCTACAACATCAGAAATTATTGTGCAGCAGAAATTATGCTATTTGAACAAGCAAGAGAGATATCTTAAAACGGCTTCTGCCGAGGTCGTCCGAAAATTTAAAAACTTATTATTGGCCGATTGAAGAACTAAATTGTGGTACAGATAAGAATAACTACGGATTAGTAAAAAATGAATTGGGGGGATTATGTGTTTATTTAATATAATTATAAAGATTTTTTTTAGGTTTCTTGGGGACTACTGATGAAAGCTGGGTTTGTCAAAATTATCCGGTAAGACCACCAAAGAGTTTCGAGAAGAAACAGTCGCTTCCGCAGATTTCTGGAATAGTGAAAGGATTTCATTTATTAGTTACGTGTCTAAAGGCGCTACAATTAATGGCTAATACTAAACTAATTTACTGGGTCGAACAAGCGAGAATCGTACAGGAGAGACGTGTTAAGTTGGCACTCTGGCCGCTTCTTCAATACAATGCACCATTTGGCTTGGATCTGAGTTCCACTTCCTTTTTCAAATTTAAGCAAGTGATTTTGGCAACGAAGAATTTCGGATGACTATGAGAGGAAGGCGATTGTAGAAAAGCATTTTGAAGGAATTGCTCATACAATATATATATATATACTTAAATCGTGTCACACTCCATAAGGATGTAGAGGTAGTCCATTTAGCTCAAGAGGCGTATCGTGATGCCACTAGTTTGGTCTAAATTTCCCTCTCTAATCCCTAATGTGGTAAAAACACATTGTCTCTCGGATAAACAACAAAATACAGTGCGTAGTTGTCAATTTCATATCTATTAGACATCCAAAGAAATAAGAGTTCAGACAGACGGAATCGTGTTTTGGCAAGAGCGGGGCAGTAGCAGAGGTAGTGTTCAATGCTCTACATCTCCTCCTCGTTTCTGCAACTGCGACAAAAGTCATGTGAGGGAAACCCCGTGCGTCTTCTTCTTCTTAATTGGCGTGATAACCGCTTACGTGATTTTGACCGAGTTTACCAAAGTGCGCTAGTCGTTTCTTTCTAGTGCTAACCGGCGCCAATTAAACACACCAAGTGAAGCCAAGTCCTTCTCCCCCTGATCTTTCCAACGCAGAGGAGCCCTTCCTCTGCTACCACCAGGTGGTACCGTATCGAATACTTTCAAAGCCGGAGCGTTTGTATCCATTCGGACGACATGACCAAGTCATCGTAGCCGCTGGATCTTTATTCGCTGCGCTATGTCTATGTCGTCGTAAAGCTTTGATGAAATCAACTTTTGGTTTAATATAAAGCTTGACGATGATGTGGGATTGCTTGAAAATCAAGGGATGCCCACATATTGACCATAATTGACTGATTAAAGATTAACTCCTAGACAGCTCATCAGTGATGCAATTTGCAGCAATATGTTTGTGGTACTTGAGTGGTATTATATTAAGAAATCAAAATATATAAAACCAGGAAAGCTCGTAAAAAACAGTTATTTTATTTCAAAGAACTTATAATTTAAAAACGTGCTATTAATTTCAAAAATAAACTCATCTTTTTAAATAGTTTATCACTATTTTTTTACTACTGTACTCTACAGTACTCTAATAAAAAGGCTCTTAAATAATAAATATAGCAAAATTAAATTTAGCAAAAAAGAATAAAATTACGCACTTAAAGGTTACGTAATGGTCTCCATGTCAAGTGGGCTAAGCATTTAGGACATTGTCGTACATTTTTCTGAAAAATGTTTTATTTGTAGTTTTGAGTAGAGTAAGAAGTAAGCTAAAAATTTTTCGAGAAAAATTAAGGAGATACCTGTAAAATTATTTTTTTCATAAAATGTTAATATAATCCCTTAAGAATCAAAAAAATTTTAGAACGTAAATTTAAGTATTTCTTATATTATAGATCGTCAGCCGTGACGACTCTATTCTTGGCGTTCGAGCGCTGGGAGAGATATAGTTACGTTGTATTCAAACTTTAGATGCGTTTTTCTCAAAACTATATTTTTCGAATTGGCGTACACGACAACTTGAAAAGTTATTGACCGATCTCCATGAAATTTTGCACACATCTTGAGTGTGTGAATTGAGTGTAAAAAAATAGATTACTTTAATGTATGAATAAGCGGTATGCCAATTTTGAAAAAAATATATTGACTTCTTCATTTTAAATCATTTTAATGAAAATCAGGGAAAATATGGCCGTTTATAGGTATCTGTCCCCTTAAATAAAATTGAGATTTAATCAATATTGAAATTTTTAGTATGGAGTTCTTAATGTCCAATATTTTTGGTTATTTTTATCATTTTTATCTTTTTTATGATATATAGTATTAAAAAAGTTAGTTTTTTTTTTTAAATTTCGAAAAAAAATTTAATATTTTGTGTTTTTAAAAATTTCGGAAAAAAAAATTATTTTTTAGTCAGAAATTATACGGAAATTTTTGTTTGCCAGCTTTCAGAAATTGTAATACCATGTTCAAAATACTTGGAGCAGTTGGTATGGCTCAATTTACAAAGTGACGCAAAATTAATCACCCCATCAGAAGATTCATAATTTTTGCAAATGGCTTCGCAGGTCAATCATAGTTAACCCTTGTGAACTAGTCCACTGCAGTATCTAGAAATACAAGTATCAAAAAAACAATAAAGATAATTTTTTTTAATTGATAAAAAAGTTATTCAAAACTAAATTGGATGCTTAGTTTGGATCCACTGTATACTTGTTAGCTACGCTTGAAAGTCAAACAATTCAAAATGGAGATTCACGCAGCTCTTCAAACATAGCAATCTGTTCAATCTGCAAACTAACGTGTGCCAATAAAGTAGCTAGACAAATTTTGATTAAAAATAAAAAACCATACTACTGTTCAAAATTGTTTAATTTTTTTTATTTATAAAACATATGATTGTTACACAACAAAAGCATTACTTGTATAGTTCTAAAGGACCATGGTCTTCTATTTTCCGAAGCTTTGATTTGATACCTCCAATCATCTTTTGGACGACGTTCATGTCCACTTTCCTTGCACATAATTTGATCCTGTTCTTCAGCTGTTGATTTGATTTAGCTTCCCAGCCATCTTCGTACACTTTCTGGCAAAGTAGAGTCCAAAAATTTTCAATTGGTCTGGCCTTTGGGATGTTTGGTGGGTTAGCACATTTCGGAACAAATTTTATATTATTTTCTGACATCCACTCTAAGGTCTTTTTAGCATAATGACTACTTGCTAAGTCAGGCCAAAAGATGTAATTACCATCAGAATGCTCGGATTTGATAAATTTTTTAAGTTTTGTAAGGCATTTTTGAATGTAAATGTCACTTCTTATGGCAGGAGCTGTGGAATCTTGAAGATAAAGTTGAGAGAGTCCTTTGGAAGATATGGCAGCCCAAACTAAAACTTTCGGTTCAAATTTAGCTTTAGGAGCAAACTTAATATTATCAGGAGTATTCTCTATGTTGTTTGTATAAAATCCACAGTTTTGGTCTCCGTTATTCCAAGCAAACGTAAAATATTTCTCATCATCGAGAATCACCTCAACATCGCCAACAAAATAGCTACGGCGGAGCAATCTACATTTCTTTGGTATTTCTTCTAGTTGTTTATCACTATATTTTGGAACCGTTACCCTTTTGTGATAATTAATACCACTTTTCAACAAAGTTTGACGTACAGTCTCTTTAGAAATACTAAACTTTCGACCTAACTTGCGGTTTGATGCACCTTTTTTGCCAATAGCAGTTTTTTGCAATTTTTTTAATTGTTTTGCGTTCAGAACTTTTGGGCGACCTGATTTTTTCACTCCTGAGGGAGCTATCCCACTATCAAAACGTTTAAAAATTGAATAAATTGTTGAACGTGCAATATTTTCCAGAAGAAAGTGTTGCAAAACCTCTTTTTTGAATGCTGTCCAAGCATGTCTTAAATGCGTTGACGTAAATGGTCTTGGTTTGCGACCTTCATGATAAAAAATTAATTTAAATAATTTTTTAATTAAAGGCCATAAATTAATAAATAATTTAAGGATTAAATGAAAAAGATATTATTCACCACTCTTAGGTTCTAATAAAAAGGAATTTGTCCAGCTACTTTATTGGCACACGTTATTCAAAGTAGGAAGGTTTTCTAGGTATATCTAAAGACGTGGTATAAGATCAAGCTCTAGGAATACTCAGGGAAATATTAAGTCACGTTTTTTGCTTAAATTGGAAGCGAATTGGTGCTAAACGTTCTGCACGTGCACAGTATAGTATGTACATAGAAGAAAAATATTCTTAATTGCTTAGCTAAATATATCAGTAAAGCAACTTTATTGTGTAAATACTAAGAAGGCCTTAAACATTTAAGTAAATATTTTTCCGCAACTTACACACTTAAGTGTGTAATTAAATGCAACTTTTCAGATAATTAGTGGGTGAGGCAGAAATGAGGTGAGGAACGTACAAAGAGTGTCCAATAATAAACACAAGCGTACATATGTACATATATTAGAACAAATGTCAGACTAACTACCGTCGAGGGAAATAGTATACTTTCTTACTGCACAAACAAATAAAATAAAAATAAATATAACCAAAAAGATAACCAGGCAATGAGTCGCAGCTGATCAACATTCACGGCCAAGATTTCAACTCGATTAGTCACTTGGGTATTTTTATGACCTTCTTTTAGGACAAGAAGTTTTGCGCACTTTCATTTACAATGCGCCACCAGAGGGGCGGACTACTTTCTCCGGTTGTTTCCTATTTTTTCATGTTATGTTTTCATATGTGTATATGCGTTGCTATGTTATTTTGAAAAGTGAGTTTTATGTATTATACGAGTATAAGTACATATAGTTAGTTTTGATGGTGCCAACCTTTACGGCTGTTTTAAATATAAATCTGAAAAAATTGTTAAGATTTTCACAAATGTTTTAGGTCAACAGCACTTTTTGTTATGTTCAGTAGTATTTTTTTCTGTTTAAGCGGGTAGGGTTTATTAATTCACCTCACCTATGAGCAAGCAGTTCTCAAGAGCAAATATCGTTGTTTGTTTATTATTTCATTCGCTTAGCACATGTCTATACCTCTCAACTGGCTTGTGAAATTCATGAAATCGAGTTTTCAAACCGCTCATTACCAACCAACTAAAGCTAATGCATGCCCTTCTTAAACAAAGCTAACTTAATCATACACGCCCTCACTTAACCTTCTGTAGGGAGTAATGTCTTTCTCAACGAGCATAGGCGCTGCGCTCATATTAATATAAATAAAGAAAAAGTTATGACGTGTTGTTTTGCTGCCCTCAGGTGATCAAATAATTGGTTTCGCGGACGATATTCTGCTGGTAGTAGAAGTATTCACTAAATTAGGGCCCGAGATTGAAGCAAATACAAAAAACGTCATTACAAGAGTAATAAATTGGCTGGATAGCGTAGAGTATCCACTGCTGCAGAGGAAACAGATTCAGTTCTCATAAGCACCCGAAAAAGAACTGAGGTAGTCTTCTTCACAATGGGCAATAATAAATTTAATTCCTCGCGCCAGCTTAAATACCTAGGAGAAATAACAGACGACCGGGTCATAAGTGCAATATGTAACCCAATTGTATGGTGTACATGGTTAGAAGTAGCAAATTAATGTTGTTAACGATTACTTACTTAGGCTCTTGTGTATGCAAATAATTGGAAGTAAAATTCTACAGGAGGTATTACGAGGATTTACGTATACTGTGAGGACGATGTGCGCATACAAAGCTACTTCAGACAAGATTGATTGGGGATCGCAGGCATGACATCTATCGGTAACTTGATTGAAAAAAGAAAAATAATCTAAGAGCAGAGAAATAAGTATACCGCTAAGTTACCTGAAACAACCGAGCAAGAGAAAGCTACAATACAACTCTACTAAAATGATAGGGGACTTAAGACAATTTTGCTAAAATAAGGTGGACATACACCTTAACCCCCAATGTTGTCAGATAACAAAACCGGAGACATGGTGAGGTAAACTTACAGTTAGCGCAGTTCTTGACGGATCACGGCGCTTTCTTGAGGAGCTACGCCGCCACACCAGGCAAACAAAAATATGAAGCACGATTCGCGGCCAACAGACGTGGAATATCCACACTCTCAGAAGATCCAGACAACTTAATAGACACCATAATGGCCGTATATGAGATCTTGAGACAAGCAGAAGTGAGAGAGATCAGCGGCTGCTAAACATTCGAGACTATACACATATGTCCAAAGAAACGAATGTTAAGAGTCAAGGCGAGAAAAATATGGTGGGTGGGAGTGGTCTGGCCCGACTGTGGTGGTGCGTAGCCCGAATCGGCGATTATAGATGGATAGATCAGACGGCATGCGAATATAACAGAACGTTATGGCCCTCCCACAACCGAAAATGAACGACAGCATTCTGGCCTATAGGAGAGCAAGCAGGGAATAAGGGTATCCCTTACAATTCACATTGTCATAGTTCTAATCAACCGGAGAAAAAGGAAACTATCTTTCATTTTTTCTATGAATGTCCTGACCTATGGAAGGCGAACCCTTGGCAAGCCGACTTTTGAAAACCTCGAAGCTCTGGCTGGCATACACGTAAACAACCTTATAAGGATCTGTATATAGTTGTGAAGGAATAGCCCGTATAACTTGTTGCTAGTGAGGATGTGGCAATAAAATGGTGCGGAAGTTCTAATTGAATTCTTGGCGGCCGCTGTAGCCGAATGGGTTGGTGCGCAACTACCATTCGGAATTTAGAGAGAACGTAGGTTGGAAACTAAAGAAAACGTTTTTTCTAATAGCGGTCACCTCTCGGCGGGCAATGGCCGAGTGAAAAAGCTCATCATAAAATATATCTGCCGTTTGGAGTCCCTGTGGAACAACATCAAGACGCACACCACAAATAGGATAAGGAGCTCGGCCGAACATCCATAAAGGGTGTACGCGTATTTAAAATAAATGAGTACTATTTTTTATAATCACAATTATTATTTTATGAAGAAAAACAAAAATCAATTCAAAATATAATAAAAAATTGTAAACAATATTTACACGCCAAAGATGGATTAAGGATTGATATGCTATTAAAGCAAAAAAAAAAAAATCGTCGCGGAAGGTTAATAAATGATTTAAGCACCGCTCTCTGCAATGAGGCTTCATAAGCCTTCTCTCAAATCACCAATCAGGATTTTGAAAACATAGCTGACTTGGCGTAAGCGTACAAATCGCATGGGTTCGTATCCAGCTACGACAAGCAAGTAAGTAAGAGAAAATAGCTCACATATCCCAGCAAAGAAGAAGACCTATTGCAAAAGTTTATATCTTACCAATAAAGGCTAGCTAAGACATCTGATTTTTATGTATTTACCAACTGTTTTTCATAACAAATGACCCCGGCCTTGTGGAGCTGAAAGTTCTCTACACCGCAAATACTATTAAGAATACTTCGGCAACATTTCTGGATAAATTTAGACTAAGAAACTTTCATTTTAAAATCATTCCAGTTGTGCAAGAATATATTATACTAATGTTGAAGTACTATTAAAAGACCCCTTGTCTTACTTTGTACTATTGATATAAATAAATAAATAAAACACAAAGCAAAACAAAAAAAGAGAACTCGGTTCAAGGAGATTGGTGTACTTGTGATTTGTACTGGTTGTTCTATAACCTGCTAATTCATCAATCCAAACCTCGAGGGCAGTAAGCCTAGTCCAACGGCGAAGCCTTTCTGGGTACATAATCATTTCTAGCAAAAATGGCTCTGAGTGCATTGCCATTGATTCCCGATAGGCAACCACTATTTATTTTATATTTATATATTTTAGAAGATTTTTTGTTATTGGATGTCTTCTGCACAGCGTGTACAGTGGCTACCATATACTTTTCACTTTCTCGGAAAAATGATTGCTGCTACTCCGACTTTTAATAAGTTGTGCCGTTTACTTGTATATTTGGTACTTAAAAAATGTTAAATCCTATAAGCGTACATTTTTTACTTACTCAAAACTATCTAAATACGTCATTACCCTTACTTATTTACCTGAGTTACTTTGAAAACAAAAAAGAATTAATTCATCTACATCCACACATATATAACTTCCTCAAACCTCTACCGCCACAGTCATACACTTGAAAATCTCTCAACTACCAGCACAAGGACAGCAGCACTTCTCATTCAGAGCAACCCAAACTCAAGTTCAAGTGCCAAGCAACTTATTTACTGAAGCTTGTGCACAAACAAAACATATCGCAAAATAGCCCCATAATATTTATAAGACTCCTTAAGGGCCTTAAGGGCCATTTAGCTAGTATCTCTCAAGCACCTCAACTAGTTCAAAATCCCCACACATACAGACGGCACATTTTTCTTGTCTCATATCAAGTCTTGCACTGTTTGCCCCACCCTGAGAGAGTAGTCGCGCGCTTGCTTGCTGCATATTTTAGTGAAGCATAAAGTGTTGCAGAAGTTGACCATAAAAATGTATGCTTTAATTTGCACAATAATCACTACACTGTTATGTGAAAGTTTAGCCTCTCTTGAGTCTCTTCATACTCGGTCTTATCCTGTTTGGTTAAGTTTATTGGTCGGCTGACAGTTGCCGCAAATATTGTGGCTCATCATTTTCCATTGTTTGCTTAAGTTTCAGTATTATTTGTATATATGCGTGAGGGTTGCGTGTTATTGTTATTGCCTTTTTTCCAATCTGCCATTTTCATTATCATTGCCGCAGAGTAGAAAAGTTTGTTTACCTACGAAAGTAAAAGACAACTTCGCCACTTGTACAATTGGTCCTGCAGGATATGATAAATAAGCTGGCTAACAATTTATTTGTGTCAATTTCTGTCGCAAAGTATTTACAATGTGACAAAATGTTGACAAATGAGAGGGTGGACTAGTGGGCTTGAGAATGGGAAAAGTATATGATGAAAACAGTTTGCCCCTCATATTGCAATATTGACAGAAACAAAAAACAAAAAGAAGAAATAACTGTCAATAAATCGAGTATGAATAAATAATTGAATAAAAAACGTGTAAAAATATATCGCAAGTGTAAATAGGAGAAAAAGCAAATTTCAATTAATTACAGCATAAATTTAGGATTAGTAACCTCCAAATATTTTTGAGGGCCTGTCAAAAGTTCGCACGTCAATGAAATTGGATTTTTCATTACTTTTTGCAACACACTTCTCATCAAAATTCTAATGCCCATGCACGCACATACATACATTTGTGGAAAGGGAAGCAGAGTTCTTCTAATGCAAGTTAGAATTTAATTGTCGTAAAATCAAATTCAAAAAGGTTGCCCTTTATATTTTGCGACCAATATAGAGAAAACAGTTAAGTTTAAAAATATATGAAAAGGGCTTAAATCTTTTTAATCTTCAAAGCACTCAGCAAACGCCAATCAGAAGTGGGACTCCCCAAATCGAGCTGTTTAAAGGCAGCAACAGCTACTTCAGGTGTTGAAAAACGTTGATATCGCATTTCATTTGATTTTCGGGAGCAAAAAAAAAATTAGATACCCAATTAGGGCTCTAAGACGGAGGATCCATCAATTCGATCTTTTGAGTGCTAAAAACTGTATTGTGGGAGCTGACGCGTGAGAGCACGCATTGTCTTGGCAAACAAATGGTTGTGTGCCACTCAGAGTAAACTATTTTAAGTTTATTATTGGTTGGCTGTTTGTGCAGTCCGACCTGAATAGATATATTGTACAGGTTTTAAGTTTAAGTTTCTCTAATGGTACATGACCAAATTTTTCAAAGAAAACAAGCGACCATTTACTTGAAATGCTTCTTTCGCAAACAACTATTGTTGGATTAAACTCATCTTGGAACACTTATCCTGACGATGTTCTGTTGCTGTTTTGTTTCCTGCTCATATGCATATATCTCATATACGTGCCCTGAACATTTCAATCATTTAACAAACGAATCGACAGTAGTCGGTTTTTGGGCAATTGTCAGCTTATGCGGTGTCTCACGAGAACTAAATTTCTTTACGGTCAAACATTCATGCAGCACTGAATGTATGCTGATCCAAATAATGTCCCAGGCTGCCTCTTTCTGGCGGTATGTCACATTAAAACAACTTGGAACAACAACTATTTTTGGATGGCGTTCACGAAGTTCATCCTTCAAGGTCACATTGGAACTCGTTGTACTAGTGGCTCTGTGTGGTGCCTCAAAGCCAAAAGTTGATCGTAAAAATCATTGCACGAAAATTTTCACGAGTTACTTGCAATTCCATCTTTTGGGTAAGATGCAGTTTTTAGCTCACTGAAAAAGGAACAGATATAGCACATAAGTGAATACGGTATATGAAAGTTTGTGCTAAAAAATACCAAACTTCGATCAAAATATCGAATTGCAGCTCATCACGAATAGTGCTGCAAAGGCGCAAAATATAAAAGGCAACCCTCGTAAATAGGTCGCTATTGATATCGGCATTTGTGATATAATATATACAGTCACAGATGTCTGAAATGTGACCGATGACTCTCCTCACGTTTTTTCTGTTTAAGCAACAAATTAAAAACTGATAGAAATCTTGACTCAAATGACATAAAAAAAACACTAAGTAGCAACCAAAGAAATGCAATAAAATAATGCGGTATAGCAATTATGAAGGACGAAGACCTGCAGAATTACGGTTTTGTCAGTAGATGTCGGATTTTTTAGCAGTGTATTGAAGTTATGTTAATTTGGTCTCAAATTGATCGAAATTATTTGAAAAAAGTTGCATTAGCACTAAAATTGGCTTAAAGAGTATAAAAGTATAATATATTTTAAAGGCACACATTTTTGTGAAATATTTTAACCTAATATCTCTCACTCGTATGGTAATTTTGACCCATACTTTTGAAGATATGAAAAATATTAAGTTTCTTGGATCAATGGAGAGCGTTTTAGTCCTCGTAAAATTTCATTAGGGGGTTTCTGAGACGAAAACAGTGTGTGATAATGGGCAAAGGTATGGTGTGCTTAATTTTATCTATTTAATTTAATCGGCCTAATATTGTGCAGCTCTTCCCCATTCATAATTGCTATACCGCAGTTCTATTTTTACCCTATTTTGTCGCTTAAACGCCAGTGTACTAATTTTCGTCTATTCGACGACTACCCCTAATGCAAACTAACATACGTAAAATATAAGCAGCATTCTAAGGGTTAAGTGTTATAGTAAACATAAAAATTATTTTCACGCATATTTGGATTTCCGGGAATGGTGGTATATATGATTATTTTTCTATTTTAAAAATAAATCTATTCATTCTGTAATATCTTTTATATAAATAGGTAAAAAACTTCGGTGCCAAGTGCAGTCGACTACAGTATTGAGCTTCGCTTATACACCTAAGTAAAGGTACCACGCATGCCGGACTATTATCGCCTCTGCTATGGCTCTGCAATGTAAATGATTAAACCTTAACAGAGTTGGAGTTGCCAGGTACGAGGGTCGTTTGAATAGTCCGTGCAGTGTCTGAGAGATAGCACTACTGGCGCGTATTGAGGTTATATTTAGTTAGCAGTATCTCTTGGAAGAACATACACTGAGTTTCACTCAGATCGGATTATTTCTTTGTATTTGGCATTCGTTCGAATCGAAGAAGTCGAAGTGATTTCCCTTTTCTATAACGACAGCGCTCCAGCAAAGACGCCTCAGCAGTTGGAAATAGGGTTCCAATTCGTTTCACATCCTCCCTATTCTCCAGACTTGGCTCTCTGGCTTATTCACACGAGGAGGTGAATGCAGAAACGAATGGTTATTTTTCAGACTTGGAAAAATTCTTCGGAAAATGCCAACAAACTAGAACAGCGTTGGACGAATTATGTCGAAAATTAAAAAAAAGTTTAGCTCAAAAAATTAAGTAGTTTTTATTTTTACAAGGGCTTTTTAAACCACCCTCGCTTTATGCTTATCGGACCTGCGTTGTGCATTGGATTGTAGTTTATTTCAAATAGCACAAAGTAAAGTACGTTTATAAATATTACTATTTCAAATATCAAACTACCTAATTTTAGCACAAGAAGAAAAATTTCTAACTTCAAAGTTTCCTATTCTAGAAGGTCCATATTTCCTATTATTTTCCACCTAATTTAATGATAAATATTTTGCGTACATACTGCTAGTTAAATTAAACTAATGTTCACTTACGGACTACGGTGTTAAAATAGTCAATAGACTCTTCAATTCTTGTGAGATAATGCTTGGATAGGAATGGAATTTTGGCACGGAACTCATGGCCTAGTTATGCAAAGCGCGTAAAAACGTTGCAGCACCCCTATGCAGCTGTTCGATGTAGTGTACGACCTTATTTAGATATTTGGATCAACTTTATATTTGAAAAATGGCAAAACAAAATTTTTGTAATAATAAAAAAATACAAACCACAGTAAAATATAAAAAAATTGTAAAAATGCCAAAAGAACCGATGATACTTCACTTTATATCGCGCGCCTTTGAGCTTGAGCTTGAGAACTAAAAATGATAATACAAAAACAGAAATATTGTTGGAACGAATATATTGTTTTCATTATAATCTGGTAGATAATTTCGTGGCATTTATTTTTTGAATATGCCGGATATGTCCACCGCAGCTACGTCATTTGATCAATTCGATCAGCGTTTGACTACTTTTTCCAATAAATCTGAATAATAAATCTAAATGCGCCCAAGCAGCAAAAATTCAACGTAAACAATGGTCATTTGGCTTCAATTCGAGCTCTATTTTATAGGTACATAAACTAAGATTCTTATGTAAAATTTTCCATGTAGCCGAAGGACAAGGTCAACAAGTAAATTGACGAATTGACATTTTGGCGTCTTTTTCAACCATTCGCTCTATGGACGTCTTGAACAGATTTACCTGTATTCTTTCAAAGTGATTTCCACAATTTGGAAGCATTATTTTGGCGTTAAAAGGATTCACGATGACTTGCCAAACCTTACTGAACAGAAATGTCTTCACAGTTTGCCATTCTCAGCTATCAACCCATAGTTATCAATATCGATAATTCTCATGCAGCTAAAAAACACACGACAAAACGCTATTCGAAAATTTTGAGCATTGTCGAAACCACTATTCAGCCCATTAATACAAAAAGGATGTGTCTGCATTTTGACAACTTCGCAACTTTATCAATAGTAGCGTTTTTCTTAATAGAAGAGTAAACTTCCGGAAAGGTGAAGCAAAAAACTTAAAATACCACAGCAATCCCTTGAGGCTGCCCGAACCCGCATAAGTCGGCTTTTTATTGCTTATTTTGCATTGCTTATCTTATGAATTAGTCACGTATTCATAGACACAATGATTCGGCTAAGGGTTTGTCCCTTTTTGTAAAGTATTTTGCTAACTCTGGAGTTTGTTCCATTAATTCCAAAGATGTTTGGTTTTGGGTTATATTTTTCACCTAAAGCAATTCTACCCGCGATCAATCATCGATTTCTAGCTGACCAATCAGTTTCTGTCTGGAAAATCAATAAAATCGATTTCCGTGACATCTAAAAACGATAATAATTCTGATTCGGCAATAAAATTGAGGAAATCAGATCGCATGACACCAATAAACATTTTTTCTTGATTTGAATTCTGAGCAATCAAATTCTTCTGAGTTTTTTTTCACTTTCTTCAGTTTATTTCTTATTATAATCAAGCCAAAAAATTGTTCGAAAATTTTACGAAAACATCAAAAATACTTGGATACATTTTTTTAGAGCTTAAGCTGCTTCAGAACGTGATTTTACCAGGATAGCGCACGTCTTATGAGGCAGCTCAAGCACTTCTTCTTCTATGCATATTGGTTGGACTTTGTGAAAAGGCTAAGTAATTAGGTTCAGTTAGGTACATAGTCCTCGGTAGTCTAGCGTAAGATAAGTAGCCTGCCATCCCAGAGGTTGTGAGTTCTAATCCATTGAGTGATCCTTAACCATCTGTGTGATCCTTCTGCTAGAAAAATTTTACACACAGATGGCTCTTCAAGCAGTAAGAAGGCGTTGTTCCTAACCAACGACAGGTGGGCATTTCCATTACTTATGACTGGTAGTGGCAGGCTAATCACCTCCAGAAAAAAAATAGATTAACGAAACCAACGCAAAACTGAGTCTTGTCCAGGCCCTATGCTCTCGAGTGGAGTGAATAAGGAAACAAAAGTCAGGTGGTTTTTATTAAAATTTTGATGGTTCAAAAAATTTAAGGAAAGTATTTTTAAATATTTGTTTGCTTTTATTTTGCTCTTTAGGTGATGCTTAGTGATGAAGAAATTTTAGAAGTAGTTACATGTCTAATGATGAAAGTTAAAAAAATCGCGAGGAGAAGAAAGGAGAAGATATACTAAGTCGTTGAATATCCACGCGCGGTGATAGTCTTTGGATGGAGCTTTATATTGAAGGGTGAATTAAATAATTATTTGCTCAGTATATCAAAATTGTAGGTCCAAATTTACATTTACATTTAGACATTGAGGTAAATCTGGAATACATTTAAGAAGGCCTGGAGCAATAGTTTTAAATCCAAAACTGATGGCAAAGGAACATATTTTTGCGGGTATTGCTTCCTGATTGATGGTAGATTGCGCTAATCGGTTGCTAGAAGTATACAACTAGTTTTTATCAACCGTTATATTTCAAGTTTTTGAAGTAAAGTATAAATATATGTATTTGATAATACCCACCATCCGGCCATTTGTTACTAATTCAACTTGCTCACAGCTCAATTCAACTTGCACCCACATACACACGCAAAACTAATAAAATGATCATCAAATCAGCCTGCGAAGATAATCGAACGTGAAACGAACAACACATCATCAGCATCAACAATAATTAATGGCGGCGACATGACTGCAGCGTTGGTCACGATTCCAGTAATGTATGTACATCCACTCACACTAGCATACTTGTAAGGAAATATATTTACGTAGCATAGACATGCATATATTTAGGCGTCATATGTGAAGGAAATGGCGAACTAGCTAAGTATCAATAGAGCCACTATTTTATTTTACGAAAACATGAACACTTGTTAATGGCAAGCAACTACTAGTCAGCTTCTGACGCTAAGTGCGCAGTAAAGTATGCTTTTTCTCGTTCATTGTAACACATTTTTAGGCGTAACACAATTATTTTACGCTGTAGTTAATTAAACATTTCCACATTACATACAAGAATTTTTTCCACAATTTTATTGTTGTTGATGCCGTTCGATTGCTGCTGACGTGTGTGGCATTTTTTATGGTTTGTTTGAGGTTTGGTATTTGGAAAGTAATTACATGTACTGCCAGCTAATTAGCAGTAAATATTGAAGACGTGCACTAAAAATGAGCAAAATGAAGCAAACAAATTTATTTTCTTTTTTTCTTGACTAGCGTCCGAAGGATTTGAATATTTTTGACCGATTCTCATGAATTGCGAGATTAGATTTGTTGTTTTTTGCTTTTGTTTTGTTTTTGCTAATAAGGTCCAATCAGTTGGTTGATGGTGGACTTCAGCCTTTCACACAATACGCTCGCTAGAACCTTATAGGCGATATTTAGAAGATTAAACCCGCGGTAATTGGCACAGATTGCAGGATCGCTCTTTTTATAGATTGGGCAGAGCACACTTAAATTCCAATCGGTAGGCATGCTTTCATCCTACCATATTTTGCACATAAGCTGATGCATGCTCCTTACCAGCTCCTCGCCGCCATGTTTGAATAGCTCAGCCGGCAGTGCATCGGCGATCGCAGCTTTGTTGGTTTTTAACCGCGTTATTGCTATCCTCATTTCGATATGGTCAAGTAGCGGAGGGAAAGTTCCGTCGTCAGCGATTGGGATATCGAGATCTTCCCATTCTCTGTGACATGCGCAGCTGTCACTATTTAAAAGGTTCGAGAAGTGCTCCCTGCATAATTTAAGTATGCTGTGGATGTCAGTCACCAGATCGCCGTCTTTGTTGTTACAGGAAAACGCCCGGTCTTAAAATCTTCTGTAAATCTACGTCTTTCTTCCTTTTTAATCTCCCGGTATCGGTCCCACATGGCTCGCGTTGCGCTCGATCGCAACGTGGCTCTATAGGCGGCATCTTTTCTTTCTGTGTCAGCATGACATTGCTCGTCGTACCAACTGTTTTTTCGGGCTAACCGAAATTTGATTTCTTCTTCGGCGGCGGTACGTAGAGAGCGAGAAATGTTGCTCCATTGCTCATGCATGCCGGATTGTTGGGCAGTACTCTATGAGAGCTGGAGTGAGAGTCGAGTGGCGAATGTTCTGGTTGTCTGTTGTGATTGCAGCTTTTCGATCTCGAACATTCTTTGCGTAGGTAAATGTAGAGTCGATGTTAGGTCCTCGGATCTTACGTACATCTAAAACAATAAAAGCGTTTCTTCCATCTATCACAATATGATCGATCTGGTTTTGCGTTTTTCAATTAGGAGACAGGTAGAATGATGTATCTTCTTATGCTGGAATCTGGTGCTGAAGACTACCATGTTTCTGGCCCCGGTAAAGTCGATCAGCCTCTGTCTGTCAGCGGCTGATGCGTTGGGCAGGCTGAATTTTCCGACTGTGGGACCAAAACCTCCCGCCTTGCCCACGCGGGCGTTGAAATTGCTCCTATATTTCACCCGTTTGCAAATCGATCAAAGTTGGTTTGATGAGTCATCCTGTCACCCAGTCCTGATTTGGCACCCAGTACTTTCTGTTTATTTTAGCAAATCAAAAATAAAACGCAAGGCGAACGTTTTTCGACGTCCGATTAAATGAGTGTTTCATTCAAATCAAATGTTTTGGAATAACCTCAATCGAAGTGGAAAAAGGCCTAGAAAATTGGATGAAATACACGCAAAGAAGTTCTGATCTTTGTGCAGTTCGCACTTATCCATCTCATAACTTAAGACGCAACTCTCGTATTACGAATGAACATACAATTCCAACATCCCTCATGCTTCTCTTAAACTACAGTGCCCATCTCCCGCCTAGTTTTGGCAGGCAAATGCTAGGAAGCCAAGGCTTAATAACAATTAAAATTAAAAAAAAATCTCGAAACAGAAATCGAAGTTCAATAACTCAACGCTCATAGCGACGGTGATCGAAAAATCAAATCAATCAACAAAACAGGCTTCCTACAAAACGGTGCATAAAATCTTAATATCTCAAATGAATGCTGAATGCATACACTTGTACACATATTTCTACAACCGCATTGAAATGTTGAAAATCCGTAGCCGCGAACAATACCGCAGGCAATGGCACTCTAATGCCTAAATAACTACATTGATCTGTGGATACAGACAGTGTGGCAGACGTTCATTGCTCTCCGGCAGTAGCAGGATTTATTTATTTTTTCCCCACTTTTTGCTCCTGTAACCACTTTTTTCCGGTTGGAAATTTTTCTTCTGTAGCAACATTGAAAAGCTGCAAATAGCCGAGCAATAAGTAACTGTGGAAATGATTTTACGATTTACATTTTGTCTGCACTCGTATTTATGCTGCGGCTTACAAAAACCAGATGCAACAAGGAATAAAAGCCACAGAAACAGGGGTGGAGAGAAATAATAATAAAAAGCCCACAAATACTGGCTGGAGTCTGGAAATGGTGGCAATTCGATGAGGCAATCGTTGTTGAGTTTTAATCGCCAACATTGCTGACAGAGCATGGAGATGGTTGGTGGAGTTGAACGTTGATTTGGTGGATTGATAACAATGGATTTCAGATCGAGTGAGTAGTGGCTTGTGTATATGGATTGGTATTCCAAATGGATGGTTGAAGTCAATACCATACTTCATTGTAGGCAAATACAGTTTGTCAAGAAAGTGCTTTTACAAGGCGAAAAATCGTTGTGTGTTTGTGTTTTTTTTTTGCTTGTATTGGGTTGAGGAAGAAGTTCGTAGCGTTTTTATTTAAACAAAAAACAATTATTATACCAATAACTTAATCAATTATATATTTGCCGTTGCTGTTTACAATCTCTTTCCAGCTCTCAACCAATTTGTTGATGCCGTTCAAAGAAGTTGTTGAGCCAGTTTTTAAGGACCTTTTTGTTGTCGAAGCTAACGCCTTTCAGAAGTGGAAAAGTTGGTAATCGGTTAGTGCAAGGTTCGGAGAGTACGGCGGATGTTGAGGAACCTCCCTCTTGGACTTCGAGCTCTTTGAGTGCAATAAATAAGTAATTGGATTTTAATGAGAAATATGTTTCTTGTGAATCTTTTGATTCCCCCTTATTATACTTATATATATAAGTATATTATCGTCGACAAATGCCTCAAAATACCGCCCCATGCTATTTCGTTGGATTTCAGACACCATTTTGTAAGGCTTGTATAAAACCTGCTGGACGATATTTATTTATACTCTCTGCCGATGCATTTAGCTTCTACTCTTAGTGCTGGGAAGTAATTTTTGTATTATATAATATGTAGAAATATTATCAAAAAAATTATTGTGGATGATGCACGAAATGTTAAAGAGTATAACAAGACCATTTTCTAGGAGCATTTACGCATTTGTTGGTGAAGCATTGAAGTTGCTGCGTGCACGAACCACGTTTCACTTCCAAATAGCAGCGTCGACTTGCCACATGCATTGATTATTCTGGGTTTGGTGTTTTTCCATAAGCGTCCGAATCCAGTCCTTGTATTGCGCAATATGTTGTTTACGTCTTCCCCTGCTCCCCCGTTTGCTAGTTCAACTTACTATTTCTAAATTTTTTTGATAAAAATGTAAATCCAAATTCTACGAGTAAATGCAATAAATTAACCAAAAAAATATTTAAACTGTTTTAGTGGTCTACAAATATATTGTTTCCGTATTTTTATTTTGTAGTCTTCATTGGGATTCAAAATTTCGCCAAATAAATAAAATAATACTGTAATTTGTTGTTTTATTTTTAAACAAAAAACAAATTAAAAAAAATATATTTATTTTATTAACAAAAAAATGTCTCAATTTATTTACAGAAGAAAATATAAAACGTTGTTTGCTCTTTTTGTTTTGTAAAAATACTTTTCTGGCAATCTGTATATAATGTTAATTGCAGTACTCAGCACGCGGCTTCGGTTGACGGGTATTAACCATTGTCGATGTACTCCTAAAATTGAATAAATATATATATTTTACCTTATAGTATATTCTATGCTAAAATGTATCAGTATTTGAACAAAGTTGAAAGTTCATATCAATAAATTTATGTTGAATTTGAATTAACAAATATTACATATTCGCGTATGTATAATAAATTTTTAATATGAGCTATTGACACTTCTAGTAGTCAATGGAAATTATTTGGAAGAAACTTAAGAACAAAAAAAGCTTAATTTTCACAAACTTTTTCCCCCCAAAAATACCAGCTACTAAAAAAATTCTTCAATACAAAAATATTTGTTCTGATTATTGTTTATCTGGGCAGAAAAATATAATTTTTAATACGAACTATAGATAGCAGAAGGTACGCTGGAAACTCTTCGGTAGAAAAAAAAGAAATGTTAAATCTAGTAACTAATCGAACGAATAAGCAAAATAAATTTTTTTCACAAAATAGCGGTTACTCAAAAAACAAAAAAATTAAGATTTTCATCCGATATGTCTTCCTTAATTTGTTTATAAAAAAAATTTATTATCGGTGAGAAAAAATCTTCGATTAATTACTAAAAAATATATTTAAGAAGTTCATTTTAAAATTTGGGACTAACCGGTTTAGCCATTAACACCATTTTTAGAAAAACGCATTTAAAGTTTGAAAAGCACTTTACATAGGATACATTTTTTTTTAACTTACGTGAAGGTGTCTATTCCAGGACCATACAATACACCCTCCGCCACTTCGGCAGCTTCTAATAACTCGAGCTTATTTTGTCTGCGGGCCATTCTTCCATCTCGGGGTCTATCACGCATAAAAGGGACAGCGTTCCATGTAAGCGCTGTCGCTCCGGCCTTGTACTTTCAAGCACTCTGAAACGCTTTACAAATTTGCTTGTAACTTCGAAAATATTCACCAGAACGATATTAAATTTTCTATGTGTATTCTTAAATATATATTAAAATTTAGGTATATACATATTAAGAAAATATAATAAAAAAAAATTAATTTTCTACTGTATATAACCCCTTAATAGAGGATGGTTCATTTAGCATTTGGAACTTAATTATAGTTTCAAAGCGGTCAATTGATATCGCTGAGCCAGCTGATTATACGATTTTAAAATTTTTCAATTTTGTCCCACCGAAAAGTGTCCCATTTTAAATGGCTAACCCTAAACTAAATTTCTGACATGCTAAGGATCTAATTTTAGGTGTCAAGTTAAAAAAAAATGGTATTTCAGATTTCAAACGCTAGCCTATGTGTGAAAATATCCTCATTTTCCTCACAGCAGGGCTTGTTATGCTTGCATTCTTTTTTGAGTCTTCCAAATCTGGTAGTTTAATCGGCCGCACAAAGCAAGTCGCATCTCTGGTGCTTCGGTAAAGAATATTCTACATGCATACATATGCACATATTATATACTTCTGCACATAAATTTATCTATTAACCACATTCCTTCTCTACCTATACACTCATATAAGTTGTTGGCATTCATTCAGCGCACTCTACTTTGCTTCCTTGCCGCTTATAGCATCCTTTCTCTCTACTTTCATTCTTCGTCCTATCTAACGGTCTAACTGACTGTTATTTTTTAATTCCTTTTTGCCATTGTTAAGCGCGAAATTGAAATGTTATCCGTGCAAATGCCAAACAACAGCAGTTGCTGCAGCAACAAAAACAATTGTAAACAATAGTTATTGCCGGGATATTGTTATTCGATCGCAGCTTACAAAAGGATTAACAGCTATTGGCAGTCGAGGATTTATTCAACCGCGCAGTTATTTCCAGTTTTTACACACCTTTTTTCGTTTCCTCCGCTTTTGCTGCTCGTTTTTTACACAGGTTTTCCTCCTCCTTTGCGTTTTGAGGTTAAGTGCAGTCGCGTCGCAGTAAAGTCGCGCATAAATTAAAGTGTGGTTTTTTTAAGTACAACGCTTCTTTCTTCCACTCATTTTTTTGTTAAATTTTTTCTTTTTTTTTCACACACTGCGCTCTTAGTTTGTCGTTCCTTTTTTGAAAATTAAAATTAATTACCACATTGTGCCACTCCCCTCACCTTTCTATCTTTATTTCTATCTGCCTAGTGATAAAGAAAACTTGCAGCCACATTTTGCTCTAATTACTCGAGTTCGAGTTTGCTCTAAAGTTCTTTGCATTGCTGCTTCTTAAGTTAACTTTTCTTTGCTGCCATTTCGGTCCATAGTCTTTGGTCTTTCTTCTTTGATCGTTTGAAGTTTGCCTGGTGGTATTTGGCGTTTGGTGGTTGGCTATGATTTTTATTGCTTTTCCAACTTTTGCCATAAGGAACACTAAAAGACACGCCATGCCGTTCGCTCACTTTTTAAAATTTAGTAGTTTTACGGTTTTAGTTGTTTTTATCAGTTGATTGTCGCTTTGGCAACGTAAAAGTGCAGTAATTGACGCAGGAGCGTGTGTGGGTAGGCACCGTAGGGTGGGTTGTGCTTTTCAAAGGAGTCATTATTTGCATACGATGTTTCAACTATTTGAAAAAGTTTTACGTAAAACAGTTAATCTGAGATATGTACATTAGGGGGGACAGAAATTCATAAATTTCAGAATAGAATTATAGAAAATGGGAAAAGTGGCCAGTATTTTTTTATTTTGAAATCGGCTTATATTATATTTATTTAATAGTGCTGCTAAAGGTTTTTCGGGTTTTTTCAAATTAACTTTTTCGTAAAATTGCTATAAGATGGCTTAAAGTAAATAGTCGATGACAATATCCTATGAGGCATCCTTTGAAGTGCCTGAGAGAAAGATTCTGAAGAAGATTTTGAACCTTTACATGTTGGTGGCAGCGAGTATCGTAGGCGATGGAACAATGAACGGAACGGAATGGAAAAAATAGTTTTACGGCGACATAGACATAGCGCAGCGAATAAAGATCCAACGCCTTCGCTGGCTGAATCATGTTGTCCGAATGGATACAAACGGTCTGGCTCTGAAAGTATTCGATGCGATACCAGCTGGTGGTAGCAGAGAAAGAGGAAGGCCTCCTCCTGCGTAAGCGGTTATCGCGTCAATCAAGAAGAAGAGGAATTGATTTTATTAAGAATATATATGAACTCACTATCAATCTTTCATTTGATGGAAGCAAAAGAAACAAAAAAATTCAGTGCGAAATATTACTGCTTTCGATATGGGGCCATTCATTGGCAATGGAAAAATGATTAAGGGTACCCGCTGGTCTAGAAATTAAAAAAAATTGATTTTCTGTTTTTTCATTGTATCTTCAGAATACACTGTGTTCATGATGAAATTCCCAATATTATAGATCCAAAGCTCATTAACTAGGTAGCGGTCCGCGCGCTCCTGTACTTCAAGCTGTAAACTCATTTATCTCGAAACGATTTTTTTCGGCCCGGTGCTGTCAGAAAAAAAACTATTCAATCGAATCGTCTAAAATTTTAATATGTTTTTCACAACATCAGTGGCTATCGCCCGTACTAGAATCATATTATTATTTCAAATATTTCGAACTGTTTTTATTAAAAAAACTGAAAAAACCCGAGTTTTAGAGTGGCAAATTCAAAACCGAGCCATTTTGTTAATTTTTTTTTATTCTAGTACAGGACATAAATTCAGTCAAACTGATTAATAATGTTTTTGGTTTTTGTGTTTCAGATAAATGGAAGAGCCAAAATAGACAACACCGTGCAGAACCAATTTTTCGGGTGAATTTCAGCGCCATTTTTAACATCATTTACATTTAAAAAAAATTGTTTTTTCATTTATTTCGTTTTTCATTTTTGTATGTAAAAGAAACTAAATAAAAAGCCTAAAAAATTTAAACATCGTTTTTCATTTTTTTAATGTAAAAAAAATTCTGAAAATACACTAAATTTTCGAGCTCTAGACCACCCCTTAATAAAATTTTGAAAATTAGTGTGCATCAGGATTTTAATTCTCGAAGACTTGAGAGCTATTCACTTCAAACAATCTTATAGCACTTTTACGAAAAGATTAATTTTCACTTGCAAAATATATGAGAAACTTAAAAGTACTGGCGGCAACGTAAAACAGACTATGGTACTTTCAAAATCCGTCAAGCAGGCTCCCTGCAGTAAAGCTAATTCGTGTACGCTAAATCAAATGGTACTAACCTTTTTTTGAGTTAGCTCTAGTTTTTGAGATATTTGAGACTCCCTTTACAGGCTTGAAGGCCCCAACTTGGCATTTTTTACTTACTAAGTTTTCAAGCTCAAATCGTTAGAGATCGATCGAATAAACATCTCAACGACAAGGAAGTAAACTATATGAAAATAAAACATAAAAATGAAAACGGTGTACAAATTGTATAGTAACTTTTCATATATTTTTTTTGTGTGTAAAAAATGTCCAGATTCTTCTTAATTTTTCAATTTGAAATCTAGTGCACTGTGTGTTGATGTATGGAATATTATGGTTTTAATTTTCCCAAATTCTGGGGCTGAGAGTATTCCAATCCCACATATTTTTGGACCACCCTCATGCGCACACACTTAGTAATCTAAGCTCACTTACTTCATCTGTAGACATGTAATATTTTAGACTTAAACTTGTGCATTGAAGAGCGTCTTCCAAGTTGAAGTTGCTATGGAAGCTGTGGAGACGTCGTCTTGTTTGGTGATAACCAGGTTCTAGTTATAGTAGCTCTGTACTATTTTTTCTTCAATCCTAAGCTGAGTTGTCATGATCGATCAGCATAGGATATGGCTAAAAAGGAAAGACTTCTCGTCTCTTGGCACCCAGGTCAAAGGGACATAGAAGGAAACTACATGGCGAATGAGCTTGAAAGGTAAGGTACGACCAGGCAGATTCATTTTGGGAAATAAAGTAATATATATATATAATTGGCGCTTACACCCTTTTTGGGTGTTTGGCCGAGCTCCTCCTCCTATTTGTGGCGTGCGCCTTGATGTTATTCCACAAATGGAGGGACCTACAGTTTCAAGCCGACTCCCTACGGCAGATATTTTTTATGAGGAGCTTTTTCATGGCAGAAATACACTCGAAGGTTTGCCATTGCCTGCCGAGGGGCGACCGCTATTAGAAAAAACGGTTTCTTAATTTTTGATCTTTCACCGAGATTCGAACCGACGTTCTCTCTCTGAATTCCGAATGGCAGTCACGCACCAACCCATTCGGCCACGGCGGCAGCCCAAATAAAGTATTAACGTGCGGTATTAACTACGATTTGTGCCTTGACCTTGGGTCAGGCTGGGGAAAGACGGAACAAAAACTCACTTTTTCGCATCTCAAGGCAAACATAAACGAAATGGTGCCTCATATGAACGCAAGAGATACACTTCCAAGAGAAGATATGCACTCGTCTCTGTTACCATTGGAGTCTTTAAGAGGTATTTTTGAAAAGATAAATATGCAGAAATACCTTGCCTTTCGAAAATGCTATACGAAGAAAGAAAGTATTTTTTATAATACCCATTATTTAAACGTCCTGTGTTGAGGCAGTATTGAGCATAGAGCAAAATCTTTTTGAGATATTCTGAATCTCTTAGCGCATATTAACACAAAAGACTTGATGAAACTTAGCATTGACACCGGCTGGTTAAAGATGGTTAACAAGTTAATTAGCGATATAAGGACAGGCCTAAGTGTGACCTATCTTTGGCGTTAAGCACTGCAACCTAGCGTTACCTAGATATGTCTTAAAAACTGCCCGACTCCTGGTCGCAAGTCATCCCTGTTTTTTCACGTCTATGCTTCATGCTTCAATTCAGAAAAGATGCATCTCTCTATATTCTCTGCCTAACAATACCTCAACGAGATTTCTGATTTTGATCAGGATATTCATCCTAGGAGATCGATTATCTGAGGTTGAGAGCCAACAAATATGATTTTGATAGCACTCACACTTGAGTTGTATATAAGTACTACGACTCGAAATTTCCTTAAAACCAAGAGGGCTGGAGACTTCGCACACTTGTAGAAAAGCGTTGGGGGCTACGTACCAGAAACATTGAGATGGATCTACTTGGCGAATGCATGATCGAAACTTAAGAGTCGGTAGACTAGCTGATAGAATTAATTAGCAAGATGCTTAGTGAACTGCACTGTCTGGTGGCCCTACCGCGTTTTGAAATTCTTCTTTAGCTATCATCTATTCATAGGCATGTTTACACCCAAACGAAGAGGAATATCTTGAGGATGTCTGGTATTAATATCGGGGAAGAAAAGTATCTGACGAAGTAATATCGGGAAATGGCAATATCTGTATCCCCCATTGAATCAAAATTGAGCTCTTTAGAAAGGCTCATAGCGGAACTTGGTAATGAAATCAATTAGGTGGGCATATCTAATAATCTAGTACAAGAAAAGTCAATATATAATATCGTGGTACTCGGACGGGTCAGTAACTGATGAAGGTACTGGAACAAGAGTATGTGGAACGGCGCTAAGACAGCCTGAAAGCTTAGTAAAATAGATATAAAGCAGATATTTCAATCAGAAAGTGAGCACCAACTCCTTAAATGGGCTAAGAGCGCTTCTGGGGCTTAGACAAGAGCACACTTATAAGACGAAGAAGCTCATAGGAAACTACGCTGGTTTATTGTTTTCCTTAGAACTTTTGGGATCTTACAACCGGAAACGCTTTAGGGAATATATGAGTTTAACCAAAAACTATTATGGGTATTTTGTGGGATATTGGACTAAATTCGATTTAACTGTAGAAAATTAATCTTCAAGAAACATGCTTGAGCAGTGTCTTTTATTAAAGCGCAAACGCAAATGATTCCTCGGTGATCATCGCATAATGGATGACACGATGAATTCTAGGGACTTACGCTTAATACAAAGTGGCGCAAAATTAATCACCCTATCGGAAAATTTAAAAAAAGGTAAGAAAAAACTCAAACATTTTTGAGGCCAAAACTCACTAGAAGCTGTAGATACACACGATAGATACGAACGATGATGATCGGAAAATTTATACTTTTTATAAATGGCGTCGTACACCAATCATATTTGACACTTTTGAACTAGACAGCTGCAGTGAAGAAATAGATAGATAATATAAAGATTTCCGTTTCTCGAACTAGTTTTTTTTTTATTAGTAATAAGTTATTCAAGAACAGAACTAGATGGTTAATTTAGCACCTCGTTTGGAAATATGTAAGACATTATTTAAATCTCCAAAGGGTAACAATAATCTAAAGGTTGTAGTATAACTACGAGAACTTGAACATGTTTGAACACTTATAAAATGTAGACTGCAACGTCAATCATTTTCAGCATAAACAGGGCTGGGAAACTTAGGTTCAGAACACTTCCCTGAGGACATAAAAACAATGAGAAACAGGCACCAAAGATGTGCAAAAGTTTTGCTGGGGATCTTTGAAGGGGAACATCATTAGCTGTTAGTAAAAACTTCAGACGCCGATTTTTGACAAACTGAAGATGAAATGCATTGAATGCAACACCCAAAACCTTCAGCTACTTCCAATTTGCACAGTATTATGTAAAAATTCATGAAACTATGGAGCTGCTCGAAATTTTTCTAAAAATTCTGATTCAAAAGTATACAATGTGTTGTATTTGAATTCGAACTTGAATTTAACGTGCTAGAATTTAAATGGCTTTTATAGTAGAATTAACTTTATTTTCATAACGAAATTATTATATTAAAATTAAATTCGAAATAAATAAATTGTCAAAAGTTGTCAGTAAGTCTCTGTGGTTATGAAACGTGCTGTATGTATACTTATATATGTGTATCAAGGTGAAAAGATGTTACAGGCGTGGCCAAAACCGTTCATCGGCTCTCAGCGAATTTGAAAAAAAATCAGCTAATTGGCTGATGTCACATAGGTTATCGGCTTGCATACGAAAAAATTAGATTGTGTTGGTGATATACGAAAGAAATCAACACGATCTCTAAACATTTACTTCCTTGCCGCTGGAGCAACAACTGAATGAGCGAGTGTGTGATGCGTCTGAAATGAGCGGGCAAAATTCTGCTGCCGAATCCCATGTGATGTGGGTACCAAAGTTACTCGCACGATTTTGTTTTTCACCATTGGATTTTTCGTTTTTCGATATGCCAAAAATATTAAACTCAAAAATTAATGTTTATTTCTGAGCGAAAAAACCAGTCTCAATAAACGTCTTTTATTTTCGATCAGAGCTGATGGCCGGGAATGTATATTCCGTTATTATAAATTTAATAAAAAATAATAATTTTCGGTAAAAAAAAAAATAAAACTAAAAAAGTCATTACTTTTGATGAAAATATAAAACTAAAAAAATAATGATTTTTTTTGATAAAAAAAAAATACCAACTCGAAAAATAGTCATTATTTCAGAGCGAATCATTAGTTTTATTTTCTAAACTCGATTTATGATTATATTTTGCGACGAATTTAACCTAACTCAGAAATTGACTATCTTTATTTATTGTAAATTTTGAAATTTCAAAATAAATATTAAATATAAAGTAGTTGGATAAAACTCATATTGATTACGGTCACTGTAAATAAGCGTTATAGTGCTGGCCCAAATAAAATTTTGTTGTTGCTTTTGTGCACTCGTTTGCTGCATAAATTAAATTTTAACACTGCTACCTACACCCACAAAAACGAATAACATACACACATACACACAAACTGTTCTTGTTTTTTTTTTTGCACAAATTCACTTTTCAAGCTGCCCAACAACAAATGGGGTGAGATGTCAAAAATTACGAAACTCGAAAATGAAAATTATTTTATGCTGAACAGCTGTGCGAACTTTCGGATAAAATTCGAAAAATCCTATAAAGCGTTGCTGTAATTCTGCACAAATGTCAATATGCGTCCCAACTAAATATGAAAACGTTCCATTCACGTCGCGCATACACATCAACGATGGTCAGCCGCCTATACGTATTTAGTAAAAAAACAAAAAAAAAAAAGAAATATATAAACAAATTGTATGCAATTTCATTTTCACAATCATATGTGAACTTTGAACTTTGATGTGAAACAATTTTTGGCAAAATTTCATTGCACAATTCGTGCTATATACATATGTATATGTGTGTGCAAAAGGAAAGGGACAGAGATCAAAAACTGACGCTACCGAAAAAACTGGGGTGTGAAAAAAAATAGTAGAGAAGAAAAACGACAGTGTAATAAAAGCAACAAAGGTTTTAGGCCAAAGGCTGTGCTATGATGAGAGTGGAGAGTATTGGGTGTTTGAGCTGCCATATGACAAAAAACTTGCCCAGTTGTGCGGGTGCAGAGCACGGAAGCTGAAAAAGTAAGCGGTAAGTGTCGGCAAATACGGTAAATAAGCAAACAAATCCGAATATTCACGCAACAATAATGCACGAATACTCGTATAAGTATGTACATAAAATGTATGTGTGTATATTATGTATGCAAATGCGCGAACAACAACAATGTGGGTGAAAGCGAGTTAGTGGTTACACGAAAATCGGACGAGTTAGCGACAACTTTTCACCAACTGGCATTACAATTACGACAGAGATACACTTTTTTTAATACCGTTTGCCGAAAAGGTGGCTGTTGTGTTTCAGCTATTAGATTCGTAAATGCAGGTCTCAGTTGTACACATTTTGGCCAAAAACTTTGCAGACACATTGAATTCAACAGAAAGTTAGAAAAGGCTTTTTGGGTTGGCTTTCAAGGGCTTTATATGTGGTTTTCAACATATGAGTTAGAATAGTTGATATGCACGATATGCAGATGTGTATGGAAGAGAAAGAGAGTAAGAGACATAGAGCGGAAGCAGAAAAGAAAGTGTTGCATACTCGAAGGAGCTAATCAGGCATTAGTAACCCAAAATTATATAGCATTGCGGTCCCTTAACGAATTAAGAAACCAGTCACCACACACTTATTTGCATTTTTAAATTTTTTTTCTGCTTGAATATTTAAAAAATTTAGTTATGAGAAAGTCTTTATTTTATCATACTAGCTGCACTCGGCCAAGTCTTGCTAGAAGACACTGTAGTTAAATAGATAAGGAAAAAAGAACAAGTATACTTTCGGAATATATAATACTTAATTTCACAATACTTGTTTTTTTATATTTCACAATATGATAATTAGCACGAAGCGCGAATTTTTAATACTAATCATACAAACTGCGGCCGTCATAGCCGAATTCAGAGAGATCGTAGATTCAAATCTCGGTAAAACACCAAACTAAAGAAAACGTTTTTTTTTTTAATAGCAGTCACCCCTCGGCAGGCACACCTCCGAGTGTATTTCTGTAATGAAAAAGGAGCCGGATTGAAACTGTAGGCCCCTCTATTTGTGGAACAGCATCAAGACGCACACCACAAATAGGAGGAGGAGCTCGGCCAAACACCCAACAGGTGTCGCGGTTTTTCCTATGGCCGACTATTTAAAGCATACTTAAGACTTGTTATGCCGGATAAAATATTCAACTATGCCCCAAACGGGAAGATTAAAATTTTGTTTACCCGCTGGCAGAAATAAAAACTTATTAAAAACAATTTTGTTAAGTATTTTTCTATAATAATTACTTCGCTTTATTTTATTTATTATTATTAGCTTCTTTTTTTGTTTAAGAAAAATAAAGTATGCACATATACATTTATGTGTTTGATATTTTTTTATTGAATGCTTAATATATATTTAAAAAGTTACATTTATATATTAACAAAAAAAAAAAAGATATCCTCATATTCCAATATTTAAATTAAAAAGTTTTTCTTTTTCAACCTTGCAAGTTTTGCATTTCTCTTTCAGTTTCAGTTACTCAACTCATACCTTCTGATTGCTTATATAACCGCAGGGTGTTTTGCAATGAAAAAAGTTGATGTGCTGCGTTTCACTGATATTTTTATTATTTATTTCCATAAACTTTGTCTCTTTCTTATTATTATTTCTTGTTATTTGTACAAACTGATTTCTTTTGAGCTGTTGCCATGCAGTTGCCTGGCCCCTAATGGAACTTTTTGTTTGTCACCAGAACTCATCAACTACATACATGCAATACAGACTTGTATAATATGTACCCATACAGACTTGTATAATATGTACAATACTTTTTTATTTTTATTTTTGCACACAAAAGTATCCTTTCGGCAGTTTTAAGGCGTATGTGTATATATGTATGTATACACATATTACTGCTTGTGTATAGCCTTTGAGTATTGGCGACTTTTTCTAAGGTTATCGATAAAAAGATAAAGTTTTTCTTTCTTTCACTTTCTTAAACAAATCATTTGTTATTTGTTTTTATTCGTTACGATTTCGTCAATTTATTGTCATTCTACAAAGTGTTATGAAACATTTCTTGTTTGTAATTTGTGAATATGAAAGGGTTTTTAACAGGTTTATATTCAACTAAAATATGTAAGTGGCCATAGGCAACTTTTTGAATCATATTTTAATTTTTTCCCAACATGATTGGATGTATAATTGGTTGCCTTTTTTTTGTTTCTTCTTTCAACTAAAGGTTCAATATTTTCCATTAAAAGTTCAATATTTCCTCTTCATGAGCTTCTAAATTTCATGATGTTAAGTGCTTATAAATTGTCTCGGGCAACTATCCCGAGTTTAGCTTATGAAAATCGCTAAAATTTTTACCTTTTCCCGATATAACCAGCCTACTCTTGCTAATAATTCACAAAGGTTGGTTTCTAATTTGTTAGCTGTAGTTGGTCCATTGCACTTCAAGTGATTTCACGGAAAGTAGTTCAAATAATTCTAACTCCATAACCTAGGAGTCCAATTGGCAGTAAAATTTCTTCCGATGTTTCGCTTATCAAAAGTTTATCCGAACAAAGTGGCCACATCATTCCATTCATACGAGCGTTGCCTGTTATATTTTACACCCAGTAGAGAAAACACAGTGCAATAAAAAGTTTAAAAGCTTTATTGTGCCGTTTATTTGCCACTCAAAGCACTTGTGTGAGCAGATACGTGAGAGCTTAAATTGTCTTGGTACAAACAAATAGTTGTGTATCACTCAGAATTGACTGTTTTAAGAATTTCTAGTTATAGAGTTGCCATAAGACCAGATTTTCCGAATAAATAGACGACCATATGCGTTGATGGCCACATTCCAACACGTTTCACAGTGGCTCAGTGTAGTGCTTCAACGCTAAAAGTTGACGTAAGAAATAAATGATTGAAAAATCATAATAAATCATCGCATGAAAATGAACTCACTAGCGGAAGAACATAGAAAGCTCGTAAATGAAAACGTTACATTGAAGTTTATGGCTGAAAATACTAAACTTTTTGACACAAATATCGAATTATAGGCCTTCCCATGTAGTGCTGCAAAGGTGCAAAATATAAATGGGAGGTCGCTTCGCTTTGTTGCACCCGTTATGCACCAGGTAATTGGTTTGACGTAATAAAATTAGAAATCGGAAATCGTTTGTTCGACTGGCAAACCATATAATACAGTGGCTTTTCCTAACGTAATGGCGTATTTGGAGTTTTACGTACAGCAAAGGTGATGATTTGGCTATTACGGGTAATTTTGAGGTATTTTCTTTACGTAAAATGAGACTGGGGTTGATTTGGTCTCCTGTCTTCTGCTCTTGAATAGAAGCGCTCCAACGAGTGTACGACAGTGACAAGCAGGGTTTAAAGCGATATAGAACTTTCTCTTTTTTTCTATTAAAATTCTATGGGCTATAAAACTGCATACCCAAAAACATTCGAAAATTCTGGTTAAAAAGGGGGACGATTCGATGAAGTTTGAAGTTTGACACTTTGCCTGGGATGGTTTTTGTTGTAGTATGAACTATATTTTTGTAATATAAAAAAATGAAAATGGTGGCATGCTTAAAATTTTGCGATAGCGTGTAAATGAGAGGAGTTCGTAGGAGTAAGAATTGATGGTTTTTAGGACTGGCTTCAATAATTTTCCCACCCCTCACATTGACCCCGAGGAGTGCAATTAAATTATAGTTGTTATTTGGAATTACTTTACGCTTGATATGAAAAACCTTCACGATTGTACGAATTAAACGCTTAAAGTGTAACTTGGATTATATAATTGAGTTAGAATGAATTTGCGCTTTTTGAGAACTCCTCATTTCAATCCCATCCGTAGGGCAACTGTTTTCTCACGTCGATAAATTCAGATTGATTGATTCTATAACTTGGGCTTAGCACGTACCGCTTTCAGATTAATAAGTAGAAATTTAAAATAACGAGTCGATCAAAGCTGGAAGAAGGGAGAATCATTAGAATTTTCGGCAGGAGTTCCCTTAAATGCCTGTGCAATACCGCACCGGGCGCTCACATTTAAATTTTTTAAGTCAAATAATCAACACCAGTATAAAAAATGGTACAATTAAATGAATAAAACTCTGTTCAGAATCATAAATTAAGTCATAAAACAAACTGAAGTACAGGCATACCTCGAATAGTGCGATATTTAAATTTCGCGAAGCCGCGAATATTACCAATGTGCATAAGTATTCACCCAAAATAGCTTTCATAACACCGAAATATCATTGCCTACAAAATATTGCGTGTTCACCAGTGAGAACGGCTGATTTTTGACTTTCTAAAGTACCTCCAAAGATTTCATTTGGAGATTTGCAAAATTCTTTAGGTTTGAATAAGTTGCAGTTATTGCACTTTTCGTCGATTTTGAGGTTTAGGAAAAAACCTATCAGTGCAAATCCCTATTATTGCACAAATTATAAGTTGAAGTAAAAATATTGACTTTAGCGAAATCCTTAAATTTATATGAAGAAATCATTTGGGCGAATTGATATCAGTTTATCAAAAAAAAGTAATGGAAAATACATTTTTTGTATTTATTGAACTGTATTCTATGAACCAAAATTCTTACAGATTATTTAATACATATATAAATATAAGTGTATGTTATGGTTTGAGTTAAAAAAAGTCAATAGTCTAGTCTAAAATTTATAGTTTTACATGGATATCAAATTTTTCCTAGATAACTTTTGCTGTCGCACGGTGAAATACATAAAAAAACGAGCTGTTCTTTTCAAAGTTTCCTTCAGTAGCCTTTGGAACTCGATGTACAAATTTGTAGGGATCTCGACTTATTATTATTATTTTTTAAGGGGTTATATACCTTGTGAGCCCGAAAAAATGTACGATTGTCATAATTTTTGAAAAATATGTTTTAGAACTTTTAATCAAATAAGGAATATATCATACTGAAGGGTAACTCTTGAAGAATACATTTTGGTGTTTTTATTTAAAAAGTGTTATTATTTATTGTTGATATCGCCCCTCCCCCGAAAGGCCGTTTTTTAGAAGAGGCTTGCGGTGATCACGGTAGCGCATGAGCAGCTCAACTGAAATCAAAAAAATTAAATTAATATTGTAGAAAAATGTTTTTAGTGAATCTGAACGGTTTATTTACCCAAAAAAAAAAAATTTCTCGATATGAAAACCGCTTTGCACCACAAAAAACTATTTTTGAGGGGTTGAAAAATTAAAAAAGAAATTAATTCCAGCGAACTATGCAAATATTTATAAAAGTTAACCCTCCAGTTTCACGAGGTTGTAACTTTGAATAATTAAAAAAAAAGTTTATGCAAATCGGTCAAATAATTGTTGATAAATAATGATCACCGCGACGGTAATTTTCAAAAAACACGACTTCGAGATAATCCCGTCTAAAGTTTTGTGTGCACTTCATTTATAGATATATACTATGTGAGAAATGTCGACCTCCATCGTGATCTTGGTATCTTACCCATCACTGACGTGGCGAAAAAGTACGCCATGGCTCACAGACAATGTTTAAGTACACATGTCAACGCTGAAGCATTGGCTTTGCTCCAGCCAAATACTCATCGTCGGCGGCTCAAGCGTAAAACAGTTTTAGACCAGATGGGCACCCAGTAGCAGATGTACCTTATAGATTTATACATTCATAATGAATTTATGAATATTGAGGCATCTTAGTTTTTTCCTTTTTTAATATACATATATGTTCAATAAAAATTGCTCGTTAGTATCTTTATCTCGTTGTACTAGTTGTAATTTCTAAACGTTATTCTGCTTATACTTTAAGATGCGTTAATAAAAAAAAAAAAAAAAAAAAAATTTATAGATAAGGTCGCGCACTTCCACGGTTTGTAACTTTTGTTCTAGTGCTCCGATCTTTATGATTTTTTGAGTTTATATTTTTAAGATGATGTTCTTTTAGAATATGCCATAAAAAAATTTTCGATTTTTTAGTCCAACACAAGGTATATAACCCCTTAATACCAAACTTCATCATTTCAACATTCGTATGGAATATGTTTCAACATGTTATTCTAGGGATAACTGTAGTAGCAGAAACCAACTTATTCTCCCCACGTATACTGTGGCAGCCGCTCGTTACGTAGAAAATTAAGTGCAAACGAGCTGGTTTATTTATAAGCTAAGCGAAATCGCCGAAAACCAAAGCAAATCCCAGAAAGCGTCAAAAGATGCCACAATATTGTATTTCAACTAGCCACTGGCGCCACCACAACACCACCACACTCAGCAGACAAACTGAATCATGCCATTCATTGATTAGCTCGAAGGCACTCAAATACTCGAGCGCTTGCTGAAAGACCAGCGGCGACCAGCGACCAGCGACACTTCTCACTCGTAATTTGAAAAGTTTACACGCAATTCAATTGTCAACTTGCTTTTGGTATTCATCAAACGTTTTATAACTATTTTTCATTTGTCCTTGCTGTGAAGACGTGCGCGCGCTAGACTGTGTGCTAATGTTGCATGCAGCGCGCTGCTGTTGCACACAAGGGACTCGCGACTGATAAGCTACACCATTTCCATTTCTATTCGTGATGAGTTGAAAATATTATTGTAAGAGCTTTCAATTTGTTTTTTGTTTTTGTATTTGCCTGCATATATTTTTCTAAAAAATTTGCTTTTGCTTGGCTTTAACGCTAAGATGACCGACATTAAATAAAATATAGGCTGAAGATGACTACCCTCTCCACTGGGAGTCTTTTTGTTTGTTTTAGCGGTCAATTCGTGCTATTCTCTGGCATAAAACCAACAACAAAATGCATATAAACAGCCACTTAAGCTGCCAACTGTCGAAATGCGCGCTCTAAGGTGGTGCCACAGAACGTGAAGAATCCTAACAAGGCATAGAAATTGTCAACTTGAGATATGAAAATATTACAGCTTTATAAAATGAAATTTGAATGCAGCTACACTTCTGTTACGCTAGCCAACCGAGAGGGTTCAGCAGATGAGTTTAACTATAAGTATAGGGTGGCAGCATTTTCTTATAGGCGGCGGGGGAGGCGAAAACAAATTTAAGTTGTAAAAATTTCAATTTTTCGTACGTGCGTGAAATAGTAAATTTGAGTCCTCATAAAATAAGTTCAAAAGTGTTACAAGGCTTTAGCGCCGCTCCTTCTGCTCATGAAATTTCTCATATTCTTATGCCTCCAATCGCCTGCATGCCAGCGCTTTCTTGCTATTTATTTAATGTCTATAAATTTGCCACGATGCGTAGACTTTTTCGGCATTCAAAAAACAAAACAAAGAAGAAAAACTATATTAGATTTAAATAATCGTCTGGCCATCCTGCTTCTTAGTATGCGCTTACTTTTCCCAATAGCCAGGAAAGCATGTCCTTTTCGCTTTATTAGTTAAATGTAACTGGTGCCTGAGTGTCGCCAGGGCCATTTGTGTTTTTCGCTGCATGCCATATCTCCACAATTTAAGCTTAAAGCAAGCGCTAAGTCAGCGCCAAGCACTTCCTTAGATTTGCCGCTTTTTTCGTTTATTGTCCTTGTTATCCTTTTGCAGCTTTTTATGCCATTGCCACGCAATTAGTGTTGCATTGTTGAAATTTCTACTCATTACTCCTTTTTTTGGTATCTTCACTGCATGTTGCCTCTACAAATCCTTCCACATCTCGCTGCATCCGCTTGTTTTTGGTTGTTGCACTTATGTTTTGCTTCTTTTGCTGCTGTTTCTTTTATTTTCTGTTTTTACTTTATCAACTCGCTGCAAATTTAAAAGGCATACGATCGCAGAGATGATTATTTGCTTTGTTTGTGTTAGCGCGGTATGCAACAAGCTAGCTATGGTACGCCAGCAAGTGACTATGTGCAACATGCAACAAGCAGCAAGCAACAAACAGTTAGCAGTGTGTTGGAGTGGCAGAAAGTGAAGTGCCAACAAGTTGAAGTTGAAGTGGCCACTGTTGAGCTGATAAGTGTGTACTTGCAACTTTTTTTGTATGAGTGGAATCACTGCAACGTGGACAGGATTGTGAACAACCTGAGCCCACTTTTTCTACTGCGTCATAGTTGTAAATTTTGAGAAATTTATCGCCATGGAATATTGAAAGTAAGTTTTTCTCTCAATAGTGGTTATCGAAAATATATTTTATCTATGTTTGGGTATTCATACATGAGCGATTGCATGCCAAAAATTGGTTTGCAATAAGAAGTAAGTCGAAAAGAGCTTGATTTTTTGTTTTATCTTTAATTTGAGATTTATTCACGTTGAACAGATTCCTACGCTTCGGAAGAATAGTTCCAAGTAAGAAAAACACCCTCACAAACGTCTCGTTATAGCTCCCTAACTTTATTTATTTGTTGGGCATCCTACAGAGTTGCTTTTCAACACTCCCCCTCAAGGAACATATTTATGCATGAAAATATTTCTTTAATTTAAAGTCAACATATGACTAAGCTGGCCTAAGTTCTTGGATAATATATCGGCGATCATATTACTGGTACTGCAATAGTTCAACTCGATTTCATCTCCACGATAAACATCCCTTATGTAATGAAATGTTATGTCGATGAGTTTGCTACGTGAGGAATACACTGGATTTTTGGCAAAATTTATTGCGTTTGTGTTGTCTCCATGGATACCGATTGTATCTGGACACTCAAACTTCATTTCACGTAATAACTCCTTGGTTGTTAGGTTGTTTCTTCGATTCATAAGATACAGGGTAAAGAAAGCGAATATAGCACTTTACACGTGTAAGAAAATGTTGGGTAAAAATGATGTCTTCAACCAAAACTATCCAATTGGTCCTACACAGCCATTGTAAGGCCAATACTAACATATGCGGCACTAGTCTGGTGGCCCGCTACAGAAAAGAAATTCAAACAAATTAAGCTGAACAAGATACAAAGAAGATAAGTGTATCTTAACTACAGGAGCGCTTAGCACCAGTCCTATTGAAACGCTCAACGTACTAACTCATCTGCTACCATTAGATTTACATATAAAAACAATCGTCGCCTGCAGCGCGGAGACATAGGAAGCAGGACAACAAGGTCGTACGGTCACAGTAAGATCCTCCTACAGGGACCCCCGCTGCTCAAAAACAGATTAGACTACACAGTCTCCGACCTTAACTTCAAGAAAGGCTTTACGGTACGTTTTCCACCGAGAGCCGAATGGAACAAAGGGAAGGTGATTGGAAGATACGACATTGAAATATACACTGACGGTTCTAAGATGAACTGTGGTGTGGGAGTCGGCTTCCATTCGCAGCTACTCAACCTATCTCAGTCAATTAGACTTCCTGACTTCTAGCGATCAGAGAAGCACGCAAATCACTAAAACTCTACAAGGAAGTTGGTGCAAGAGTCGTTATCCTCTCAGACAGTCAAGCAGCTTTCAAGGCCTTAGACTCCAACACCATTTCATCCAAACTAGTCTTACAATGTAGAGAGGAACTAGAATTACTTAGTCATCGGGTTGAAATTACTCTGATATGGGTTCCCAGTCATAGAAACATACGGGGTAATAAGATAGCGGATGAGCTAGCAAGAAAAGGCTCGACACTAGAAATAGCAAAGGCGGTGGCAGTCTCCACCCCACTCAACACATTAAAAGCATCCATTGCTTCACAGTATCATGCTTTAGCAGAAAGAAGATGGAAGCAATTAACTACATGTGTTACAACAAAAAACACATGTCCGTCGTACAAAATCCAAAGGACGAATGATCTGTTAGGATGTTCTCGGCCAAACATCTCACGCATCACTGCAACCCTTACAGGCCATTGGAAAGTAGGGGATCATGCAGCTAAACTCAACCCACCCTTCAATCCTATCTGCAGAAGCTGTCAAGCGGAAGTGTTTTCCACTGAATGTCCAGGGCTAGCTTAGACACGACTCCGCTCCTTCGGTTGCCTTTCTTGCAGCAAATTAATGAGATCTGAGACATCGAGATAAAGAATTTTCTGCTATACTGGACTTCATTAAATGGAGCTGACTTAGAACAAACAAAGATCATCATACGAGGACAGTGGTAGTAAAACGGTGCTGTTCACTAATTAGGATTAATTCAGTGGAACTACTCAACCACTTCAGCAAGAACAAAAACAAAGGAAATACTCCTCCTGCTAAGAAAACTGCGTAACCTGTGTACGACTTCCAATTACTGACCTCCCCGACCTGCATCTACGAATCATTCGATTGGCTTATCAGTTTTGTACTATTTCAACTGATTATCCTTTGTTGCACGCAGATACCTTAATATACGCTTTGCTGCAGATAAATCTTCCGTATGCGGATCATTATTTCGTTGCGCAAATTTACACATTGAAATTGAAAATAATTATTTTTGAAAATAATTACAGATCTGTTTTTGTTGAAAACCAATTTGGAAGCAAGCATTTTAATCAATTTTGAAAAACTATGTTCACAATTTTTTCCTTATTATTATGTTTTAATAATAACTTCGGCTATGCTTAGTAACCTCTGCAATTTTCATGTTGTGGCCGTTGTTTGAGTGCCTATTTCACCTGAACAGCGAGACACTTAATTAGCGGCTAGCGCCACAATCCTCTATTGCTTTAGTAAATAGTTGGCTTTCCAAGAGTGATATTTCCAATAGCCACCTCGTTGTGTCTGGGTATAATTAATTACTGCTTTGAACAGGTCGTTGTCCTTTTCTTACTGGAAAACACCTCGGTCTTCTTCTTCTGTTTTTATTTAAAACTACGTGGTGGCACATTAAAACTATAAATATTGCCATTATTATTATTGTTATGAGGGGGCTTAGAACTGCGATCTGAAAGATCTATTTTGCCACTTTTATGGATTCTGACTATTTCTTTGAACCCATCTTTCTCAATAAATTTTCGTATTTTATTCGGCCTTATTTAAGTTGTCTTCGCAGGTGTTTATCTCGCTTATGCCTCCCAAAAACTGTTACTTTATTTTTCACGATTTTGACAAGTCCGACGTCAAGTCCCTTGTCAATACAAAACAAACAAAAAGGGAGAAATTACTTACTTAGCTGCCAACTATAGCCGATGGTCGGTTTTGCTCGCTACCAAAATATTGCGCCAATAGCCCTTGTATTGCGCGCGTTTACGCCAGCTTAAAACACCAAAGGTGGCCAGGTTGTCGTCGACTTGATCTTTCCTACGCAGATGAGAACGTCCTGTTTTGCAAGTTTCATCAGTGCATTTCGAAAAGAGCACCTTCTTTGCTGGAGCGTTATTGTCCATTCGCGCAACATGACGAAGCCAGCGCAGTCGCTGAATTTTAATACCTTTTAATACGTCGATGTCTGCATACAGCTCGTGGTTAGATCTTATTCGATATACTATACATTACTCATGCAAATCGGACCGTAGATCTTGCGAATAATTTTGTTCTCGAAAGCTCCTAATAACCGTCCATCGGTGTTCGTCTATGACCAGAACTCAGCGCCATATATTTAGTAAGACCGAGAGGATGAGCGATTCCAGTTTTTTTTTTTGTCTATCGAGGGCTCAGCTTATCAATTGTCTACCCAGCTTAAAGTAGCACCTGTTGTCCTGAGTTATTCATCGTAGGATTTCTTGGCTGACGTCGTTGTTGGTGATAATGCTGGATTCTAGGTAGACAAAGTCCTTAATTACACCGAACTCGTAATTGTCAATCGCAACCTGCTATCCAATACACGTAAACTTTTTGGTTGTTAACAAAAGGTACTTTGTCTTGCCCTAGCTCATCACAAGGTCCACTCGACGGGACTCTTTTTCAAGACTGGGAAAAATTGCACTAACTGCCCGCTGACTAATGGCAACCATGTCGATGTCATCAGCGTAAGCGAGCAGCATGACTCGTTTATAGAAAATAGTACCGGTGTCGATGGAATAATATGGAATTTTTCACCTAGGAACTTCTGTAACGGAATTTACTTTACTTATTAAACAATTGCCCTCATATGCGTTAATAATAGCTTTATTAACACTTCCGACAGTGGTTTTCAAATGTATTGCGCTCCTAATATTCCCAACTAAACCTAGCTGCCTAACTTCGTTTTAAGGTTCCGTAAGTATTTATCCCAATCCGTCTTTCTTGGGTTCCTAAGGATACTATTAATTATCGGTAGGCCCCCGATGTCAAATGATGATCGGATATACAGTTCATTGGACACTAACTATAAATATTAAGTTTTAATTAAATTGGCTTATTAAATTTTCAATATTGAATAAATCTCAAAGCTATAAAATTTTTGCATAATTTTCTCAGTTTTCTTCTTATTATTGTACTCAAACCTGCAAATAAATATTGTTTTCGAAAAACTCATGGATCAATAATTAAAGGTGATTTATTTAAGGTTTGACATTAACCAAATGGGACGCTATACGCTTGAACAAAATTGGGAAATATTGAAAACCTATTTCCAAAGTGGTGAGTATTTTTCTTCTTCCGCGGTTACAGTAAATGGCGAGCGTTACCGTGACATGCTCAACGAGTTTTTGTTTCCAAAAATTGAAGAGGATGCCATGGACGACATTTGGTTTCAACAGGACGGTGCAACTTGTCACACTGCCAAAGTTACACTGGAACTTTTGGCTAACGTTTTTGAATTCCGATATCAATTGGCCGCCTCGGAGCTGTGATTTAAGCCCGTTGGACAATTTTTTGTAGGGAGCCGTTAAGGAAAAATGCTATGCGAACCATCCAGAGACGATTGATGCTTTAAAATTGGAGCCCAAACAATCGAAAATATGCTTAAAAATTGGGTTGATCGAATGACCTACTGTAAAGCCAGTCGTGACAGTCATTTGAACGATATTATTTTTTATTGATAAATGACGATGTTCAGCCTTCAAAACAAAAAAAAAGTTTAAAAAAATATTGAATAGTTTTTTTTATAGCCGATTCAAAAAGCAAATTTTACATGTTCCACCCTATATTTAAACAAATTTTGGTTTAGATCAGATACTGGATCACCTGGAAAAAGAATTTGCCCATTTGAGGGAATGGGTTGGAAAACTGGGTAAATTCAAAGCCAACATTAGTCAAATAATTTTTGAGGGGCAGATTAAAATGTTGGAAGACCCCAACAAAACAATTCATTGGGATTGGACGATATGGCCTCAATGGCTTTAAGTAGCATCCGAAATCAGTTCTCAAACTTCTCATAATTGGATCATAGAAAAACTTACGACTATATGCAAAATACTTGAATCACTTGGCATGGAATTGCTCTCCATTTTATTTTCCAATCCAGTTGTTGAGAACTGTCGATTTTACGTATTGAGAATTTATGTTAAATGAAATTTTTTCTTAATATTAAACAGCTAAAAATCACACGAAACTATGAAAACAACACTGCAATTTGTCAAAGATACACCACGTAAAAAGTTAGTTAGTTAGTTTTGAGTGGAAAAATAGTTCAGCAAAGCAAAGGCACAATGCTTAAGTCAACACTTTCACCCGCTTACCAGCTCACTGTCTCACTGTCTCAGCTCGCATAGCAAAACTTGGAAAGCTTTGGCTTTAGTCTTGCCTTTGGCTTTGCTTTTGCAATAAACGATATGCGAAACTGTTGAACAACCTGAAAAGGATATCGTTTACTTATCGCACTATTGCGGATGACACTTAAGCACACTTTGTGCAGTGCTTAGCCATTATCTTACTTAAGTTTGTTCTTAACGTTGTTGGAATTTCTAATTTAGTTGTCAGCAAGAATATAGTTAAGACACTATGTAAATATGTATCTATCAAATGCTTGTGGATGCAATTTTTTTTTTATTGCTTAGCTCTGCAAGTGAGTGTATGAATGTGTGTATGCGGCTTTTGACAAAGGTGGGATTGGACGTGCTCGTAATGATTATCCTGTTCGGAAGTGATTAATCATGCGCTTGAGAAAGCGCGCGCATGAATATCAACTCTAGACGAAATGTTGGCGGCTAAGTGGTTGGGCGGCGTGAATTGTTGGGCGAAATGCATAGAAATGCAAAGGAATTATGAATTGTGAAAGAGTGCGGGAGTTGGTCATTGAAAATATGGCAAATAGTTAGGTGAAGTATTTTAATCGACAAAATATGCGGAAGTCAACAAAATTTACACTAGTCAGCAGCTGTAGTCTATAATAGGAGTGGCGGGCAAACAGGCGTAATAGCAGGTGCGTATAGGGCGATGTTTATGAGGGCATCAAATTTTATGTTGGCATGTGTGCACAATTAACTATAGATATGCGCCACCCTGTAGGGAAAAACAAGAGAGCCAAACTGGTGTACTTTTAGTTAAGTTTGAAATATGAATGGTTCGCGTTTCTTCTTTTATAAATAAATTACTTCTATATAAATAAGCAATTGGTAAATGTTATACTACGCGGCGATATCCTAGGAAAAGTTAATTGCACTCCGCCACGTCTCTTCTTCAACAGTTCTGAAGTGATGTGAAATTTATAGATCAGATCTGAAACGCTTTGAACTTTTTTTTGGCCATAGTGCTGAACCAGTTTCAACTTCGAAAAATAATATGTAGTACAGTAGCAGCAACAAAACCGTAAACCAGGTTGCAATGTTGCCGCTTTGGCGATGGTTGATAGTAGGGATGGCAATATGAACTGTGATTGTTGATTTCGGTATTTTGATATAGGATATTTATAATGTGGTCCTGAGAATGCGGGACTAGTCCCGAGATGCCACTTTTTTAAATCAGGTAATAATTTGTTATTAGGTTAGGTGAAGTGGCTGCCTTACGACGCACCCAAGCCAAATAGAGGGCTCTTGTGATACCACCGGAAATGTCCCATCCTTATTCCCCTTGGTCCTCTTTCCTTATCCTGTTGACTTTATAAATCTACTAATTCTATCTAATATATGCAATATCTGCGATGGTGTCCAGAAAAGCAGTTCCGAGCAAATACAACCTTCTTTTACATTCATTCAAATTTATTATTATATTAGTTTCACGGATTTTTCTTGGTGTGCCCATATCTCGGGGCAATTATTTCCCTCAATTCATTAAAAATCTATAATCTATAACTCTTTTTGCAAGAACTAGATATATTGTGCTGTGATATTAAATAAATTGTAGTAGTGGCGAAATAGATATTAAAAGAATAGTCTCTTAATTCTGATTTAAAGTGATTTCAGCCGAAAATACAAGGTATATCAATTGGCACCCGCGAATTTAATCATATCTCGGGAACTAGTAACAGATTAAGGTCAATAATAGCATGCCGCTTGTAACTCAATTTGATATTGTTTTATTTATGAATTCCTGCAACTTAATTGCCAACCTCACTCAGATAAAAAGTGAGAAATTTAATAGCTTTCTTTGAGTCAAATTTTATTCCAAGCCTTTCCCACATTTTAAGTCGGAAATATATTAAAAAATTATCCCGTAATTCCTACTAACTAATTTGAGATTTTCGGGGATACAGGATTTCGGAATTTACATTTCTAGTCAGTAGGAAGAAGTTAGCACTTTATAGAAAATGAATGAGCTTACTATTAACTACATCGAATATCTGCCGTCGTTACGATAATGTTGAGTTATCACATTGTGAAAATAATGCAAAAGGTGTGGCCAAGATCAGGCCGTAAGCCGGCTCTTAGTGAATTAAAAATAATCAGCTGATTGGCTGACGTCACCGAGGTTATGACAGCAAAATTTATAAGGAATAAATTTTAAAATATATTAATTAAAATTAAATTGTATTATCCCTTACATTCGAATACGAGTAGTAAATAAAGAAGAAGTAGGAGCGCATATAGTTCAAAATAAAGAATTCCATGACTCAAAATAATTTTTTTTTTATTTAGTAAAAAGGTTATTAAAAAAAAGGATAATTAATTTTGCATCTTGTATAAATGAAAAAAGAAAAGTTCTATAAAAGTTAATAAAAGGAAATAAGCAACTTTTTGGTTCATTACTCGTATATAATAGAGTTTTTGTTAAACCTTTTTTATTTCCGAATTAGTATTTCCGAGAATCCTTTCTTGTCTTTGACCATGTATTGACATTGAACAAGGATCTTGCCTGCAAATTTTCTAAAATGAGCGAAACGAGTAATCTCAGCAGTGCCGTACAACTTTTTTTTAAAGCCGGAAATATTTTCGTATTAAGGCATTTAATAAGTCGTTAAGTTTAATGGGCTATTTCAAATGGTATATTGTATACAAAATCATTGATTTTCCGTTGTAGCATCATTCCATAAAGTTACGAAAAGTCAGGAAGTCAACCACTTTGTATTTCATAAAGTGGGTTTAATTGTTGCTCGGACTCTCGAGTACTTCCAAAATACAACATTGAGCTAAGAGCATACCAAATAGCGTTGTCACAACATACAATAAATTTAGTTATTGCATCAAGTATCAACGTGGTATTACTTGCCACGTGACATGTTTTCAAACTGCCAGAGAAAATTTGCTTTGACATAGGCGAAAGAGCAAAATCATATGTCGTTAGGTTTCGGTAATTTACACAAAGTTATAACAATAACTTACTGCAGAAGTGGTTTCAATGAGGAAGAGGCGATTTCGCATTTTCTATGCGAATGCCCTGCTTTATCCAGACGTAGATTCATTATTTCAGGTACACCATTTTTTTTAATGAGTTGAAAGAAGATCTCAATACTCAAGAATCCTTTAAAATTTTTGAAAAGTTCACACTGATTTTAGGAGAAATAAGGACAAGTCCCCACGCGGCATCACAATCGGCTATGAGCCTGAGTGTGTCCCATAGTGGACAATCGCTACAACCTAACCCAACTATAACAAAGTTTTCATAAAACCCATTCGCAGCAGTAATAAAATGAAATGACATAAAACTAATGTTTAATATTCAAAATTGGCAGAAACTAAGTAAACAATCGTGCTCTGTCAACACCCTTTGTGTTCTCGTTCTTGCAAGGTGTGTGAGAATTCGGAAAGTTGAACCAACAAAATTCTTCCTGTATGAACACGGCCTAATGTAACTCTCTCTAGTGAGTTATATCAATTTGATGAGGTATATCCATACACGCTAGGGGCGAATATTGCTCGACAATTTTGTTGTTGCTTTCACATTCAAATTTGCGTCCAGGGGGCAGATCCTAAACATGGTGAGCAGTGAATTGGCAAATCAAAGCTCAAATAGAAGCTGAAATAAACACACAACGTTTTGCTTGTTAAGTACGAGATGGGGATTTTTCCTACATTTTATTGCTTTCTCAGTCTGAAAACAAATGTTATTCATGGGTATTGTGGTGCTTTGCTATAACTTATAGATCTGAATAACCAATCGGTTCCATTAGCTCAGATTTTTCCTACCTGGCTATCTCATTTGCCAAAGAGTATGTGTGCGTGCGTGTGTGTGTTTCATTTGGCACTGCATCTAACTAACTGCAAATAATAAATTTATCATTTTGTCAGCAGTTAAACGATTGCTTTCGCCCACCAGCCGGGGCACGGAATTAATAATTCATTGCACGCGTCGCCTACTCCAACAACCCCACACACACATACAAACACACGTCGTATTCGTTTGTTCGCTCGCTCAATCACTGAATTGTCCGTCTGTCTGGCAGACGTGCGCACACTTCAAACACCAATTACTCGCATTCGCAACGCCATTTTTGCTCAACCTTTTCACATTTTCATCGCATCACTTTTTTAATGCTATCCAGCAACAGCAGCAGCAGCAGCGCAAATAGTTTTGGGAAAAAATTGCATTGCCAGTAGTGTCAAAAACTGTCAAATGCCGCGTACGATTCAACAATAAATCGTTGAGTTTATTTGAAGTGTTTATTGAATCCGTGACAGCTATTTTTTGCTTTTGCTTCGACTCCTCTGCATTGCTTTACGCTGAACATCATCGCCTTCCGCTCAATTTCGTTGGTTGTCTGTCGTTGATAGACGATTTCTGTTTGTCGCTTACCATTTGATGTTCGATTCTATTAGCCATGGGAGGTGTAGGGTGATGGCATAGCTCCCAATGTCACTGTGCAAATATTTGCTTAATGCGAATACGTTACTTCCACTAGGCATCCGCTAGCTGTTAGTTCTATTGTTGACTTTCGATGTACATATTTATGCATTGTGACAATTCATCTTTTTGCTGGTGCCAATATATTTGGACAACTATGCAGAGCTTAGTAAACTTACATTGCGCCCATGTGTGGAATTCATTGAGCAATGTGATATTTGGTGTCAGTTCTAAGGAAACAGGAACAAACATTCCTCTGATATAAAACAACTTGTTGAAGACTCAATGCGAATGCGATCTAAGATTAATTGTAAGATAATTTCATAGGAGAAAATCGGCTTATTTGAGCCAAGCTAGATAAATAAATATCAGCAATAATCAGTGTTTGCGTGGCATGTCGGCTTCTGATTCATTTAAACGAAAAAGAAGAGGAAATCGACATAATTTAAAGTACTTAAATTACGGCGGCCGCCGTAGCCGAATGGGTTTGCGCGTGAGTACCATTCGGAATTCAGAGAGAGAACGTTGGTTCGAATCTCGGTGAAACAGAAGAAAGAAAAAACATTTTTCTAATAGCGGTCGACCCTTGGCAGGCAATGGCAAACCTCCGAGTGTATTTCTGCCACGAAAAAGCTCCTCATAAAAAATATCTGCCGTTCGGAGTCGGCTTGAAACTGTAGGTCCCTCCATTTGTGGGACATCAAGACGCACACCACAAATAGGAGGAGGAGCTCGGCCAAACACCCAAAAAAGGGTGTACGCGCCAATTATACCTATATACCATATACATATATATATATATATAAATTACTATCTCAGATAGTCTCTGCTACTCGTGAAAAGATAAGAAGAACACCTGAGGGGACTGTTTCTCACAAATAAAAAAACAAAATTGTGAGCAAAAAGTTAAATTTTTTTTCCAAAAAACAGTTTTTTTACAAAGAATAGTTTATGCTAAAAAAATTTAGAAACGTTAAAAGCTACCGAAAATATATCACTTTAAAATCTACTGTATATTCAAGTAACATTTCTTTCAAAATTTATCCAGTTTACTTCTTATCATACTTAAGCTTAGGAGTATGCCAATTTTCGGAAAAATTAACGACATTTTTCAAAATACTTCGATTACTTGATGATTAATGGCTCACGTGTCTTTTTATTTTCCAGAACCTCTTAGAAAAAAGCATTGACTTTCCAAGACCTTGTGGAAAAACTCACTTGGTTTGTTAGGCTTGAATAGGTAAGCTTTTATTTATTTACTTCCAATATAACTATAAATAATCATATTATAAAAACAAGGCAACTAGCAGTAGAGGCTATCAGTCTGTTGATTAGTCCTTGAGGAATCATATAAATCATAAATCAGAAGAGCATAATTTGAATTAAAAGGCGTTCGCACAACTCATCCGTCATTTCTATAGCTGCTAAAGAAATCGAGCTGCTGGTCCCGGAATATACCGGCCATATAACCACTGGTTTAGTTAGTGTTTCCCTGAGATATCAGTTCGTTTCATCAAGTTTTGGTCAAAGTAAACGTGAACTCTGTAGGCATTTAAATTACTTCAATAGGCCTTGGCAGCTGCTTTATTTTCACTTGAAAAAAATAGAAATCAAGAGAAGCTCATCGTCTTTAGAAATCTTTTCTCACACACTCGTCTGCTTTGCCATTTTACTGAGCATCACTATATCTCGAGGTCCAGTACAAATTAAGCATCCGCTGTCAAAGAGACCTAAGACCTTGATCACTGCTTACTTACGATCTAACATAAAAACAACGCAGAGAGCCATATCAGGTGAATTCGATGGATGTTGGATGGTATTTGTTTTGTTAATGGTCAAAAATTCATGGATATTGATGACACTGTGCGACGGTGCATTATCATGGTATACAATCCACGCGTTGTTTTCCCACAAATCCTTTCCTTTTTGGCGAATTGCTTCACGTAAACGCCTCATAACGCTCAAATATTAGTGCTTATGGTATTAAATGTCTGGCCTTCTGACAAAGATTCGTGGTGTAAAATACCGTTTTAATCCATGAAACTCGTGCGCCTCGCTTTCTTTTGACTGAAAACAAACTACGTGGTTGATGAATGTTTGGCCGGATTCAACCTTGGAAATCATGTGGTGGACAATATCAACACCGTGTCTTTTTTGCATGAAATTCAGGTCCTTTGGAACCAACTGTGGAGCAAACTCAAATCAGTAACTACTATAATTTCCTGAATGGTTCCATAATTAATACTCAAGCCCTCTACCAGCTCTTTCATGATTAATTTGCGGTTACTGATCAATTTTTCTTTCGCTTTATTGATGTTTTCATCAGTTTTCGATGTCGGCGGTCTTCCACTACGTTCGTCATCCTCGATCGACTCACAATCTCTTTTGAAGTGCTTATGCCACTCGTAAATGCCTGTTTTTTTAGAGTGTCATTACCGAAATACTTTTCCAACATTTTTAAAGTTTTCGCCCCATTATTTTTTGGAAATTCAAATCCATTTTTAAAATTCTTGCAGATGTAGATTTACTTAAGTTGGAGTAACTTGCACAAGTATCAAAAATTTTAGTAGCAATGTTAATCACAGATGTGAGAACTTAATAAAACAAACAAAACTCAAATCAGTTGACTTAGAGCGTCACCTGGCGGCTGTTCTGGGAACTTTGTGATCAAGGTATGTCATCGAAAATAAAGCGGGGTCCATCTTAAGATGAACAATAGATAGGCAGCGCGTGGCCTTCATAATTTATAAGTTCGGGTAAACAGCGTAAAGAGTACTCAGAAATGTTCTTCTAGCAATAAGAGCTACCTCATTCACGCAAACAATGGGACTTAAATATTTTTTGCGGCATAAAATTTAAATTCATAACGAATACTTAATTCCCAACTATGACAGACATTTTAATTCTGTATTATTTACTTTTATAGAATCGACAAGAATAAACGGAATAAATTCAATGGCATTTATTTTACGAGTTTTGTCGACTTAAAGTACAAAAAAATGCTTTAATAAATACCAGCTACAACATAATCTCCATTTGTTGCCACAAGGAACGCGAGAGAAATAGGAGTAAAATACGCCACTACCAAAGCGTACCATCCACGTCAAAACTGGATAGGGTACAAAATAAAAATACATATAACATTAACTTTCCTACGCAATTGAAATTTGTAAGTCTTTGTTCTTTAACTTAAAGTAGGGTTGCCAAAAGACAATAAATTATCTTGAGTAGCTTTGAAGCGGCCGCCGTAGTCCAATGGATTGGTGCGTAACTACCAATCGGGAGTGCGTATGTTTGAATCTCCGTGCATGGACATCAAATAATAGAAAAAGTGGTTTCTACAAGTAATAGCGGTCGCCTCTCGGCAAGCAATGACACACCTCTGAGTGTATTTCTGCTACTGCCATATGCATGTCACAAATAGGTGGAGGAGCTTGGCCAAATACCTAACAGAAGTGTACGCGCCAATTATTAATTTTGTTTTTCATCTTTGAAGCCTCTAAATATAAAATTGTTTTTTTTTTTTCAAATTAAAGTAGCTTATAATTTATAACATTTTTCATTATTACTACCTAATTGAAACCCAAGAAAAATAATTATGAGCTGAGGCAAGTGATAATACAATATATTTTCAGTTCCGTTCAAATGTTCCGCGTACCATAATGTTTAAGGCAAGAGGAATTTAAAAATTAACTCACAATTTTTTTTTCGACAAATTAGTTTGAAAGTAAAGTGCATCTACAAACCTGAGGAGAATTTTTGCCTGCGCTGTACTTTAAAGCACGCCATTTAAAAAACCGGAAATGTAATCTGAATTACGCTGCCAATATGTTTCTACTCCAACCTATAATTTTATATTTCTATCCATAATTGGCAACTCTGAATACACTATTCGTTCACATCGACTATGTTTTAATACTGATTCCCCGAATTTAGGCACAGTCGAAGTGCAAACGTTATCTAGGAATTATTTGCACCCAAAAAGAGAGCAAACAAATGCAAAATCCTAGACCGTAGAAACAAAACAAAAAACCAAAAAGGAAAATAAACTGTAAATAGACAAAAAAATTGAAAAAGTAGGCTAAATTATTGCAAATCAATTGCACGTACTGGAAAGTAGCAACAATAGTCGCTTGAAAAAGTATACTATTATGGGTGGAGAAACGTTCAGCAAAATACCCTTACAACAATAAGCGCAGCATCTGTTTTCATTTTTACGGCGAGTGCTATTTTTTTTTTCTTTCAATTTTTGTTTGCCAGCCATTTTTATCACTTGCAAAAACATAAGCACTACAAAAGTGCCAACAAGCGATGTCGATCGAGTGGATGAATGTGCATGTGAATGTGCATGTACAACTTTTCTTGAGGCTTGTTATTCATGTATGAGAACACATACATACTTATATACATACAAACCTACGGTAAGTATGAGGGGCAAGGCATCATTTACTGGCACGTTTCATCTTAATTTTTTGCCACTCAAATATTCTTGTTTTTGTTGTTTGTAATTTCTCCCACTGTTGCTGTTGTTGGTTAAAGCTACATTGTTTTTCTTTCCCCTTTGCTCATAAAGCAAATTTTATTGAGTATATGTGTTCCAAGAACATTCACTCGTCTGCTTAGCATGCATTTAGGGGCAAGTGTTGCCTTAGTGCACAGTGTAGAAAACATTCTCAAACAAAAACTGGTGTGGGTCTCGGTGTATGAGTGCAAGTAAAATTAGCTACATTGCCAACTGGCAGCCACTTTGGTGATGTTGCCCCAATTGACGTCGTCGCCAATGCCTGCATGTATTTTGCCGTAGTTGTCAATGCTGCTGCTAAGTAGTACTGCTGATGATAAAATATTTTTACTATATTTCCCACGATTCAACTACACTCACACACATATGCGTATAAGGGAAAACAAAACTCATAGCTTTTATTACAAATTCGTTTCTTACTGTTCACTGTACTTACTTCTGCTTGTGGTGTTCTTCTTCATTTTACTATTCTTCATCTGCTGCTTCCCTTTAACATCCGGCCCTTTACTTCCTATTTCAGTGTTTGCTGAAGTATTGAGTAATCGTTTACAGCTGCTGGAATGCGCAAATAATTTGGACCAAAACGAATGTTGCTGCCACAGTTGCAACTACGCTCAAGCTTACAACAACAAGGCAAATAACAATATCATGACTATGAAAAAACACTAAAATTTCAGTTAGCAAAGTTTGTATATGTGCATACTCGTACATATGTATGTGGGTATGGGTTTCGCCTACTCGCCGTTGTAATGACTGGTCACCATTGCGGTGCAAGCAAGAACAAGAAATCATTACGAAAGTAATTGTTAGTAAGCAAGCAAACTTACGCTGCGGCAGCATCTTCATATTGGAATCATGGCCATAATTTTTTAGGTAGTGGGTGTGTTTTGCACAGGAGCGTTTTCGGACGCAGTATTGAGCTAGGTTGCTTTAAATGTGTTGCTCGTACGCAATTGAGAAATTTTTTTGAAGTCCTTGGGAAGTTGTAAAATCGTTACCTTTTTTCCATCGTGCTTTTGAGTTTCTAAAAATTTTATAATCCTATAAAACAATCACGACTGGCAAGGCAAAAAGGGAGTAAAGAGAACTGGTAAAGTCAGTAGTTACTATTAATACAAGATTGTCAATGAAGTAGAAAGGTTTAAAGCTTTGATTTTACTACTACTTTTATATATACTGAAAAAATTTTTTTTATAGAAATTACAATAAAAAAAAATTATTATAAACATTTAAAAAAAATTTAATAAAATAATTTAATAAAAATTAAAAAAAAATAAAAAAATAATTAAGATTAAAAAATTAAAAAATCAAAAAAAGAAATTCAAACTTTCAAGTTCTTTCCACTATAGGAGTGAGGTGGTATCTTGAATAAGGTTGGGGAATGATTAATCTGATTTTTAATTAAATTTATAAGTAAATGTAAAGTGTAAAAAATTGTAAAATATAAAAAATAGCAGCTTTAACCCGCGGCCTCGATCGCGTAGGAGTAGTTTTGAGGGATTTAGGATATATATATAAAAGAATTACAAACAATAATTTCATAGAAACAATTTTTTTATTAATAACAATAATATTACAATCCGGCATCCGTTGCTATGCCTCGTTGAATAAAATCAAAACAACCAATCAGAAAAATATCAAGCAAAATTATTTTTACTAGTTTTCTATCTCAAACTGGTTTTGAACTTTGGATTTGGGTCATAGTTGAACAGCTTATGCGGATTATGAAGTCTAGAGTGTGCTATAATTAGTGGGAAATAGGAAAAACTAAGATTTTTTACGTTAAAATTTAAGCAAATATTCGATTATTAGTGACGAATGAGAGTGGTGGCGCGGCCTGGGGGCTGTGGGAAGAGAGTTCCATCATAAAAACATGCCTATAACCTTTAATTAGGTGAAAATGTAATGTATAAAAATTTTGATGCGCGGACAACGTACAGTCATTCACCTTTATAGTATAGATTATGCCTTTCATAATGGAATATATGCTTATTTCACTTGAGGCTGTTAAATTTTTTTTGATTTCCGAATTTTGAACGCGATTCCAAATTGGCTGCAGATTTACATTTTCTTTGTGTGTCTACATATTTCAAAAATACTACTTAGTCCTGACATAGGTTCTGTTACAAGTTAAGTCCGTTATAGGTATGAAATTATATATAATTTTTAACGAAGTTGATTTTATTTCATCTTGTAAATTAAAAAAAAAAATTAATTTTTATCTGAAATGGTCATCATTTGCTTTGACACAAGCCTTCAAGCGATTAGGCCATTCAGCTATAGCAGCACGCATGGTTTTCATGGATATTGACGTCGCTGCTGGAACCAAAGGTTATTCGCAACTCTTAAAGTTTCTGTGAGGTCTTCAACGGACCAAATTTTCCAAATCTGACCACAAACTATAGGCCAATGGATGCAGATATGGACTTGTAGATTACGAATCTTCTGCGGCTATAAACCCAAGAATATTGTTGTTTAGCCACTGATAGGTGATTTTAAAGATCTAACGCTCTCCAGTGAGGAGATTACTAGTAAACTCGTTCGAACCACGCGAGGACGACCACTTCTTTTTCTGTCTGTCCCTTCAGACGTTTAGGAAAAACGATTATAGTGCGGTACACAAACATTCTCGAAATACTAAGTTTTTTCAGCGATTCGTAAATCTCACCCGCACTTTTACCACTCTTTTGTAATGCAATCACTGCAATGCGATTTTCCATAGCTCCCCACTCCATTGTTAACAAACGAAATTTACCACAAAACTGAGTATAATTTATGAGTAAACAATGCATACGAACAAAAGCAAAAATAAAGGAATTGTCAAAGAATTAATGGTAAGACTAAGTATATGGCGCCACATGCCATGCAGCTCGACAAACAACCCTTATTAACTCGATTGATATTAATTAAGTTCCAAATCCTCTTAAAAAATTAAGTAAAGCACAAAAAAAAAAAACCAAAACAATACGAACCTTTTAAGTGACCTAGGAAAGGTTATAGATCTGACGCACTGTTCGGGTGTAAACATGTTTGAAAATTTTCAAAATTCTCATCTTATTCAACAAAAACCAACTCATCGACAATACAAGCTTTAGCACGTTTAATTCTTTAACAATTTTTAGTTTTAATATATCATTTTAAAGAAGAATGTTGGCAATTTTTAAGGGGGCAGATACCTGTAAAATTTCGAAAAAATACTGTTTTTTTTCATAAAATGTTAATATTATCCTTTAAGAATGTGTCACAAAATTTTTAGAATGTAAATTTAAGTTTTTCTATAATATGATCAACCGTGACGACTCTATTCTTTGCGTTCCAGCGCTGGGAGAGGTATAGTTACGATGTATTCAAACTCTATACGCGTTTTTCTGAAAACTACATTTTTCGATTTGGCGTATACGATTACTGGAACAAATTTGTAATCACTCGGAAATTTACATACCTTTTTTTAATTTTCAACTTTGATACTGTTTTTCTACAATATAACAAAAAATTACATTTACATTAAAGTAATTTTCAAAACAAGGTATCGATCTTTAAAATGAACTAAAGGTTTAAAATTATAACAATTTATATAAATATATAAATGCCAGACAATTTGTTTTCAGTGTACTGAAGTTTTTTCAAGCTGATTGAAACTACAATTGTCGTTAAAAGTGTTATGAGTATATAATACAATTTATTGGCTCATATTTTTGTGGAATATTTTAACACAATATCTCTTACCCCTGCGGTCCTTTTTGACCTTATTCTTAAATATCATATCCTGAAAATATTTAGTTTTTAGGGTCTTTGGAGGGTTAAAATGTACCACAAAAGTATTCTCCATGAAATTTCTGTAGATACGGGCAATAGTACTCCATTCATTTGTGTCTAAGCTATTGCATTTTTTATCTTTTCCAATGAATTATAAAATTTGCATACACTTGCCCCCACATATTAAGGCACTTTATCTCTTTACAATATCAATCTCTTTGTACACTTCCGAACATGCACTTGATATGGAGAAAATTGTCAATATCGTATGCGAAAAAAATTGTCAAAAATTAATGGGATTTTTCAGCAACTTCAGACCTAAACTTTATTATAATAAAATAAATTGGTTATGAAACAGCGTATCCAGAAGTTTCCTAAAAATTCTGATTAAAAAGTTGTTAATAATAGACTGGATTTTTATAAAAAGTTAACGGAAATAATTTGGCATAGAAAATATTATGAGTATTGGAAAAAGATGAAGTGACTTAATTATGTGAGCACAAGTATACATACATAGATATGTAAGTCAGTTAAACAAAATGTAATCAACACTTTATATTTTATAAAGTCCAACGTATTTCAAAACAATATAAATTCTATTCGAATTTTTCTCTCTGCGAATAGTGTCCAAGTTGAATGCCACTTGATATCAATTCTTTGAAATGTAGTTTCATGCGGATTTTTTTTGTCTTTTTTTGCAATTAGCTCAATACTTTCAGAGCCGGAGCGTTTGCATCCATTCGGACGACATGATCCAGCAAACGTAGCCGCTGATTTTTTATTAGTTGCATTATTTCCGTGTCATTGTAAAGCTCATTCTCCAAAGCCTACGATTCTTGACGTCACCAACGTGCCAAGATACAAAAATCAGTCTAAGGAACGCCTCATTGTATATAGATATTGTCCAAGCGTTTGCGCCATACGTTAGGACAGGCATGACGAGAGCCTTATAGAGTGTTAGTTTTGTTCGTCGTGAGAGGACTTTACTACTCAATTGCCAACTTAGTCCAAAGTAGCACCAAAGTTGGCAAATTTCTTGTGCTCTCACTCTCCATTGGATTCCAAAGCTCACATTATTTTCGGTTTGAATGATGGTTCCTAGATAAAGGAAGTCTTTTACAACCTACAACTGTCAACAGTGATGTGAGTGCCGATATGCAAGTGCGTCGCCTTTATCCAGTTTGGAAAAGGCAGAACTAATAGAATGATTGTTAAGACCAATGATTTTAATATCATTGGCATACGCCATAAATTTTTTGCTTTTGTAAAAAACTGTGCCTGGCCGTTGTAGTTCTCCGCTTCGCACGATCTTTTTCAGCATCAGGCTAAAGAAGTCGCATGACAGCGAGGCCCTTCCCAATTCTTGCGGCGCTGCTAGCATTGAGCAATGCCATCTTCCATAGCCGTATTAGTTTTGCGGGATATCAAACTCAGACATTGCGGCATATAAGCAACTCCTTTTCGTGCTGTCGAATGCTGCTTTCAAATCGACGAAAAGATGGTGAGTGTCGGGTATCCTTCATGGGTATTTTCCAAGACTTGGCGTATTGTGAAAATGCGTTATAACTTTTCTTCAAGGTTTTGAAACCTTCTGTAAGCCGCCGTATATTCTAGTAGAATTTTCGGGCGTTTCTCCTATCGGCCAGCATCTCAAGCTTCTCGCACGCACCTATTTCGGCCTCTAGTTTCTTCATTTTGATAGTACGTCTTTCTTCCTTTATCACCTCCTGATAGCGATCCCACATGTCAGGCCTCTTTCTTTCCGCGCCCAGCGTGATACCATCGTACCACGTGTTTTTTCGGGCTCGCAAAAATCCGATTTTTTCTTCAGCGGCGGTAAGGAACGAGAAATACTGCTCCATTGCACGTGTATGCCAGCTTGTTGGGCAGTACTCCCCTAAGGGCAGCTTATAAAGCCAGTCACCCAAAATACCAATCACACCCGAATACTGCCCTGCTGGCATAATTGCACCACTCCAGTTATTCACTTACCATCCAATCAATTCCTCCTTGCTGCTTGCCGCAATTTAGACTCATTAGGGTGAAACATTACGAGCGCCCTTTCCTTCCGCTCCACACCATTCTCTGTACGCGGCGAGGTAACAAATGTAATAAACGCGAATGTGGCAGCTACAACACAAATATACCGAGATTGCTCCACTTGACAGCAGCTTGCCACAGCGAAAAACGTGTTGTATCTACGTACGTACGAGTGTATTGTGCATATGTATATATGTGTGTGTGCTCGCTACACACTTGTCTGTTCGCCTGTCGATGAGTTTGTAATGTTTAAAAAGGGATTTATTTTTTGTTGCCGCTCGTAAGCTTCTAATAATTTACTTGTATTTATTGCTTACACAGTTATGAGGTACGTACGTACGCAGGCTTCCTAGTTAGTCGCGTCCCAGCACAGCTGCCAAGTGCCAACTGCCAACATTAGCTATGATTGTTATTATTATGTTTGTTGTTGTTACGACGCGCTCTTTGTCTTGCTCCTGCCACTATTGAAGCGCGTTCCCTTTACATTACCGTTACATGCCACCACATGTGCGCCATGAATTTTCTTTGCATTTTCATGCGCAATCATCTGTTTTATTCCCTAATAGCTCGCGACACCCTTCTCCTCACTTCTTAATGTTTCACTGCCTCGTTCTAATGAAATAATTTTACCCAAGCAAAGTCCATTGCTCCCGTTGGCTTTAATTTGTAAATAATTACGCACGCATTTTTAACTACATTCGGTGATTTGTGTTGGCGAAATGCTGCACAGGAGTAGCAACAGCAACAATAAATTAAAGGAGTAAAATAAGAGACTCGCTTAACTCCTGCAAACTTGAAAATAGTTTATGACACTAACGATAACAGGAGCCTTTATATGGCAAGGTTGTGCGCCGTAGAAAGTTTTCTAACAGCATCCGTATGTCCTCTTTTGCTATAACATTTCACCTTTTTCTTTTTCCACATCTTCCACGTGCTAGCTAGAAATTTGTGCTTTTATTACGTGACAAAAATGTGTCAGTTTTCGCATTTTGCCTCTGCGTTCTCTGCTGATAAAAAGTATTTCGTGGGAATAGTTGGTGTTTTTGTTGACATGAGTAGAAGAAGTGTCCTGCTATTGCCAGCTTAGACTATCTTTGAAGCTACAAAAACAGATTTATTTTTAGGTGAGTGAAAAGTTTTAGTACTTAACGACTTGTAACTTAGCCATTGACTTTGAGTGAAAGTATTAAAGTAATACATTTTTTTTAAAATATGAAATTCAATGTGGGAGTCCTGGTAGCTGTTGGCCAACAAGAGTAAGACGCCTTTCATGGCCACGTATATTAGTAAGCAGAGGACTCGATCACCACTGAAAACATAAGACTTCAACATTATTTCTCTAACAATGGCCGCGTCTTGGCAGGTAATGGTAAGCCTTCGAACGTATTTCTGTCATGAAAAAGCCAATCATAAAAACTCACCTGCCATTCCGATATTGCATAACAACTCTCGATTAAGTTGTATACAAGAATTTGGAGCAGAAGTTTCGCCTAAACATTTTTCACGGAAGTAAGTCAGTCTATTATTTTGATAGCAATACAATCTCTGATAAAATGTCATCTCTGCAACGCGACAAACACTGACAGATTATCGATTTCTTCTTCACTCCAAAAATATTAGCGCATGTCAATTTTATACCAGAATATCAAATCTTTGCTAAGTTCGTCTAAGCTTTAGTCAACGAAAAACCTCCTCCTACGATTATTATAATACATTTTTCTCTTCCAGTTACGATACGATCAGATAGGCAACTCCTCTCATACTCTTGTAATTTGAGAATGCTACTGAGCAAATTAAGGGAGCCTTCTTATTACTTTATTAAACTTAGGCAGAACGATACAATTAGTATACTGAAATACTAGTGGCATACGAGCTGCGAAGGCCATCGACTTACTCCTGTATATAACTTATTAATGTTGTTAGGAGCACATTTAGATCGATGGATTTACCATAGTTACAAAGTTTAGACTTATTTTTATAAGGTTTTCTAATTGGTAGGCCATGGCGTTCATATTGACTTAGCAGAGTCTGTAAAATCAAACTTTTGTCAATCATTTATATTATTATTATTTTTGAATCATCTGGGGGTAGGGTTATCTCTTTTGGCGGCGAGGAGCTGGTAAGGTGCACGCATCAGCTTCTATGCAAAATTTGGTCGGATGAAAGCATGCCTGCCGATTGGAATTTAAGTGTGCTCTGCCTAATGCACAAAAAGTGTGATACAGCAATCTGTACCAATTATCGCGGGATTAGTCTTCTAAATATCGCCTTTGAGGGCAAGCAAACGTATTGTGTCAAAGCTTGAAGCCCACCATCAACCAACTGATTGGAACTTATCAGAGTGGCCTATTGACCAGATATTCACAGTACGCCAAGTCTTGGATAAGACGCATGAAGGGAGAATCGACACACACCATATTTTCTTCTGAAGCTGCATTCGACAGTACGAAAAGGAGTTGCGTGTATGCCGCGATGTCTGAATTTGGTATCCCCGCAAAACTAATACGGCTATGCAAGATGACATTGCTCAATACGAGCAGCGTCGTCAGAATTGGGAAGGTCCTCTCCGAGCCGTTTGATACCAAACGAGGTTTCAGACAAGGTGACTCGCTGTCGTGTGACTTCTTTAACCTGATGTTGGAAAGGATCGTACGCTCCGCAGAACTTAATCGCTCAGGCACAATTTTGTAAGAGCCTACAATTGTTGGTGTATGGTGATGATATTGGCATCATCGGCCTTGAAAATCGCAAAGAGAAACTGCAGAAGCAAAGCAAATGGGTTTAGTAGTGGAGGAGGACAAAATGAAGTATCTCCGATCAACGCAGTATCTTCGATCCGGATTCAGCCGGTGTTGTTGAAATTAGCGCCTCTCATATTCTTATGTGGATACAAATGTCCTCAACTTATAAGCATATTGAAAAACGGCTAATGGCGATGTTCGCCTAGGGCGCGCCAGGAAGTCAACAACCAATAAAACTGAATGAGGGTAGCGAATATTTAGTTTTTCCTGAAACGATCATAGCTGATAACAAACCATGAGTATCAGGTTGTGGTGTGAAAACCAAAACCCATTCATCCCAGTTACAGCGACCAGAAGAGGCAAGGCCGGAAAAAACGCAAAAAAGTTCGGTCAAACTTCGGTAAAGATTTAGTGTACATATATTTTTCTTCGATTACAATGAGTGCCAGAAAATCAATAAGGAAAATTACTGTTTGCATAAATTAATTCGGAAAACGCCCTGAGTGGTGGAGCAATTAGTTATAGATACTGTACCAGGAGAATGTTCCAGCTCACACTTCGTTGCTTGTTTGGCTTTTTTTTTGTTTACTTTTTACTATTCTAAAAACTGAAAAGGCTTTCATGGAGATTTGTGAAAATAAAAACCGCATAGCAAAAAGAGATCAAGGTACCATATATCAGTATTTATTCATTGTTTAAATATATAAAGCCTATGAACAAAAAATTCAGACAGCTAACACAAATTAAATAAGATTATAGGCAAAAATTCAGATGATTAATGCAAACAACATTAGACAAAGAAAAATCGAGCTCGATAAGAGATGAGATCCGGTTGAATTCTTAAGAGCGCGAGCAATTGGTGCGTTTCCGGCATAACTTGTTTTGTATTACTTACATGAAAAGGGCAGAAATTTCGAAGTCCTCTTCCTGGAACATTAAAGTTTTTTTTTCCAGAAGGGCAGTCAAAATCTCCTTTTATAATATCATATAAAAAAATTAAGGAGAGAACAGATCTTCGACTTTCTAAAGGTTTGAGATTTAAAAGAAGTAAACGAGCAATATATGATGGGGGAGCTTCAGTAAATCGTAAAGACCGCAAAACATACTTAAGAAAAACCTTTTGAATTTTGTCAATGGTATTGATTGAAAATTGATGACAAGGTCTCCAAATAATAGTAGCGTACTCAAGATGTCAACGTATAAAAGAGGATTAGAAAAGTGCTTGCACATTATACATATTATGTTTGGACGGAGGATTACTGTGAAGGGAACAAAATCTATATTGACGAAAAAATAAATAATTTTCTGCTCTTATTGGAACACACTTGTAATGTACATATGATTCGCGCCTATATCCTTTTTGGTTGGCAATTTGATCGTGCTCATCCTCCTACTTGTGGTGTGCGTCTTGCGGTCTTCCACAAATGGGGGAGACTTACAGTTAAATGCTGCCTTCGAACGGCAGAAGGCTTTTTATGAAAAGTTTTTTTATGGCAGAAATACTCTCCGAGGTTTGCTATCGCCTGTCAATGAGCGACGGATAGCCGAGTTTGCTTTCAGCTATTTAACACCATCTTACTTGTATACAAATTTTTGTATCGAACACAACTTCATCTATTTAGAAAAATAATTAAAAACAATCAAATAATAATTAAAATTTTTATTAATATTTAAAAAGTATTTTATTGTTTTAATGCAAATAATATGGTTTTTTCATTATTTGGGATTATTTATATATAATATAAAATTAACTATACTTAATATTACAATTGGAGCACAAATTCGAAGTGTAATAAGAGTAAAAAAATCAGCATCTCTATTTTACCCAAAAAATATAAATACAAGGGGTCCCAAATTAAAAATTAATTTTGTTTTGAATAATTTTTTTACTAAGTACAAAAATGAGTTTGAGTGTTGTGAATCTTATATTTGACACATTCCACTGTTTGTCTTTTTGTATACTGCAGCTTTCTACTTCGCACGTGTCAAATATGATTGGCGTACGACGTCATATACAGGCTCCGGCACTTGAAGTGTAACCAACTTCAGACCGCTCGCGCAGCAGATGCACAGGCATCAGCTATCTGTTAGTTGGCTAAATGATAGTCCAGAGTATTTTTACAAAGGCGCGGAGGTATTTTGTAAAGAGTAAGTGCGAAAAAAGAAAATTAGTAGTAGATTTCAAATGTAATAGTGTGATTGATATTTGGCTGGAAAATCACAACTAGCGATTGTTCGTGAGTTGGAGCACCATAAAGTAAATAAAGTTTTTGCTTATCACACCATTACTCGTTACAATGACTGGTAGCATCGCAAATCGTCATTGAGGTGGCCATAAAAAGACTGCAACGTCACTTGAAATGGTTCAAAAAGCGAAGAAGCGAATTCAGCGAAATCCCCGACGAAGTGCCACTCAAATGGGGGAAAAATATCTGACCGTAGCGTCCGCCGCATACTGAAAAATGATCTCAAAGTCAAGCCTTACAAGATCAAAATGACGCATGATCTCACATCAAAGCAGCGCCAAGTCAGACTTGAGAGAACGAATGAGTTCGCTTGGCCGAAAGCGGTCAATTTCTGAACATTGTTTTTTCTAATGACAAAATTTTTCAAATTGAGCAATTCGTAAACTTCCAAAACGATAGGGTTTATTTGAACGACCGTTCATACAAAAATTTGAGTCATCGATTGGCCACCAGGTGCCAGCACCCGCCACAGGTAATGGTTTGGGCCGCTGTAACCGCAGATGGGCGCTCTCCAATCGTTTTCATCGAGCCTGGCGTAAAGGTATGTAATTTTGAAATATTATCGGGAAAGTATTCTGGAGGTTGCCTTGAAACCGTGGGCAGACAAACATTTCGGTGGCAGACCATGGACGCTTCAGCAGGACTCGGCACCGTCTCACAAAGCTCGAGTGAACCAAGAATGGCTAAAAAACAACATTCCGAACTTCATAACAACCATACAATGGCTCTCAAATTCATCAGACGGGAATCCGATTAATTTTTTTCTTTGGCCCATTTTGGAGAGCAAGGTCCGAACTAAAAGATTCATCAGTCTCGAGGCGCTGAAAAAAGCCATTGTCCGCGAGTGGGTCAAGATTAGTGGGTCGATTAGTTTCTGGACCGTCTCAAGGAGATAGTCAAGACAAAAGATGCTCATATTGAGCAAGATTAAATTGATTATTAATTTTGTATTATTTTCACACATTTTTAACTTTGAATTGAATAAAAGTAATTTTCCAAACTAAATTTATGGTATTTTTAAATGGTTACACTTCGAGTGTAGGACCTTGTACGTAAAGTATACATCTGCCGGTAGAGTGATTAATTTTGCACCATATACTTTTATACAAAAATGAAATTTTTTTCAGAAACATTTTTTTATAAGAACTACATTTGATCCAAAACAATTTTTTTTTTAATTTGAGAATTCAAAACACTCTACCACAATTTTATTTTAAGAAACTCTATACCAAATTTTTCAGCATGGAATAAGACTCAAATTTTCATTATTGATTTGAATGATTTGAGTAATCCAAGATCAATTTTCGAATACCGTTATTTTGAAAACTGAAACAAATGTGACAAAACGGAGGACGCCATAAGGTTTAGAAGGCCCAAAACTTTAGCTGAAACAAACAAGGTTGAAAATCCAGACCCAGCGTAATTTTTACGAAGTTAAAAGAAAATAATACAGACTACACTACTCCTATCGCATTTCTGCTTTAAGCTGAGTTCTCTGCCTTCAACTTTAACTAAACTAAATATCTTAGGTCAACAATATCAACAGTTGCGCCAATATTGACAACCTACGGCCGAATTCAATTCCGATCTCTAATAGTTGTGTAAACACGAATGTTGCACCTAAACTGCATACTACACCGCAACGTTCAATATTGCAACAACATGAAGCGCCATGTTGCTATTACAACACACATTTACTCGAATATAGAACATTGCAGAAGCAGCATGTCCTGGCTTTACAAGTAGGTGCACATTTGCATCATGCAACGCGCATTTCGCAAATACACGAATTGTGACCTAGAGAAGGTAAGTATTTGGTAGAAACTCCACCAAAATATTAAACAACAGTGAAAGCAAAGGCAGCAGCAGCCGTAGTGACAACAAAACAATAGCAGAAATATAAAAAAAGAATACATGACCAAAAACAACAGGCGCTTTGCTGTCGATATATGTATACTCCTCCTCCTCCTCCTCCTCCTATAAGTATGCAAATGCAAATGTTGCAAGGCCACGAACGAGGCAGCCAAAGAATTGTGAAGGTGGAAAGGAGTGAGTGTTGTGTTGGCCCAACAGATTGAGCTGTTCGCCATGCCACAATCGCTATGTAACTGCCTTGCCTACTCGACATGTACGAGTACACGCACACAAAAAAGTGTGTGTGTGTTTGCATTTTCGACAATTAAATACCAGCTGCTACCTGTGCACGCTGTTGATAAATATGCAAGTTTATATATATACATATGCATGTATGTATGTATGGACGCATGTGTGTAGTTGTAAACATGCCGCAGCGGTACTGTGGCCAGCCAGCACGCCGTGACGATAATTCACCCATTTCGCCTGTGGCAGCGCTGCCGGTCTTTAAACTCATATGGTGCTGAGCAGACTGTATACCTATGCATGTGTGTTTGTGTGTTATTGCTTCGCCTACAACATTGAGTGGCGCTGATAAAGTAAATTAAATGCAGCACACTGCTGAATGCCGTTAGCTCCTTTAACTGGTGGCATTGTTTTTTGTTTTTGAGTTTTTTTCATTTTTGTAACCCTGTCTCTCGATTTCTCTGTTTGTTTTTATACCCAATTCATGAACTAATGGGTAAGTTTTAACATTTTCCATGTAATAGTTAAAAGAAGGCTGTGGAATGAATCGGAACTTACACTCTAGGAAGATGCATCTACATATTTAGTAGTAGCCAGGTGGCAATCAGAGCTCTGTGCTAAGCCACGTTCAGTTCTCAACTAGTGCTGGACGTTTGCCGATCTATATAGGACCTGGTTAAGCAGTTCAGATTCACTTCACTTGGGTCCCGGGCCGTAGGGCATAAGGAGGAGACTGCTTGGCCGTTGAGCATTAAAGGCAAGTTGCGAACAGCCAGAATATTTCTGGAAAAAACGCATTAGAATGCCGTATGCCACTTGAAAACTGCAACTTAGAGAACAAAGCTGTATCACATGGCGTTTTTTTCTAACGAAACAAATATATGGATCAAGGTAATCATTGTTTTAGCCAAAAATAATACTGCAAATATGCCACAGACTTGGATGACACTGTGACTTTTTCCAATGCCTAAAACTGTAGGAACTTTTAAAAGGGCACAGCCCAATTAAGAAAGTACGCGTAAAATAATAATGAAAATGGCCTTAGTTTTTTTCAAAATATTCTCCATGGAAGTCAATAAACCTCTGCACTCGCTTGCACTAATTTTCCAGAAGTGGATACCTCAAAAGGATGCCTTCTTAAAGGCTTAAAGAGCTTTTTCAGGCGTTGAGCTCGCATTTTATTTTTGGTGTTCGGGAAAAACCTGAAATCATTATGGTCCAAATCAGGATGTTAGGAGGATAACTTATTCATTCGATCTTTTAAGAGTATTGTCCCGGTAAGGGATGATTCGCCTTGGGCGGTTAGTTCTCCTCCTTCCTTCCTGGCATATAAATGATTTTGAACCACTCAGAATTGACAGCTCTAAGTATAGGTTTCTCTGGTGGTACAATTGCGGCATGACCATATTTTCCAGAAAAACAGGATACCATTTGCTTTGAGTTGCTTCTTCTGCAAACAACATTTTTTGGATTAAGCTCATTTTAGAACACTCATACTGTCGGTAGTTGTTTTGTTTCCGGATTGTATGTGCAGATCCAATATTTCCCCCTGCTACGAAGTCATAAACGTGCTTTGAGCCACCGTGACTGAATTTCTTCAACATTTCTTTACACCAATCGACACTAGACCTTTTTGGCGCACTCCTCCGATAGTCAGTTCAAAGTTATCGGAATGCGTCGGATTTTCATCCGTCCAATTTTCCTTTCTTAGTCACATATTATTATGTTTAAATTATTTATCTAACAGCAAAGTCTCAATAGTATCAATAAAAAAATCGCATCCGCTTTATTTTGGTGTTTCATGAAGATTCGAACCTACGAACTCCGAATGGTAATCACGCATCAACCCATTCGGTTACAGCGACCGCAAATTTTGAATGACTCGCCGCAGGACTTCGGTCGGTATCTCGTGAATAACTTTAGTAATGTTGGTTTCCAATGCCTCAAACAAAGTTGGTTCATCCACAAAGCATTTAGATTTTACATACCCTCAAACCCCCACAAATAAAATTCCAAAGGTGTGATAACATACGATCTTGGGGGCCAATGCACTGGTCCGAGACGAAAAATAATTTGCTCGTCGAAACGACAACGAAGTAAATCCATTGTTTCAAGGGCTGTATGGCAAGTAGCGCCGTTTTGTTGGAACCAAATGTTGTGAAGATCACGCGCGTAAATTTCCGGTATCAAAAAGTCGTTTATCATAGCGCGATAGAGTTCGCCGTTCACTCTTACATTGGCACAAGCCTCGACGTTGAAGATATATTTGCGAATGATTTCTCCAGTCCACAGGCCACATCGAACGATTTTCAATGGATATAATGGCTGTTCTTGCAGGGCTTCGGGTTGCGCTTTAGCCAAAATACGACAATTTTGCTTATTTATATAGCCATTAAGCCAAAAATGAGTTTCATAATGAACATTTTGCACACAGCGTCGATTTTCGCAATACGAGTGTAATTGTACGATTTGTAAACGTTGTTGAGACCCAAGCCTTTCTATGGTAAAATGTCAATGAATACTGAACAAAACTATGTATTTTGTTTGACAGTAGCCACGCGTGATCTGTCGAAAACCCCTTATTGGAATACGTACCTCCAATCTGATACAACAACGTTTTCTATCTGGGATGGAGGTTTCTTTCAAAGGAGACAAAATATGTTTTGTCAGTTGTGCTTCGCTTTTCAACATGACAATATTTGAAAATTCCCTTTGAGGCATCTGAGAGCTGAATTAAAATGGCTCTATGTCCCAAGCGACTTACTCCTCATTCGCCTTAAAACCTGAATCGTTAATAGATTGTTCGCATGCCAATGGTTCTCACGACACCCCACAAAAAGTTCGAATGACTGATAATGCAATAATCAATAAATGAAATAAAAAATCGCGCAGCTTCATTACTTCAGTTTGCGGATACAAAAATTAAGTTCGCAAGAGCAATTTTAAAGGAAACTGGGCCAATGAAGTTACCGTTCCAAAATGCGCACCAAATCGTCACTTTCTGAGAATGCATTGGTTTCTCAATATCACGTGCGGGGTTTTCGATACCCAGGGGTGGCAGATATAGCCGCCAAGATGAAAATGCGCTTCGTCAGAAAATATTTCCGTCTTGGAAATATTGCAAACTTATTTCCGAAGTCAATATTGTGTAATCCAAATTGAAAATAAATCATATTTTCTGTGACTACATCTTGTAGATGTAATTGTTGCAGAGGGTATAAAAAGTTCGATTTCAATCGAACTTCAATTGGTTTTTGTTACTTGTTTATTGTCAACACGTTCCGCTTGGCTCTCTGTCTATTTTCTACCTTTAGTAGCTCCCACTCAACTTTCCCGCCTCTACTCGACCAACCGACCTTCATTCACTAAAAAAACGGAAAAAAATGTGTGGAGTGTCGGATAAAGTCTATTAAATAATCAACTCGACCGACACCGCATTCTTTCAGTTCTTGTTTTTGTTGTTGCCATTGTTGTATAAGCGCTTGTTGTTTTTATGACTGTTTGTTTGTTTGACCAAAGCTAGTTATGTTGTTGTTGTACGTTGAGTAAATTAAATGATTCCGCACTGCAGGCGCGGTTCGGCAGATTTTTACGAAGTGGCGTTTTATTTTTTGTAATGTTTGCTCTTTTTCTTTCTTTCTCTCACTCTTACTTCCACATTACTCCAGTCCTCTTACTATCCTTTTGCCAGCTTTGAAATATGCTTGTGTTATTGTTCACTTCGCTCTCCTTCCACTTTATTCTTTCGCTTTGTTTGCTCTGCTCCATGTAAATTGGTTGTTTATTTGTTTGTGTGCTCTCCCTCTTTTGTCAGCTACCTCCTGTAGTTGCGTCCAGCCTCCGATTATGCGGTCATGTTTCAACGGTAATTCAGGCTGGCTACTTATTTCCTCTTTAACTCACCAAAGATTTTTGCGCACCTACGCTTTTGCTCATGTTTTTGCATTTAAAATAAAAATTTTCTCCATTCCATCCATTTAATGTGTAACCATTTTTCGATTCCCGACACAAAGTGGTCACATTACGAAAGAGTGCAAAAACCTCGAAACAAACATTCCCAGCTCTGCCTGACTTTACCGTGCGTTGTACTTTCCAGCGTTTAGTAAATATTTTCGGTTAATCCAGCCGGCAAATGTAGTGCGGAAGTGTCGGATTAAGCATTGTTCGCTTTTGCTTTGGTCTAACTGTATATACGAGTGTAGTTTAGTGTAGAGTATTTAAGTGTTTATTTCTGTTTTCAGTTGTTGTCATTCGCGTAGCTTTTCACCCACTTTTCGCCACTAAGTAGCGC